>JAXIVJ010000663.1:0-196817 GCA_036785665.1 Chirona hameri
ACACGGCTTAGGCGACATGCTCCAGAAGATTATCAATTAAATTAATGCATCACCAGGTAGAGAGCTGACCAGATGACAGGAAAGGTACAGGGTAGCAGATGCCAATTAAGTAGATGATTTTGCTGCGCGATACGATTATCACCAATCGGAATACTGCTGGCGTCGCTGAACATCCAACACCTCCATCAGGCAATTTTGTATCCTTGTATTCAGCAATGGTGACTCGCGACCTTGACAACCACCGATGCTGCATATTTAATTGTATGTGAGTCATGTAAGCAAACAAGGAAAGAACGACACGGAACGCTACCAGGCAATGTTGCTATAACAACAGGAAAAGTCGTGGACATCACATTAACTGTACACTATTGGTCAACATAAGAGAATGGATCATACATAATGCATGATTGATAACAACAAGTGCACCGGCTCATCAAAACCAATGAACAGCCAAAACAGACCCGTCCCCTTCCAACCTGTCCCGAGACCATGAGGATTGACGATGATTCAGGCTTACGGACGCCGTAACTGCCAGGGTCGTATGGCGCCTAACCCGATGACGTCATCAACAGATCTGTGGTGCCCAGCTGCAGTCGCCCACCCATTACCCTCCTCCCACCCCTCTCACTGTGGTTCACCTCCTCCCACCCCTCTCACTGTGGTTCACCTCCTCCCACCCCTCTCACTGTGGTTCACCTCCTCCCACCCCTCTCACTGTGGTTCACCTCCTCCCACTCCTCTCACTGTGGTTCACCTCCTCCCACCCCTCTCACTGTGGTTCACCTCCTCACACCCCTCTCATTGTGGTTCACCTCCTCCCACCCCTCTCTGTGGTTCACCTCCTCCCACCCCTCTCACCGAGTCCGTCGGCGGAGGGATCCCCTCCTCCCACCCCTCTCACTGCGGTTCAACTCCTCACACGCCTCTCACTGTGGTTCACCTCCTCCCACCCCTCCCACTGTGGTTCAACTCCTCACACCCCTCTCACTGTGGTTCACCTCATCCCACCCCTCTCACTGTGGTTCATCTCCTCCCACTCCTCTCACTGTGGTTCACCTCCTCCCACCCCTCTCACTGTGGTTCACCTCCTCCCACCCCTCTCACTGTGGTTCACCTCCTCCCACCCCTCTCACCCAGTCTGTCGGCGGAGGGATCCTCTCCTCCCACCCCTCTCACTGTGGTTCAACTCCTCACACCCCTCTCACTGTGGTTCACCTCCTCCCACCCCTCCCACTGTGGTTCAACTCCTCCCACCCCTCTCACTGTGGTTCACCTCCTCCCACCCCTCTCACTGTGGTTCACCTCCTCCCACTCCTCTCACTGTGGTTCACCTCCTCCCACCCCTCTCACTGTGGTTCACCTCCTCCCACCCCTCTCACTGTGGTTCACCTCCCAACCCTCTCACCCAGTCTGTCGGCGGAGGGATCCTCTCCTCCCACCCCTCCCACTGTGGTTCAACTCCTCCCACCCCTCCCACTGTGGTTCAACTCCTCCCACCCCTCCCACTGTGGTTCACCTCCTCCCACCCCTCTCACCCAGTCTGTCGGCGGAGGCATCCTATCATCCCACCCCTCTCACTGTGGTTCACCTCCTCCCACCCCTCTCACCCAGTCTGTCGGCGGAGGGATCCTCTCATCCCACTCCTCCCACTGTGGTTCACCTCCTCCCACCCCTCACTGTGGTTCACCTCCTCCCCTATCACTGTGGTTCATCTCCTCCCACCCATCTCACTGTGGTTCACCTCCTCCCACCCCTCTCATCCAGTCTGTCGGCGGAGGGAGCCTCTCCTCCCACCCCTCTCACTGTGGTTCACCTCCTCCCACCCCTCTCACCACGGTTCACCTCCTCCCACCCCTCTCACCCAGTCTGGTCGGTGGAGGGATCCTCTCCTCCCACCCCTCTCACTGTGGTTCACCTCCTCCCACCCCTCTTACTGTGGTTCACCTCCTCCCACCCATATCACTGTGGTTCACCTCCTCCCACCCCTCTCACCCAGTCTGGTCGGCGGAGGGATCCTGTCCTCCCACCCCTCTCACTGTGGTTCACCTCCTCCCACCCCTCTCACCCAGTCTGGTCGGCAGAGGGATCCTATCCTCCCACCCTCTCTGTGGTTCACCTCCTCCCACCCCTCTCACAGAGTCTGTTGGTGGAGGGATCCTCTCCTCCCACCCTTCTCACAATGGTTCACCTCCTCTCACCCCTCTCACTGTGGTTCACCTCCTCCCACCCCTCTCACCAAGTCTGTCGGCGGAAGGATCCTCTCCTCCCACCCTTCTCACTGTGGTTCACCTCCTCCCACCCCTCTCACTGTGGTTCACCTCCTCCCACCCCGCTCACCCAGTCTGTTGGTGGAGGGATCCTCTCATCCCACCCCTCCCACTGTGGTTCACCTCCTCCCACCCCTCTCACTGTGGTTCACCTCCTCCCCTATCACTGTGGTTCACCTCCTCCCACCCATCTCACTGTGGTTCACCTCCTCCCCACCCCTCTCACTGTGGTTCACCTCCTCCCACCCCTCTCACCCAGTCTGGTCGGCGGAGGGATCTTCTCCTCCCACCCCTCTCACTGTGGTTCACTTCCTCTCACCCCTCTCACCCAGTCTGTCGGCGGAGGGATCCTCTCCTCCCACCCCTCTCTGTGGTTCACCTCCTCCCACCCCTCTCACCCAGTCTGTTGGTGGAGGGATCCTCTCCTCCCACCCTTCTCACAGTAGTTCACCTCCTCTCACCCCTCTCACTGTGGTTCACCTCCTCTCACCCCTCTCACTGTGGTTTACCTCCTCCCACCCCTCTCACTGCGGTTCACCTCCTCCCACCCCTCTCACCCAGTCTGTCGGCGGAGGGATCCTCTCCTCCCACCCCTCTCTGTGGTTCACCTCCTCCCACCTCTCTCACCCAGTCTGTTGGTGGAGGGATCCTCTCCTCCTACCCCTCTCACTGTGGTTCACCTACTCCCACCCCTCTCACTGTGGTTCACCTCCTCCCACCCCTCTCACCACGGTTCACTCCTCAGCTCCCGATCACCAAGTATATTGGTGGCAGACTTCCCTCCTCCCCTGCTCCTCTCACCGAGTCTGTTAACTGCTGATTCCTCTCCCATCCCTCCCCCTCCTCCACCCATCTCACCGAGTCTGTTAACTGCAGATTCCTCTCCCATCCCTCCCCTCCGCCCGAGGTCCACTCCCCCTCCTATCTCACCGAGTCTGTTAACTGCTGATTCCTCTCCCATCCCTCCCCTCCCCCGAGGTCCACTCCCCCACCCATCTCACCGAGTCTGTTAACTGCGGATGCCTCTCCCATCCCTCCCCTCCGCCCGAGGTCCCCTCCCCCACACATCTCACCGAGTCTGTTAACTGCTGATTCCCCTCCCATCCCTCCCCTCCGCCCGAGGTCCCCTCCCCCACACATCTCACCGAGTCTGTTAACTGCGGATTCCTCTCCCATCCCTCCCCTCCGCCCGAGGTCCCCTCCCCCACACATCTCACCGAGTCTGTTAACTGCTGATTCCTCTCCCATCTCTCCCCTCCCCCGAGGTCCCCTCTCCCACCCATCTCACCGAGTCTGTTAACTGCTGATTCCTCTCCCATCCCTCCCCTCCGCCCGAGGTCCCCTCCCCCACACATCTCACCGAGTCTGTTAACTGCGGATTCCTCTCCCATCCCTCCCCTCCGCCCGAGGTCCCCTCTCCCACCCATCTCACCGAGTCTGTTAACTGCTGATTCCTCTCCCATCCCTCCCCTCCCCCGAGGTCCCCTCTCCCACCCATCTCACCGAGTCTGTTAACTGCTGATTCCTCTCCCATCCCTCCCCTCCCCCGAGGTCCCCTCTCCCACCCATCTCACCGAGTCTGTTAACTGCTGATTCCTCTCCCATCCCTCCCCTCCGCCCGAGGTCCCCTCCCCCACACATCTCACCGAGTCTGTTAACTGCGGATTCCTCTCCCATCCCTCCCCTCCGCCCGAGGTCCCCTCTCCCACCCATCTCACCGAGTCTGTTAACTGCTGATTCCTCTCCCATCCCTTCCCTCCCACACCCATCTCACCGAGTCTGTTAACTGCGGATTCCTCTCCCATCCCTCCCCTCCGCCCGAGGTCCCCTCTCCCACCCATCTCACCGAGTCTGTTAACTGCTGATTCCTCTCCCATCCCTCCCCTCCCCCGAGGTCCCCTCTCCCACCCATCTCACCGAGTCTGTTAACTGCTGATTCCTCTCCCATCCCTCCCCTCCGCCCGAGGTCCCCTCCCCCACCCATCTCACCGAGTCTGTTGGCAGCAGTGGCCATGTGCTGGCCCCGCACGTCACGGCCGCGAGCCATCCTGATCCGAGAGCGGCGCGATGACCGCTCAAAGTCATTCTCCACGTCCTCCTGGCTGACGGAGCTGGACGCCATCGCTGCCGACGACATCGGTGACGTCCACACAGGCGGTGTGACGTCACTGAGCGGCGGCGGCTGACGTCACTCTCAGCAGAGCAGTGCGGTGTCACCTCGGGACCCACTGAGTTGAGTTCTTTCACTGCCACAGACCTGGTACAGGTGGGGAGTGGATGGGATGAAGTTGTCGGAGGCTTGTGAACTCAGCTGATTTGCGGTTCACCAGGCTAATAGAGAAGCATGGATGGATGAAACTGCAGAGCTTCCTTCCACCGTTCACTTGTGCCTTGTAAATCGTTGTAGCTGGTGTAGTCCCGTGTATTTCAGTTACACCATCTGAAAATATGCAAGCAGTGAGGTCACATTTTTTTAGCAATTAAACTAACTTCAGCAAAATGCACCATCGTATATTTCATCAACATGACAGAAACAACTGTGCCACTTTAAAAGAGCATTGCTACAAATGTTAGGAATTTGCAAGACTATGGAGATCAGTGGGTTTCACTGGCTATGATTACGAGCGCCAGCGCGTCCATCCGTGGTGTAAGGGAATTTGTTTAATATGAGTGGCCCGGCCCGGCCCGTGGCGACGCTTTTGAGAAGCTCATGTCTCTGCAATCGCACGTCCGATTGACAAGCGGACTTCTTTGCTGAGCAGCCCCATCCAACCTACCCTGTTTTAGACCAGTGCCGACTCACGTGGGTGACTACCACTGCGCGTGGCGCGTGCCGCGTGCCGCGTGAGGGGTGTTGAAGTGTTTACTCGCAACAACAACAAAACAACTTCGCAACGGCTGGGCAGATTATGTGCAAATTTTGTGTGTCATTATGGACCCCTCAGTAGCCACTTTCCCGCAAGTCAGTGGCCTATGTACGTGCACACCCCTATTCTATATGTCAGGAACGGCTTAGCCGATTGTGTTCGAATTTGGTGTGTGGTTAGGGACCTCTCAGCCGTCGACTTCCCACAAGTCAGGGGTGGGGTGCCTCTGCACGTGCATACCTTTTTTTTGTATCTCAGAAACTACTAGCCAGATCGAGTTGAAATTCCCCATACATTTCCTTCGCGCTCGCTCCTTCATCGCCAACTGGGCTTGGGCTTGACGGTGGGAACTGGTGGTAGACGGACGTTGGTTGGTGCTCCGATCCTGACTGTCCTTTTCTATCGCATCCTGAGGTAAGTGTGATTTGAATGGCCATTGTCTGGCTCAATTCAATATTTGTGATTAAACTGGCGTAATCTTTTCATTGCATTAAGGTGAAGAATAGTTAAATTACCAGAAACTAAGTACGTGTCAAACTTGGCGCGCCTCAGCAGCGAACAAGGTAATTCAAATCGGTCGCGCTTCAGGTGCTGCCATATCCGAGCTTTGGTGTGCCAAATGTTCCTTGGCTTTTCCGTCGGCCCTGCGTCGGCCTTTCTAGGTAACTCTCTAGACATTGGCGCAGACCAGCTGGCGACGTCAGCTGTTTGTGCGCAGTCAGCACATTTCGATTTGGTTGTGTAGCGCCATATTTTCGGGAGCTGGGTGCATCATAACATTTGAGATTGCTGTGATTGGGGAGTCTTTGAGGTGAGATTGGGTCAAATCTTATTTCTTCAGTTAAGTATTGTGATAATCTGGCTCCGTTGAAAACAGATATTTAACTAGTTGCCATGCCCGCTGTCTTTCTGTGAATGATTGGGGCTGGTCCAAGGCTATGTAAACCGGCTGGTCTATGTAGCATTGGTGGATAACTTGAGCGCCTTTCCTTACCTGATTTGTCTGACAATAATTGTTCTCCTACTCCCTGTCACCTGTTGTACGGTAGACTGAGTTAAAATATGGCACCCTCTCAGAAGGAGCAAATAGAAAAGCTGTCTGCAGAAAATGCTGAGTTGAAAAATCTGGTGGCAACCCTTACAGAGAGATTGGATAAAGTTGATGCCTCGCTGGAAACTGTATCCATGAATCAGAGTGAAACGCTAACCAGGCTGGAAGGGGTTGAGGATAATCTCTGCCAGGTGACAGCAGAACAGTTAGCGTTGCAGCAGGATCAGGCAGAGTTGACAGTGAGATTAGAGGCCCAGCAGATGTACTCTAGGAAACAAACTCTCCTTCTAACTGGGCAGGCTGTGGAAGGACAAACCAGGGGTGAGAACATTCGCTTGTACATGCTTCAGCTGCTCAGGGAATACTTGGAGATGACTGATCTTGAGCCTAAGGGCATCTGCGCATGTCACAGACTCAGAAACCTGAAGGTCATCCTAGTGAGGTTTGTTTCCCTGGATGATGCTGAGAGAGTTTACAGGGGGAGGACTAAACCAAAGAAAAAGGGGCTTCTCATCTTTGAGTCGCTGACATCCGAGAGGCTAGCCACGGTCAGTGTGATTTGTGACCTCAAGCAGGCAGGCAATTCCCAAGTACACTCATACTATACTCAGGGAGGGAAAATCTTTGTTCAAACATCTGAGAACAGGGAAGTGAAACCAGTTGAGATTCCGTTTGGTGCCACAAAGGAGCAGGTCATGAACCTGTGCAGTGGAAAAAAGGTTACTCTCTCCCCTATGAACATTCGTGATCATGTTCGACAGGTGCACAGTGTGTCAGGTCAGGTCCAGAATGGGCATACTGGTGTCAGGTCAGTGGCTGGTGGATCAGGATCTGCTGGCAGTGGCAATGCAGGCCCCGCATGGCGCAAGGTACCCCCCAAAAGGAACATGCGCTCAGCTCCAGCACCACAGCCACAGGCCAACCAGGGGACATCCAGTCCAGAGACAACCTAGCCTGTATATCACCTCACGGGTTAAAGACATTGCTCCCAGTCCAGTACCAGTGTGTAGACCAGCCTTAGTTGCTTAGTACTTCTTTTTTCTTACAAGGTATTACTTTTATATCCTTGTATTTATATATATATTTTGCATTAGTTCATTAATTTGTTCTTAGTTTTTCTTCTTCTTACATTAAGTAAAGGTTAGTAAAAATTACTTCTGTAAATGCATATTCAAATTATCACAATGTGATTGTTGATGGAACACTCAGACTTATTCCTGATGACTCCCCAATCATTGATACTCGTCCCTTTGCATTGCCAGACTTCACAGAGATAGCTCAAAACTGTCAGTCTCTCTTGCCATCACAGTCATTGAAGCTACTACAAAATGGTTTGTCAATATTGCATATAAATGCCAGGTCCCTTCATCAAAGCTACCAAGAGATAGTCACTCTAACAACTAGTAACGCTCATGCTGCACACTTCATTCTAATATCTGAAACATGGCTTGATCCCAATCTTCTGTCTGGGTACCAACTGCCTGGCTATGAGATGATACACTCTATGCCTGAAAGCTGTAGCTTCATTGGTAAAGGATGTGCTATATACATCAGGAAAGACATGTCCCCTTTTTGCAAAAAACTTGACAGTCTTTGTATTGAAAAGAATGAATTTCAGTGCATTCTTGTCCAAATTGCCCATCCAGGCAAGCCAGTATTTCTTGTTGGTGTCACCTACAGATCACCTTCATACCCGCTGGCTCTGTTTTTGCCATATTTAGAAATGACACTGAGCAGTATTAATAGCCTACAAAGAGTGTGTTTCTGGGGAGGTGATTGGAACTTAAACCTATTCCAATACAACAGTAGGGCTGATGTAAAAACTTTTCTAGACTGCCTTAATTCTTTCTGTTTTTCCCCACCATAACTATTCCAACCCGTATATCAACAACCCCACCCTTCAGTGAAACGCTTATAGATAATATATTTACAAATTCACTTAGCTCAATCTTGCATAGCTGCACTATCTGTTGTGGCATAGCAGATCACCAGGCTGTGCTCTGCTCTACCAGCATTCTCAGTCCTGACCCTCATACTGAGCGGGTGCCTGCAGTGAAAAAATTTAACTTCACTAGACTAGATGAATTAAAGGAGAACATTGTTGGCAAATTTGCTACATTTCATATGCTTAGTGACCCTGAGCATGCTTGTGATTTTTTTTATTTCTACTATTCAGCAAGAGGCTGACAACCTCTCATCAACCACAACACACAGGAAAACCACACCCATCCAGCCCTGGGTAACCTTTGCCATCCTCCGTAGCATGAACACGCGTAATAAACTGCTGAAAGAGTTTTTACGGAACCGTAGTGTCGAGAATGAGGCAAAATTTAAAAGATATAGAAATGTTCTGAGGCTCACTTTGCGTCAAGCAAAGAAATGTTATTTTCAGAATCAATTTAACAAAAATAAGAATAACCCAAGGCTCCTCTGGGAAAACTTGCTCCAAGCTATCCAAAAACAGAAAGCAAAGCCTAAACCTGCATCAAGATTTGAAATTGATGGTGAGTTTGTTACAGATGAACAGCTTATTGCAGAGTCTTTTAACACATATTATAGCAATGTTGCACCTAACCTTGATACTGCTCTGGGGCCTAGTAGCTCTGATCCATTATCCTACATGCAAGGTGTTGAGGTGCCCGAGACGATGACATTTTCTCCAGTCACAGAGCATGACGTCTTTACTATTGCTATGAGCCTTAATGAGACAGGGACAGGATTTGATGGAATCAGCGCCAAGTTGCTTAAACACCTTTTGCCAACTATTCTCTCCCATCTAACCCATACTATTAACCTTTGCATTATTCACAATACATTCCCATCAATGTTGAAGGAGGCAGTGATTACACCAGTCTTCAAAGGGGGTCCAAGGACCCTGTTTTCCAGCTATAGGCCAATTTCGGTGTTGCCAGTTATTTCAAAGATCCTAGAAACCTTAATGTACAAACAGCTTGTATCATTCATATCTGATCATAACATTCTTTTTGACTTGCAGTTTGGTTTTAGAGCTAAACACTCTACATATATGCCGATCTCCATCCTGCATGATTTTATCACAGATAACTTAACTTGTAATCAGAAAACGGCTGGCATCTTTCTAGATTTGGCTCGTGCCTTTGACACGGTCAACATAAACATATTGTTGCAAAAGCTTAACATGTATGGCATTTCTGATAATGCTATTCTTTTTCTAACTTCCTACCTTACTAACCGAAAGCATAGGGTCAAGTTTGATGGCATAGTCTCGGGCGCCAAGGACATCACGTGCGGGGTTCCTCAGGGATCTGTGATTGGGCCACTCCTGTTTCTGATTTATATAAATGATCTTTATAAAGTTTGCCCAGTTGCAAAATGTCTACTTTTCGCTGATGATACAGCAATATTGTATTCGGCACCATCCATGACTGACCTTCAAAATATAATATTACAATCATTTCCGAAGATTGTTTCATGGTTGCACGCAAATAGGCTCTCCTTATCAGTACATAAAACATTTTACCAGGTTTATACCAACAGTGCTGGAGTTCATGATCTGAAAATTCCATTGGGTAATTCAGAGTTGATTCGTGCTCACACAGTGAAATATCTAGGGGTACTCATAGATGAAAATATGAAGTTTAAGTCCCATGTTAATAAGTTATCTGGGATCATTAGTAGACATGTAGGTGTTATAGGCAGATCTATATATCTTTTGAATAAAAATCTCCTAGTGATGTATAATGCCCCGATTCTACCCTACCTGACGTACTGTGTATGCGTATGGGGATCTAACTATGACGTCACGCTACATCCGATCATTGTTGCACAGAAGCGCGCGGTTCGCTTAATTGCGGGTGTGCCTGCTAGATTTCACACGTCGGCGCTATTTCGGGACCTAAATCTTCTGAAATTTACTGATCTTGTGCAGTACCAGATCCTAAATATCTTGCATGGTTTCTTGAGGGGGACACTACCATGTGTCATTGCTAAGAAGTTTACATTACACGTACCAACTCGATCTACTAGAATATCTCAGCATTTTTCTGAACGAAATTTATCTGCGACTGGACTAGTTGTCCCCAATTATAGAATGTATAACTATCGTCAGTTTTCACTATTCTGCAGAGCTCCCTTAATTTGGAATATAATTGTTGCCCAACCAATACCAGATATCAGAGATGTTCCGTTTGGCAAATCATTCTTCAAGAAAGTCATTAAGAAACTTTTTATTGATTCCTATTAGTTTTGTATCAGGTAAAGTCCTACCTACCAAGTTGTCCACCAAGTTCATCCATTATTTATGTATATATTCAGGGATTGCAGGGCGGGGCCTCAGGAATCACTGTAGCCCTATACCCTGCCCTGCGACGCCCAATGAAAGCTGAAATTGAGGAGGTGTTGTAGCAATAAGGATATGATGTTTGCACCATAATTTCAGTTTTAGTTTTTCTTTGCTAATTGCATTGTAATATATTTCAATGGCCATTCAAACACACTGTCCGTCCTGACTTTACCCACCCTGTTGCCTGACCAGGACTCTTCAACCTTCGTTCCCAGCTCTGAGCCGCCAACGTGTCCGGCCGGCCAGAAAGATGGCCAAATCTGGAAATCTGCCCAGCGATGTGGTACTGGGAGCTGCCGTCTGCTGGCTGTCGGCCGGTTGTTCTAGTGACCGGTGGACGGTGGCAGCCGAGACTGGCAGGCGACTGACGTGTCAGACGTGTCAGCGGCAGATGGAGGTTAACGACAAGCCGCGGATGAAGCTGAGTCAGGGGGTGGAGAAGGTCAGCATACCGGGACGGTCTACCTGCTACCGTCTCTACAAGGACGGCTCGGCGCTGATTGACCTGATGACCCGGTACAGGGAGCCGGCGCCGGACGCCACGGGGACGCAGAAGACCCTCTGTCGCCACCCCTTCCAGGTGAAGATGTGAAATGAGCATGCACTGATGGCGACGAACGCGCCCCGGTACCGGATGGCGGTCGGGAAGGAGATCCGGCTGTTGGAGTTCGGCCTGAGACGCTCCCAAGGACTTGGCGGAGGCCTGTCCGCCTTCCGCCTACATGGTTGGAGCGTTGGTTGGAGCGAGTAACGTGCTGGCTGGTGAACGGTACGCACGCGCTCCCCGTTGTTCCCGTGTCCTCCGAGCTGGAGCGCCGCCTGACGGCGCCACCTGCGCCACCTATGCTGCCACCTATACCGCCGTCCTTATTTCATATCTTTTTTGTATTATTTTGTTATATGTGACATTGTTTTCATCATGTTTTGTTAACCTTGATGGTGCTACCTTAACCTCTTCCTAACATTAACAACTAACACTTCTCACCCTTTAACAAAACTAACTGTCTCATCCTTTATACCCCTCCCATATGGTAGCGCCATCTATATACCTATTTGTATTACGTTTATATTACAATTGTTTGCTACAATGCCAATTTTTTCAACGAAATATACCGCCGGTGGAATCCGGTCTACAACAACAACAACTACGGCGCTTTACTGGTACTAGGTCAAGGGAACTAATGAAGATGACAAAGCCATGACGAGCCCAATTTTTCACTCATGATGCATTCAAAAGTCAGGCTGATATTTTCTGTTTAAAAACAAGAAGTAAATGCAAATCTTGAAATTGTAATGGTAAAGTTGGTAAGCATTGCATGCACGGTGAACTGTTCCTTGCAGTACCAGCTGTGTTTTACAGAAATTAAACCTCAATCCTTCAGATCGAAACCTGCAGTCAAATGAGATGAGTAGTGAGTAATGATGAGTGCTGAGATGAGTAACTGCATCTTGATTACTGGATGACTTCATTTTGATGGCAATATCTTGGAAATGGAATTCAGACCCTGGCATAAACAAACATTTGAGAGTCATCAACATTCCATACAAGTAGTGCACCTTCATTGAACCAACTGAGGTCATGGGCCGCCTCCGGCAGAGATGCAGCGGAGCAGAAAGCCAAGAGTCGAGTCTCAAATACACTGATGCAGTGCCACAGGGTAGGTATTCCTACCCTATATTATTATTCCTGACGGTCCTGACGGTCATCCTTTAAGTATTATCCAGATTGTAAGTGAGGTAGTAATATTTTGGGTGTGATTCTGAAGCTATGCCAAAAACCAAGGTGTCAACTTTGTTGAACCATTTTTACAAATTTAGTCCGACCCTTTTGAAAGGACGGATTTCCGAGGATTGTCCGCCCCTGTAGCTCAGTGGGGAGAGCGCTGGGCTTCTGACCTCACCCGGTGTGGCAGGTCAGGTTCGAGTCGCTTCGGCGCTCGCTGTTTGCCCCTGACTGGGATGGCCTGCGGCTGGTGGCAGCGGTTGCACTCAAGGTCAGGTGACGTCAGAGGGCGGGGCGGGTCGTGTCCAGGTATGTCGGACACGTACAACTTTCGCCTCTAAATTCTGCCGGCTGCCAGGAATTGCCCGATCTTGGGGCAGATTGATATGGTATAGGGAAATACAATTAAAACACTATATGTCTGACCTCGACCCTCACAATTTTGCAAAAATAGGAATGATTGAGATTGGCTCAAAGCTAGATGAATCACCAGGATCATCTGCTGGTAAGTCCTGGAATGTGGGCCTCAGAACTGGATGAATTATAAGCCGAATGCACAAACACTGCTGACCATTTGTGCAAGACTTGCTGATCATGTGGGCACTGATTACACACTCACAACATTAACACCCAGATCAAGATGGTTTATGCAAGCCAAACACAATCTCCTGCAACTGGGAAAACATCAGTGGGCACCAGCCTATACACACAGGCACCAGCTGGAGGCAGTCCAAAGGGCAAGTGAATCGTCTGCCATTCCTGAATCTCACTGCACCGTGAGTGGTCGCCCTTCCCACTCCTTCCAAAATTAGTGACATTTTCAAACAATGATTGTAAATGCTTGGGGACAATCTGAAAAATTAACTACATTGAGGCAAACCCAACCTACAGGTACAAATAAAGCACAAACACAAGACGTATGTACTGCTGTAACCCCTGACATGTTCTAACCTCAGACTATTCAGTATTCATGCTATCAGAATGTAAACAACACTGGCAAACTAAAGCACAGTGTCGGCATCGTCTGGATTTTGATAGCATGAAAAGTCTGAGGTAGGACGTGTCCGAAGATTGGACTTTTAACCTATTTCCAGCAACAAAACCAAACACTGAAATGTAGGGTAAACAACCATAACGTCAGACATGTCCTAACACTGGACTTTTCATGCTATTGGTAAAGTCGATGGTACTGATGCACTATATCGCCAATAGCATGAACAGTCCGGCGATAGGACGTGTCCAGCGTTATAGTTGTTTGGGTAAAATTTTACTCTAAGTCCAACACCTGTTTCCCAGTCTGCAAAGTGCAAAGTATGACATTTTCGACGAGATCTTGTCGGTGCGGGCCTGCCCTGGCTGGTGCGTATTTGGTGCGGTACTGTGCAGATTTGGAGAAGCTGGTGTGGATTTGGTGCGGTGCTGTGCGGATTTGGAGAAGCTGGTGTGGATTTGGTGCGGTGCTGTGCGGATTTGGAGAAGCTGGTGCGGATTTGGTGCAGTGCTGTGCGGATTTGGTGCGGTACTGTGCGGATTTGGAGAAGCTGGTGTGGATTTGGTGCGGTGCTGTGCGGATTTGGAGAAGCTGGTGTGGATTTGGTGCGGTGCTGTGCGGATTTGGAGAAGCTGGTGCGGATTTGGTGCAGTGCTGTGCGGATTTGGTGCGGTACTGTGCGGATTTGGAGAAGCTGGTGCGGATTTGGTGCGGTACTGTGCGGATTTGGTGCGGTACTGTGCTGATTTGGAGAAGCTGGTGCGGATTTGGTGCGGTACTGTGCGGATTTGGAGAAGCTGGTGCGGATTTGGTGCGGTACTGTGCGGATTTGGAGAAGCTGGTGCGGATTTGGAGAAGCTGGTGCGGATTTGGTGCGGTACTGTGCGGATTTGGTGCGGTACTGTGCTGATTTGGAGAAGCTGGTGCGGATTTGGTGCGGTACTGTGCGGATTTGGAGAAGCTGGTGCGGATTTGGTGCGGTACTGTGCGGATTTGGTGCGGTACTGTGCGGATTTGGTGCGGTACTGTGCGGATTTGGTAGGGTGTCGTGCGGACCTGTAATGGTGCAGTACCTATGCTGTGCTGCGGGCAACAGTAGGCACTGCACACATCTTTTACAATAATTTCCTTACCGATAGGAAGAAGGTAGTGATTTTTTGTACGCACAAGTCTCTAAAACATCTTCCGAAACAAACTCTGGTTTCATGACCTTATTTGGTAAATGATGATCGAAAAGAAAAATTGGTGGTCACCCGTAAAATGTATTCAGACGGAGGCGGAGCGCCGAAGGCGCCAAGCCAGAGTCCAACAAGCGATATAAAACGAGCTCAGGTCATGACTCATGTATGTGGGTATGTATGTTATTTGGGGATATCTCACGATTCAAAGCACTTAGCAACAGTGTCAGAAAAGTGGCCCGTTTCTCCATTTGTCTGAACTTGGAAGTTTTGTTCCGTGAAAACTTTGACTGTAAATAATAAAAAAATTGTAGTCTGCGGATGCAAATGGCTGACGAGCATACACAAATAGACGGAGGCTTAACTTTCCGAACAATGGCCGGAACGTGACAGTGATGCGACACAAATTGTTAACAATTTTCGTAAGGCGGAACCTCCAAATTCCCCAACATCCGAAATTTCTGCAGTGATTCAGGGAAGGAAAACTGGTACTTTTCCAAAAAATAAACCAAAAACTTTTAAAACCTCCCAAAAAAGTGTTTTGCGTATTCAGGTTACAACCCCGCCACCGATACCATCGTCATCTGGGCTGTGGATAACCCTGGGACACTAAAAACACGTTATGCAAAAGACGGCAGTACTTTAGACTGAGACTTGAGCCCAGTTTCCCAAATAAGCATACATAACGATAACGATAACTGAGACTTGAGCCCAGTTTCCCAAATAAGCATACATAACGATACAAGGTACCTTTTTAACATACGACCCGGGAGTCTCGGTCCCCGACTGACGCCAAGACCATATCTGTACAGGAAATACGACTGACGATTCAACTTTCCACATCATAATACATGCACATATTGGCATATATGAAAATAGGTTGTGTAGAAACGCGTATACAAATTACGCAAAAATTACTGGTATACGCATTAAAAATGTTTTTTTCCGCCGCTGGCGAAAAATTTATTCCGCGAACTTAGATCGTAGAACCACTTTTCTGACACTGCTTAGCAGGGCTGAACTGTTATAAGATTGTAGCTTAGTGGGTAATACATTGCATAGGCACACAATCATCTCAGTGCGGTGTCTAACGAGCGCGTGATTAAAGTTTCCATAGGTTTAACATGGGGCGGCTGAGGTTTTCGAACGTTAAAAAAACGGGCGAAAACGGTTACAATGTCAGAGGCATATATCACCAACTATGGGTCGGATCAGGATGAAACTGGCACACTTGTGTGGAGGAAAGAACGGCGAATAGTTTCATACCAGATGTGGGTCTCCGCGCGAGACGGGGCACGCGCCAGTAACCCTTAATGTGGATCCGTCGATTTTCGGCCGTTTTTCAATTATTTGTATTTAATATATATCACCCACTCCACATCATGTCTTTTCGTGGATCCCAGATGAGCCCCTGAACAGGTCGGAATGGCGTTGAAAAGATCGGAGGGGCCCCTAGACGATCTGAAGGGACCCTGAGCCTTTAAACAGTAAGAATGCAATTGTCCAGGTAATACAACTCAAAATTTTCACACCGCTTCGCGGCACAATTTAACTACAAATTATATTATATGCGGTTTAAAAAATTGCGCCGTTTCTCTGCGCATTTATGTTATGTTGCTACTTTGCTATATACTTCGGCAAAATAGTTCGCTCTAACACTTGTCAGCGCTTTTAAACGCATATTAACATTTTTAGAGGCCAGCACCATACCCAATGCGACACATTGATGAGAATGCATATCCAGGGCATAAGACTAAATTAAAATGCCCCGCTCTGTGGCGCAATTGATGAGAGTTCCAGGTTTTGAACCTAAAAATATTCCAAGTTGGCATAGCTGATTCCAAATTGGGGTCACTGGTTCCAAAGTTGATGACAGTTTGCTAACTCCAGCTACTAAAAGTTGGTATGGCCCATGCCATACATGTCATACTGCATTCTCCATCCTTGTAACATGCCTCTTAATCTGTTGTGTTTGGCCCTTTCCAGACTGGTTATTGATTCAACTTTTTTGGAACGATTCAATCATGATTCATTTTGTAATCTGAATGATTCAATCACCGTTCGATTCATGGATACAATTTTGAGAATGTATTCCTTCCAACCCAAAGAATCAAAACAAATATTTTAATCGACTCACGTATGATTCAACATCTAAATATATGAGGTGAATTTATTTCAAATCAATAAAAATGGAAACATGCATATATATGATCCTTAACACGCGTCCTGGAGGGCCTCTGATAATTACACGCCCTGGTGGGGAGGGGGGGGGGCTGATTTCGCCCCCCCCCCCTATGATCTCGAAAACCACGCAACGTAGCGACAAGCGGGAAACGAAGTTAGATAGCTCGAGACAAGCTCTTTCCAAAGTATTTCGTTCATTTTTGTATCGGGTCAATATTGAGGTTACCAGAGGCCATCAAAGGTCAGATTTTCACGTTTTAGGACTTCGTTTTGAACACCCCCAAATATCTCAGGAACTATGATAGTACACCCCCAAATATCTCAGGAACTATGATAGTTAGCAGCAAACGGAAAAAAGCAATCGAAAACCCTTGAAAAATAAAATCATAGGCATATGTATAGACATATGTGTCCTCAGATTTGAGCTCAGGTCATTGGTCTGGGCTCCAGAGGTCATCACATGTCAAAAAGGTGATTTTTTTTGGCAAAACTGTTTTTTGCAAATCACTTTTTACCTAATAAAGATAAAGCAATAGTTTTTACGCCATCGTGTTTGTCTTGTCAAGACGCTTCAAATCATATTCATGGTGAGCAGAATAGGTCTACTGAGAAATTTGACCTCAGGTCAAGGTCAAGTGGTGACCCAAGTTGGTCATGTTGCATATTGGGAGACGTGTCTCAACAGACAAACACATTGGTACCGTTTTCTCTTCTCTATCTTAATTATGTCAATAGTTATTACCAAAACAGTGTTCACAGTCACAAAACTGACCTGACCTTAGGTCACCGATATTCGAAATCCGAGATAAACAAATTGTTGGTATCTATGACCTTATGAAATGCTGCAAGATTCAAACTGATCGGCCTAAAACTGTGGCTGTGGTACTACTGCAAACGTTTTGGAGTGGTCATCACAGGACCTGCACAGGACCCGGTCTGGTGACCTGACCTGAGATGACCAGAGGTCAAGAATTTTACATAATGTGGGAAGTTCATTGCTGAACAGGTGTGCAAAAAACGGTGGTGCTGCACACTGCCGTTTGTGTGCTATCCTCAAAAAACTGGAGGGGGCGGATTTTGCCCCCTCCAGGGCATGTGTTAAAACATTGCTACAGCAATACTATTTCAGTATAAATGAATGTAGCCACTGGGACTGCATGTATTTGCACAATTTACCTGTGTACTTGAATTGTTAAATCTTTTGATTCAATCAGCCTTGATTTGATGCAGGTTTTGATTCAATCACGATTCCTAAATCAAAAGATCTGGTGGCAAATCAATTATGTTTTGATTGAATGATTCCAATTGATTCAATCAGTGTCAAATCAATACCCATTCTGGCCCTTTCAACGCTCCGGAAGGGGCCCTTTCGAGGCGCCGCCCCCCCCCCCAGACTAAAATCCTGGCTACGTGCCTGTATATATATATTTCAATTTCTATTTCAATTCAAATAATAAAAAAAAAACACTTTGATAGGGTGCGCCCTACCTCCCACCAATCCCCCCCCCAAAAAGACGGCTGGATCCGCCAGTCTTAACACCCCCAAATACCCCAAATACCCGATCATCACCCGAACAATCTCAAAACTAAAAAAACCTCCTTAAAGACTTATCCATGTTAGCGGAACTGTGAAGCTTAAAATTATCATTTCAGCACTGAGATACGAAAGGGCAAAATTCAAAATGATACCACTTACCGGCACCGCACGATGCAACATCTCGAGCTCGAACTCCGGCACTCTCCGATGTATTCTATTTACCGTGTCTCCGATGTGGTCCGCTTTGGGGGTAAGAAAACAATGTTTTGATGGTAGCTAAGTACGCAGAAGCTTATCGTCTTTGTGCGCCGATATTGTAAAAAATATTTGTGTTCATCACTATGTTTACAAGTATCTGAAAGTTGTTTTTCGATCTCGAGTAAATATATATTTTTGCTATTGTTTCTTCAAAAAAAATGTTAAAATAAAGATGAAAATGATATGTAAACTTCTTTTTCTTGTTTCATCCCTTTTCAACAACACCAGGCTCTGTGTATTGTCTGATATTTAGTACTTCTTTTGACCGTCTCTATTATTATCTGAGGAAAATAAACAATGAGCAGCTGGGATGGTCGTCGCCAATCGTCGCCATCGTCGCCATCGTGGAATATAGTTTTTCGTCGTGGGTT
Source organism: Chirona hameri (assembly GCA_036785665.1). NCBI lineage: Eukaryota > Metazoa > Arthropoda > Thecostraca > Balanomorpha > Balanidae > Chirona > Chirona hameri. Next base: position 18,749 of record JAXIVJ010000663.1, read on the forward strand.
TTTGATCAAGCTTTGGAAAATCTCATTCTATTTGTGTTAAGGAATTGTTCATTTCTTAAAGACCCGATAAAGTTGTGTTGTAAGATAATAAGATTCTTGCACAATAACACGTTGCATCGCGAAGAAAAGTCTGAAAAGTGAGGCCTCACTTTCATGTCGACATGACTATCAAACACAAAAAGAAGAGTGCTGAACGCCCTTTGGAAAATGAAAATTCTGAAGGAGCTAACATTCTTGCAGGATCTCATTTAGGGCATCATAATCAGCATCAAGTGAATATAAATCAGCAAGGAAATGCACTTCAGGTATGAATTTTGAGATGTTAATCTGCTGGGCCTAGAAGCACTTGGCATGTACCTACCTACATTGACATGGAAGGTGTGGTGCAGGCTGTCATGGTTATAAGATTAGTATGCATATTCCACCCCCAATTTCTCCATCATTAAAAGTAAACCATTGACATTTTACCTTTTCAATTCAGCCCAACTGGTGCTGTTTCAGTTTTCGGGAAATCATGATATTGTCAATGGTTTGCTTCACATCAATATGGTTTGTCTACCTGGCTCAGTGGTTGTAATCACTGTGGAATGCAACCTTAATACTATGGCCAGTTGTCCAGCTCAAGTTTCTCTCTAAACTACATGAAATATGGCAAAGGTCCAATTACCAGTCACATCTAAACAGCAGACCATGCTATTAGCGGTGCAGGGTAAACTGCTGTAACACCGGACACATCCTATTCTCAGACTTTTCATGCTATCAGAATGTAGACAATACCCACACTCTTAAGCACAGTGCATCAGTATTATCTGCATTCTGATAGCATGAAAAGTCTGAGCCCAAGGTTAGGATGAGTCTGAAAATTATACTTTTATCCTATCCAAACTTGTATTCAATTTAATCAATTGACTAAGTTACTCCTGTTGTGTCGTCAGCCCTTCGGGTACTGATAAGGATCAGGGTTCGCCACCAGATTGTACACTAGCTGAGATGCAAGTGTAGTATCTAGACATGCGTGTTAGCATACCCAGTCCTGTATACAATTTGCATCACAGCTAGCATACGGTGTGCCAGCAAACCCTGATCGTTATCAGGACCTGAAGGGCTGACCACATAACAGGAGTAACTTTAGTTGATTGATTGAGTTGAATACAAGTCTGATCCTATCAATGCTTTAGTGCACCATTTTTGTATATGCCATCAATAGCAGCAAAGGTCATGTGTTCTGATGTGACCAGCATTTCGACCTGTCCCCTACATGATGCTCTCAATAGGATGGAGTGTATCTTGATTGAAGATTGATATTCCACTTTGTAGTAAGTGGGTGCTGGCAAATTCAGTTTTATTCCGTGGGAATGATATATTTAAACTGTGTAAACCATTTAATGAATTCAAACTGAATTAGTCTGCAAAACATGAAATGTGATTATCTTAACAAGATTTGTGACCTTACATTTGCCCCCATTGAGATACACATTAGCAAGTGAACAATTATATGTAGTACATCATCTTGTCTTTTGCCTTTTGACAATCCTAAAACAAGTTTTAGTATTATTTCATTTCAGATATACACAGATATATGTTATCTGACCTGTCTAACCTATGATATGAATAATTTCCCTTTTTACTGATGCATAATCAGCCACTGGCAGACAATCATAATTTGTGTGAGGCATGTTCTTTACAATTATTGCAAGTATATAGAATGTATACAAGCATATTATAAGTTTTTGTTTGTGTGTTAGATGCTTTGATAATTATTACTCGTGATAAAATTATAGCTTATCAATGTTACTTTGAATTATACTATTAAGTCAGTTTATTGTATTATTTGTATTTATTCATAATTGTATAGCATGTTTACCTGCTTCAAGCAATTGCCTTGCAATGCTACATAAATAAATTTACCCTTCAGGGATTTTTATTGAGTGATTTTGTTGGTGCCCATGCTGTTCCAGGCTGGTGCCAATGTTATTAGCTAACTGATGATTCTATGTCTTAATTCAGAAGAGGTTTCATTAGTTTTCATCCCACATCTTCAGTCTATTCATTGTATGAGAAACATGTTAATCCACAGCAACATTCCACACATTTTCGGAGGGTAACACGGACCCCCTCAGATTTCGGTCCAAATTTTTGTTGTGTGCTCTGGATTCACCTGTGCTGGTCTCAGCTCGCTCAGAGCAACAGTGACCAAGCTATAGCCTGGTGCAATTGTGTGAGGTCACGCTGCATGGGTATGTTTGGCAGCCTATATCTCTTATTTATATGGTATGAAATGTACAAAACTGCATATTGCTGAACTGGTAATGATCTGAAGCATAATTTGGTCCAATCAGATTTTAAATATATTGACCTTTGACCCAATAACCTCGTGACCTTAGGTCATGTCATAAAGTGACAATATGATGCCAGTGAAAATGATGAACTTTTTGGGGCTACAAATTACCTTTGGGTAGTTGCCTTTGTGCACAAAAAAAAATGGTGGAAAGGGAACTTTTCTATAAATTCCGTTTTTGAACCCTTGTCCTGGTGGGGGCGTGGGTCATATTGACCCATCCCACCCTGAGATTTCTCGAAAAAAAAGCGAGAGAACGGCGGCGTTGCGCGCCGCCCCGCCAAATTTGGCACAGCTATTTGGGCATCAATTACCCACATTTTATTTTGGCGAAAGTTTTATCTTCAGGTTATCTCAGGTCAGGTCACCAGGTCACTGTCAAGTGACCTTACCTCTAAAAATGTTTGTGCTCATGCCAAAATTACAGTGTTTGTCCGAGAGGTTTGAAACTTGCAGGATTTAATAAGGTCATAAGTACCTACAATGTGTAAATCTCGGGTTTTTTCGTATCGGTGACCTAAGGTCAGGTCAATTTCGTGACCTCCCCATATAAGTCAATCGGAAAATATACAAATTCTTCATATTCAGAGAATATGTATTGGATCAGTCCAATTCTGTCAGAATAATTATATTTTAGTTAATTATTGTTGACTGGGACCCAGGTGCAATTGTTACTCTGTGACGTCTGCAAGGTCAGTTGAGGTCATCTCAGCCCACAAACACTTTGTTTGCCAATAACTATTGGTAGAATGAAGATAGAGACGTGCAAATGACACCATTGTGTTTGTCTCGTCGAGTCGCGTCGCCCAATATGCAACATGACCTACCTGGGTCACCAAATCACCTTGACCTGAGTTCAAATTTTGAAATTGACCTAACCAGGTCACCATTAATATATCATTTGGTGACCCAGGTAGGTCGTGTTGCATATGGGGTGACGCGACTCGACGAGACAAACACAGTGGTGTCATTTGCATGTCTCTAACTTTATTCTATCAAGAGTTATTGGCAACAAAGTGCTGGTGGCCTGAGATGACCTGAGTTGACCTTGCAGAGGTCACAGCAACAATGGCTCATGTGTCATCAATAATTAACTAAAATAACATTATTCTGAAAGAATTGACCTGATCCAATACATATTCTTTGAATAGGAATAATTTGTATATTTTCCGATTGACTTATAATGGGGAGGTCACGAAATTGACCTGACCTTGGGTCACCGATACAACAAAAAACGATATATACACATTGCAGGTACTTATGACCTTATTAAATCCTGCAAGTTTCAAATCTCGGACAAACACTGTGGCTTTGGCACGACCACAAACATGTTTGGAGGTAAGGTCACTTGACATGACCTGGTGACCTGACCTGAGTTGACCTGAATATAAAACTTTCACAAAATGTGGGTAATTGATGACCGAATAGCTGTGCCAAATTTAGCGGCACTGCGCGTCGCCGTTTTCTCGCTATTCCCGAAAAACCTCAAGGGGTAAAAATGACCCCCTCCCCCCTCCAGGGCGAGGGTTAAAGGGATTATACGGGTTTCCATCCTGAAAGTAAATGCACTCTTTTGCAGTTGTATGAGCTTTAAATACGTTTAAGACATATAACAGCTCAATGCTCATTTAGCCCATTATTTCAGAAATTATCAGCGTTAAAACTTGGGCGTTTTTCGAGACTAGTATCAGATAAAGAGTACTTGATCGGTACTACTATCCACCACTTTTATCTTAAGATCAGTTTTAGAGTTTTGAATTATCTGCAAGTCCTACACTGGATCACAAAATTATTATGCAATTCAAAACTGACGGGACTTTGTATTACTACACACTGTTCGTTTAGGTTTTGTGTTTTTTTTTGTGGTTTTCTTTTCTCTGGCCTTTAGCGTTGATAATTTGGTGGTGGCGTATTAATTTTTATGGCATGAAAATTCTTATGGGAAAACTAGGCAACTGCTGCTGTCGTTGGAACAAAACAAGTTTATTTTCTTTCAAATATTGCTTATTTTACCGGAAATATGCCATACGTGAGGTGTTTTTATTAGCATAAAAGAGATGACTGGCTCTGCCTCAGCCGGTCCTGCAGAAAATACGCGGTGGCATCACCGCGCACTTTGGAATGTCTTTACGTGCAGAAGAGGTCATTTCCAGAAAAATGTGGCTACTGTGGGACTTCTACCACCTTTATAAGTACGTTTTACTATGTAACTCAATTATTCTGGGAAAAACCTGTGTAATCCTTTTAACATAAAAGAGAGAAAAGTTTCCTCTCCACAATTTTTGCACAAAGGTAACCACCCAAAGGTAATTTGTAGCCCCAAAAAGTTCAACATTTTCACTGGCATCATATTGTCATTTTATGACATGACCTAAGGTCACGAGGTCATCGGGTCAAAGGTCAAAGTATTTAAAATCTGATTGGACCAAATTATTTTTCAGATCATTGCCAGTTCAGCAATATGTGTTTGTTTACATTGTATACCATTTCACTGATATACAGGCCACCAAACATACCCATGCATCGTGACCTCGTGAAATCGCCGCAGGCTATAACTCGGTCACCGTTGCTCTGAGCGAGCTGAGACCAGCCAAGATGAATTCAGAGCACACAACTATCCCATGAACAAATTTGAACCAAAATCTGAAGGGGTCAGTGTTAATTTACGTTAAAAAAATATATATATATATATATTTTATGCTAATTGGTCTTACTTCTCAATTTGTGCCCGAGCTAACACTGACCAGTCTGTTTTTGAACTACTCTACAGTCCAAAAACAGATTATATTATTATTTGTGCAAACTTATGTGCTTACTTGAAGAGAACATTGTATAGAAAGCTGAATGTTAAACAATCAGTGATATTTATGAGTTGTCTCTCGTCAGTGCTCCACAGTCCACACCGTTCATCACCCCCTATCTTATCTGATCCTTTTCAGGACACAGCCACCAGGTTATGTTTTGTCAGTACTCCACAGTCCACACCGTTCATCACCCCCTATCTTATCTGATCCTTTTCAGGACACAGCCACCAGGTTATGTTTTGTCAGTACTCCACAGTCCACACCGTTCATCACCCCCTATCTTATCTGATCCTTTTCAGGACACAGCCACCAGGTTATGTTTCGTCAGTACTCCACAGTCCACACCGTTCATCACCCCCTATCTTATCTGATCCTTTTCAGGACACAGCCACCAGGTTATGTTTCGTCAGTACTCCACAGTCCACACCGTTCATCACCCCCTATCTTATCTGATCCTTTTCAGGACACAGCCACCAGGTTATGTTTTGTCAGTACTCCACAGTCCACACCGTTCATCACCCCCTATCTTATCTGATCCTTTTCAGGACACAGCCACCAGGTTATGTTTTGCCAGTACTCCACAGTCCACACCGTTCATCACCCCCTATCTTATCTGATCCTTTTCAGGACACAGCCACCAGGTTATGTTTCGTCAGTACTCCACAGTCCACACCGTTCATCACCCCCTATCTTATCTGATCCTTTTCAGGACACAGCCACCAGGTTATGTTTCGTCAGTACTCCACAGTCCACACCGTTCATCACCCCCTATCTTATCTGATCCTCTTCAGGACACAGCCACCAGGTTATGTTTCGTCAGTACTCCACAGTCCACACCGTTCATCACCCCCTATCTTATCTGATCCTTTTCAGGACACAGCCACCAGGTTATGTTTCGTCAGTACTCCACAGTCCACACCGTTCATCACCCCCTATCTTATCTGATCCTTTTCAGGACACAGCCACCAGGTTATGTTTCGTCAGTACTCCACAGTCCACACCGTTCATCACCCCCTATCTTATCTGATCCTTTTCAGGACACAGCCACCAGGTTATGTTTCGTCAGTACTCCACAGTCCACACCGTTCATCACCCCCTATCTTATCTGATCCTTTTCAGGACACAGCCACCAGGTTATGTTTCGTCAGTACTCCACAGTCCACACCGTTCATCACCCCCTATCTTATCTGATCCTTTTCAGGACACAGCCACCAGGTTATGTTTCGTCAGTACTCCACAGTCCACACCGTTCATCACCCCCTATCTTATCTGATCCTTTTCAGGACACAGCCACCAGGTTATGTTTCGTCAGTACTCCACAGTCCACACCGTTCATCACCCCCTATCTTATCTGATCCTTTTCAGGACACAGCCACCAGGTTATGTTTCGTCAGTACTCCACAGTCCACACCGTTCATCACCCCCTATCTTATCTGATCCTTTTCAGGACACAGCCACCAGGTTATGTTTCGTCAGTACTCCACAGTCCACACCGTTCATCACCCCCTATCTTATCTGATCCTTTTCAGGACACAGCCACCAGGTTATGTTTCGTCAGTACTCCACAGTCCACACCGTTCATCACCCCCTATCTTATCTGATCCTTTTCAGGACACAGCCACCAGGTTATGTTTTCAACACACTTATTATGTTAATGTTTGCACCTGTTCACCATTTCTGGATCATTGCAGCTGCCAGTGGCCCGTACCGACCTGGAGCGCCTGTTCGTGTCCAGCCCCAACTCTCCACCCGTCTGGCCGCTGCAGCCGGCCAGGGACGAGGCCGGCGCACAGTACGAGGAGTACGAGGGACGCGAGCAGCCGGCCAACACTTCAAAACGACGCCACCGCGCCAGTCCGCACAGGTAATGCAGGGCACGTCTCGCTACGGAACGTTTTGAGAGACTGCACTTTATTTGCTAAATGAGATCGTCATTACAACTCAAGTAGTCCGAAGCGGGTGAGTGAACTCGCACGTCTTCTTGCTATCACATCTGCCCTGTATAAGACGCAGGTCAAGACGCAGGTCAAAGTTTCAGGTTGAGACGCAGCTTTGAGTCATGGACGTCAACTGGTCTAAACACCAAAACACCAATACACACAGTTTTGAGTGGCCACCTATTTTACTACTATTCACTGACCTAGCACTCCCCTGTCCTCCCCTCTCCTGCAGATCGGTCCGCGCTAAACACCGTGACCGCACGGAGCGGGGCACCGCGTCGCCGACGTTCCACCCGGTGACGGCGGCGGCGGCCAGCGCCCCGCTGGCAACGGGCGGTCCTGGGCCCTCGGCCAGCCGGATCGAGACGGAGGCAGCCTCAGGCTACAACTCGGGCGACGAGTACGGAGCGGACTGCTGGGAGCTGACAGACGACCAGTGGCAGGAGGTGAGGTCACACGGGAGAGGGGGGGGGGGGTACCAGTGGCAGGAGGTGAGGTCACACAGGGGGGGGGGGGGGCGGTTACCAGTGGCAGGAGGTGAAGTCACACAGGGGGCGGTTACCAGTGGCACGAGGTGAGGTCACACAGGAGGTGAGGTCACACAGGAGGTGAGGTCACACAGGGGGGCGGTTACCAGTGACACGTGGTGAGGTCACACAGGGGGCGGTTACCAGTGGCACGAGGTGAGGTCACAGGGGGGGGGGGCGGTTACCAGTGACACGAGGTGAGGTCACACAGGGGGGGGGGGCGGTTACCAGTGGCAGGAGGATGGTATCGGGGATTCCGGAGAAGAGGGACAGTGGCAGTACGTGGGTACAGGGGGAGGAGCTGGGAGCTGACTGATCACCAGTGGCAGGAGGCCGGTCGTGGGGGGGGGGGGGGGGGGCAGGGCGGACGCTGGGCCTCTCTGACGACTCTCGGCAGGAGGTTTGTCACAGGGGACTCGGGGGAGAGAGGGGGGTGGGGGTGATGGCGCTCGGAACTTTTTTGTGTGCACGGTCGAACCTTGGAGAGGCTTTGGTGAGATATGGAGCATCGGAGACGCTCCCAGAGGCCGGCACAGTAGTGCGGATAGGATGGGTTGAGTGGAGAACAGACGAAACACCCTGGGAAGGATGCGTGTGCTAGATCCGTCGGCTTTCTTATGCTTATCGATTTGTTGTCGTTTTGTTGTGTATGTGTATCTCAGCCTTTTATTTTTATTTTGTATAGATTTTGTCTGAATATTTGTAATGGATGGATTTCCGAGGTCAGGTCCCGCGCTAAGCATAACTCAGCTCTGTATCCACCCTTAGCTGCAGGTGCAGGTAATTTGTGTGAGATCTTGACATTTGACAGATAAAATACACATGCATCATTACTTCAATCAGCTTCAGTCCAGCCGTAATGTCATTAAATAGCTACCATAAGTTCACTTACTTTACTTTGAGCGATGCAGTATACTTGTATGATGAAAGCTTACCTAAAGTGTTGCTCCCGAAGGCGTGAATTGTCCGAATGGCTTAAGTGCTGCCCACGCGAGGCCGGCGTTTAAGCCAGCCCCGGTAGAGCTATGGTCCTTGAGTGCTGAATGGCAGGTATATACTGTATAACACTCCATAGAGATGAACGTGACTGCGTGAATCGAGCGCACTCGCTAAAAGAAACGACAAAGCAATGACGCTGCTTCTGCTTCCACGAGCAACTGCTACATTGGATATTGGTGATTTTGCACAAGTATAGTGTGGCATGGGATGTGCTAGGCTTTTTGTTAGACTTTTTCGGACAGGTATGTGTGTTTGTGCCGTCTACGACTGATGCACATACGATTTACCTGAGAAACAGTGGTGACCGACGACACGCTACGGTATGGTTTTTGCCTTTTGGTAACCCGTAGGTCAAGAAATCGTTCCGGAGCGTAATTGGAAGTAATTCGTAGCGTATTCCGAACAATATTCAAATAACGTATTTGCTACGCAAGGCATTTCGTAGCATGTCATCGGGGGGGGGGGGGGGGGGGGGGCAGGGCGAGCCAGACATACATTCGCCCCCGGCATTTAAGGTGGCCCCATAAAAGCAAAGGGAGGCCCCTCGCAAATATACCTAACTACTGAGCAGTTCCTAAATGCATAGACAATTGGAATGAGTTTCGAGTCGCCCATTAAAACTAGACCCAAGCCAGCGCTGATGGCGTTGGCTTGGTTCTAAAATCGGAGGTGATCGTTTGGTGCACGAACAAACCATATTGTAAGGCTCTGAGAGATGATACATTACATATACTAAACTTCAGTCATTTTGTCGAAAGATGCATAGTTACAGTAAAAACAAATTAACAAAGTTTGCAAAAATCCATTGTTTAACAATATTCTTGATGCGCAAACGGCCGTGCCGTCACACATGTTTGGCCCAATTTGCCATGGTTGATCATCTGCCATGACCGCAACCATGTTCTCGGAGGCGTATTTTTTGCAACTACTCAATGGATGTGTTTGAAAATTTGCACACGAAAACGTTGGTATGTTACCAAGTGTCGTATTTAATAATGCAATACAATACAAAATACGGGATTTAGACGGCTAGGCCTGTAGGACCCGATTCAATCGAGCTCCCTTGGCGGGTGACACTACATCATTCGTCTTGGATGGGCACGTCGAACTTCGACGGTGCCCAGTGCTTATCTAACCTGGCCTTGAACTGGTCGACGGTTTCCGCGGAGACTACGCTCACCGGCAGCAAGTTCCAGTCATTCACAACCCGAACTGCGAATGAGTTTCGTCTAGCCCTGGTGGTCGCATGCGGCTTTAGCACTTTCCATGGATGACCTCTAGTGGTTGAGGCAGCGGGTAACTGGAAGTTCTGAAATTCTCAAATGTCGGGTTCATGAGCAGCCTGCGCCAACGCACAACCCTTTTTCCCTTTGAAACAAGCAGGCAATGCTTGTATACTTGTATGGTCTTGAGGCAATGCACTTTAGTTTTCACCACTGTGCGAACACCAATGTAATGATGAGCGCGTGCCTTTGGTCAAGTTGAACTTCAGTGTTAACAGTGTTAAAATCATTTAAAGTTAAACTTCCATGTATAACAAATATTTTATGAAATAAAATTACTTTTCTAGCTTCGTATGCAGAAGCCTACGGCAAAGCACTTGCTTGCCAAGCAATCAACAGGTGTTGGCATTATGCGAGGTAGGTACTTATATACTTGGGAGCTTTTATAGGGTAATATGGCCACTTCTGCGTAGTGCGTGGCCACGACAATAGGGCCACTTCTGCGAGCCGCAGCACACCACAGCTTTCGTTTCTTGTTTAACAATATCGGAAGGCCGATGAATACCGTATATGGCGCAGTTATTATGGCGTTTTTTACATTTCGGAACGAAACAATCGTAATATCTCCCCTTTTGACCGTCCATTTTTACCACTACATCCACTAATCACAAGATGAATCTCCGAAAAAAATAACCGTTCACCTACTAATGGCATTCGTCGGACGACTGAATCACCATGTCTGACGTCACACGATTATGACCAATCAGGGGTCAACACGTATAAATCGAGTTATTCGTTGTTTTTTATTTATACAACTTTTTTTAGCAAAATTAACATCACCATCGTCTTGTTTATGACAAAATCATCGTAAAAGTTTCCAAAAATTATATGGTTGCGCGACATGAAACTTGTCCATTGAAGCAAACTCCAAGAAGACCCTAAAACAACTCACAAATAGCCCCTAAAGAGATGGTCGACACAATCAGCAAGAAGGCCGCGAAAAACAGCAGAGACAAACTCTTAGACGCCCCTAAAAATACAACCGATATAGGATTCACAGATGCCCTTATACTACAATAACCGGAAAGGCTGTTCATGTGATTCATGCATGTGTTTATGTGAGGAGGCCTCTTTAATGCACAACTCATTCCGAAGAGACCCCTAGGAAGGCAGTCGGGAATATTTTGTGACGAGGAATGTGAACGTTTTGAAAATCCAAGACAACAGTTTTGCAGCAAAAACGGTGTGGTATTAAATTTTAACGTTCTTTGAGTTTGCATAAAGTCAAATTGTTACGGCTTATTTTAAGTTTAACTTATTTCCATCAAACTCCGAGATAGTAACGTCACTGAATTTGTAGTATCATAAAAGAAGTTCTCGACAGTTTTCTCAGTTCGAAATACTTTTTCTTTAAATAAACTTAGTCCGAATCTTTTGAGTTGAATTCCGAGGTCAGGTCGCGCGCTAAGCAGAGCTTGTTGCATAGGCCGTGACCACGCCGGCCCACCAACAGACATCGCAATTCCTGGTAACCGGCGGAATTGAGAAGCGAAAGTTGTACGTGCCCGAACATACCTGGACGAGGTTTGCCCGCCCTCTGACGTTACCTGACCTTGAGTGCGACCGCTGCCACCGGCCGCAGGCCATCCAAGTCGGGGCAAATAGCGAGCGCCGAAATGACTCCCAGGCCTGTCACACTGAGTGAGGTCTGAAGCCCAGCGCTCTCCCGTCTGGGCCACAGGGGTGGATAAGTTAAAGGGACTATCCCACCTTAACATTATATTTGAGTTGAGATAGCCATTTTGATGACTTGGCATTTAAATTAAGTATGGTAGCAGTTAAAACAACCACAATGGTATAATCAAAAAGTTATTTGAGTTTTATTTTGACATCTGTAAAAAATAAGGCCCATGTGTATTTGAATAGGGCCTCTAAACCGACAGCGTCGTCTCTTTACCCAACTGGTAATGCTAGTCGACTTGTGTTAAGGTGAACCTTGGAGATATTTGCTACGTTTCAATGGTTTGGTAGTTGGTTTGTTTTGTGTTCAAAGCGCCAGAATTGTCTCGAAATAATGTGCCCATACTTTGACAGCGTAAAGGATTTCTGTGTAGCTCTCTAGAGCTCAATATGACGTCATCAACCCAAATATTATAACTTAACTTTTTATTAAATTGAGCACTGTTTGCGAGAAACAAATGTCATAATCGTGTTCGGCAGCAATTACTTCATATTGTGCACCACAAGCGGCGTACATTTGACAACTTTTGGGAAGGTGAGACAGTCCCTTTAATACTGGTTAAACTTGGGAGCTTGATAGCTTTATTGGTTTCTGATCTATTTCTATTACAAATGGTTGTTGGACAATATTGGCCCGCCAGTCAATATCGGGTTAGGTGTCATACACAGCAACAATCAATAAAAGGTGTCTGGATATAGATTACCTATGACCTTTGCACCAATGATTTTCACTAATCATGATGCTTTGTGTTACGAATATCTTCGCAACTGTCTGCCACCAAAGAAATGCATGGCGGCGGGTTTATAGGCAAAGTTAGAAATATGGATGAACGAAGAAATTACCGTCACCTACTGTTTATTTTTCTGATATCTTTTGTATTGTAGTACGATATATTCCAAGCTACGTTTAACCCTCGCCCTACGGGGGGCTGACAGCCCCCCCCCCCCCCCCCACACACACACACACACACACACTGCTAACTTCCTAACCATGCAACATAGAGCAATGCGGTAAGAACCAGCATGTTGCCTGTCACGGGAGGAATCTAACAGTATGCGATGTTTAGGTTGCAGGTCAACGGGTGACCTTCCAGGTCAAGTGAATGACCTAAGATCGACCACGTCCAAAAATAGCGATTTTGCTCTGTCCGTCGTCATTACCAAAGTTATGAGTATAAAACGATTTGGTTAGCGTCAAAATGTTGGCCGTTGTATTAGCTATCTGGGAATATATTGATTTGTTTAGGTCTGGGCCAGTTAATGACCTATTAGGTCACGGAAATCGTCACCATAGATGAGAATTGCTATGTGTTTTGCATTGCAGCACATGTCCACAGGGCGCTTATTATAATTTCCGAACGGAGAGAGATAGAGCGATACCGTAAAAAGTAACGTGATGCCCGTCATAATGGCAATCCAAAGGCATCTCATTTTAGTATCTAGGTCAACTGGTGACTTTTGGGGTCAGGTCAATGACCCTTTCGGGTCTGACATGACCTTGACGAAAAGGTCATAGGTCACGATCTAATAGTCGTATACACTTACAATTTTGATAGGGCACGTGTAATTGTTGTAAACCCGGCTACTGAAAATTTCAGCAAGATACACCGCATGTGTACAACGTTATTCAAGAACAATCTCAGTGGGGGTGGGGGGGGGGGGGAGCTACCAGGCACCCCCTCGTAGGGCGAGGGTTAATGAATAATAGTGTAATTGGTAACGTATCAAAATATAACGGAACGTAATTCGGTAGCGTAGCTTTGGCCTAAAAGCCAAACGTAGCATAGCGTAATTCCGTAGCGTAATTCCGTAGCGTGTTGCGTAGGGTGGGCTATCACTGCTGAGAAGGCATAATAATATGAGAACATGAGCTAAGCATTAGCTAGCAATAACTCGAAATTCCGAACTGAACAGATCTGCGACATGACGTGAACAGATCTGCGCGTCACAGTGTGCATTCGTCGCCAGTCTGTCCCGTGCCAGCGTGAACAGATCTGCGCGCCACAGTGTGCATTCGTCGCCAGTCTGTCCCGTGCCAGCGTGAACAGATCTGCGCGTCACAGTGTGCATTCGTCGCCAGTCTGTCCCGTGCCAGCGTGAACAGATCTGCGCGTCACAGTGTGCATTCGTCGCCAGTCTGTCCCGTGCCAGCGTGAACAGATCTGCGCGTCACAGTGTGCATTCGTCGCCAGTCTGTCCCGTGCCAGCCAGCTCATGCCGTGCCAGCCAGCTCATATCCACCGTCGCCACCTGAAACGAAACGAAAAAGTGGGGAGAACTTGAATTGTCTACATTCTCGGTTCTTGGTGTGCGGGGCTCCTGTAAGAATGTCAACACCGTTACGTTGCCGGGCTTGCCCTGTTTGGGAAGGTGTCGGGGCTCCTGTAAGAATGTCAACACCGTTACGTTGCCGGGCTTGCCCTGTTTGGGAAGGTGTCGGGGCTCGTGCAAGAATGTCAACACCGTTACGTTGCCGGGCTTGCCCTGTTTGGGAAGGTGTCGGGGCTCGTGTAAGAATGTCAACACCGTTACGTTGCCGGGCTTGCCCTGTTTGGGAAGGTGTCGGGGCTCCTGTAAGAATGTCAACACCGTTACGTTGCCGGGCTTGCCCTGTTTGGGAAGGTGTCGGGGCTCGTGTAAGAATGTCAACACCGTTACGTTGCCGGGCTTGCCCTGTTTGGGAAGGTGTCGGGGCTCGTGTAAGAATGTCAACACCGTTACGTTGCCGGGCTTGCCCTGTTTGGGAAGGTGTCGGGGCTCGTGCAAGAATGTCAACACCGTTACGTTGCCGGGCTTGCCCTATTTGTATTTGTATTTGACGTTGGACCCCATCCACGCCGAAGCGGGCTATTCCGGAGCCACATACAAGCATGGACAACACGAATGGTTCACTCATCCTAATATAAAATGAAGACAGTTTCACTACAGCACATACTCCCATACAGCACATACTTCAATACTCTCACATACACATTACATCACATACACTGCAATGCTCTCACACGCACATTACGTTATATACATCAGGCTACTCTGGTTGAGGCATGTTCTGTATCGCTCTTTTGAATGCGGGCATGGCTGAGTGACGTGTCGCTAAAGGCAGCTCATTGTAATTTTGCACAACATGATATAGAAATCGGCGCTTGCCAGCCTCTGTCCTCACGCGTGGAAGGGCCAGGTCAGAGTTCTGTCGCGTAGAGCGGGAGCGGAGATCAGAATTGACATGAAGCTGGGAAGCAAGAGCCTGTGGTTCCCCGGTGTTTCGAATTTTGTGTAGTAGATTTAGGGAGTGCTGTCTGTATAGCTGCTGGGCAGTGGGCCAGCCAAGCTCAGCTCGCACGTCAGAGATGTGATCAAATTTACGTTTGCCAGATATGACACGAAGGGCAAAATTTAGAATTTTGTCAAGGCGTTGTATGTTCCTCTGCGAGCCATTGCCAAATACTGCTAAACAGTACCGAACGTGTGAAACGACCAAGGCATTTACAAGAAGTGGCAACAGCTCGCGGGGGATGCTGTGCCGCACGTGCGATAGCCCAATGAGGATACCACTACATTTTTTTACCAGGGAAGACACGTGTGAGTCCCATGTGAAGTGCTTATCAAACAGAACACCTAAATTTTTGACGTATGGGCTCTCTTGTACTATGTCTTCGCGGAACTGAACAGCAACAGGGTAAAGGTCGCGACAATTTTGGCGGGATCCGAACGCTATTAATTCGGTCTTGCTTGTATTTACTTTGAGACCATGAGAGTGAAACCAGGTATCAAGTGCACTCAGGGTGTCCTCCAATTTACTGACCAGATCATTGAGTTGGTGTTTTTTGCCGGATAACAAAATTTGAGTGTCATCAGCGTACTGGACCACATGAGCATCCCCCGCGAACAGGCACATATCGTTAGCGAATATTTGAAAAAGTAAAGGCCCAAGAGACGAGCCTTGAAAAACTCCGATAGAGTTGGGGAGAGGCCTGGAGAAATGAAGGTTCCCACTCCCGTCAGCCGTACAGACAGACTGAGTGTGACCGCAGAGGTATGATGTAAACCAGGTGGGATCGATGTTATATGTACGTAGTTTAGAGAGGAGCATAGAATGGTCGATGACATCGAAGCACTTGGATAAATCGAGGAGGCAGAGAAGGGTGAGTTCCTGGTGGTCAATAGCCGAGAGGATGTGATCAGAAACAGTCAGAAGGGCGGTCTCAGTAGAGAGCAGGGAGCGGAACCCGTGCTGGGATGAGGAGAACAGGTGGTTATCCGACATGTATGAGTAAAGCTGACGTTGCACAATACGCTCAATGAGCTTTGGGAAGGCAGATACAATGGAGATAGGGCGAAAATTGGAAGCTTCGGACTGGCTGCCGGCTTTGTGTATTGGATGAATAATGGAATGTTTCCAGGGCGCTGGGTATTCGCCGGAAGATAGGCTAGTATTGATGATATGGAGTAAAACGGAGCCGATAGCAGCAAAGCAAAGCTTTATTACCTGAATAGAGATGCCGTCAGCACCACAGGCCCCTGAATTTTTCATTGAGTTGAGGAAGGACCGGAGAGCGGACAGAGAGATAGGCTGTAGTTTGAAGGCACATGTGCCGACACGAGGTAGACGGACAGGGAGAGAGGGGGGCTCACCCCTGGCCCGGACCTCACTCGCAACCCGGGGACCAACGCCCACAAAGTACTGGTTTAGCTCGTCAGGGGTGGCCTCTGGCACGATGCGGTCGGCAGACTTCTTGCCCGCTATGATTTGACGTACATTCCGAAATATGGTGGTAGGACCCAGCTCACGCACTCTCCTGGCGATGTCCTGCCTTGTGTCGTGACGAATGGCAGAACGGACCTGTTTGTTAAGCGCAATGAACTCAGGGGTCCTACCACTATGGACAAGAAGTCTGCGACGCTGTGCCATCAGGTTGCGAGTGGTGTCAGATACAGGGGGAGCGGAAGGGTTACGAATTTTGATACGTTTTAGAGGTGCGTGATGGTCGAGGATGGGGAGGAGACAATTTATGAATGCAGACCACTGGTCTGACACTTCCACGCGTGAGAACACTCCCCTCCAGTCAGTGGCTCTGAGAGCAGCGTGAAAAGCCGATATATTAATGCGATGTAGGCGCCTAGATGAGACGAAAATCGGCTTACGGCGAGGCTTGGGGATGGACAATTTAGCTTGGATGATACAGTGATCACTATAGGGACATGGACAGACAGATACGTCACTCAAAAAGTTTCCCGTATTGGACACAAACACATCAAGTAGAGATCCAGACTCGTATGTGGGACTAGTCACGTGCTGGTGCAGGGCCAGGCTGTCTAGGAACTGATTAAATCTCGATTTACATATATCGTTGTCGGACGCTAGAAGGTTGCAGTTAAGGTCGCCAGTTATTACAATATTGTCAGTGGACGAAAGAAACACGCGTTGCACTTGAGTTTCAAGAAAATCGAGGTCGGCTGATATGGCGGCTACGGTGTGTCGAGGAGGTCTATATACGCAACCTAGGTTAAAACGACGACCGTGCGAGTTACTGACTTGTAACCAAAACGTTTCTATTTTGCCGTCGTTTTTGGCACCTACAACTGATTTAAGTGGTTTTACTTTCAAATTGTTTTTTATCAGTACAGCTATTCCCCCGTAACCACTACCGTCTGGACGGTCGGCACGGTGCAGAGAAAACCCCGGGAACGTGACGAAGCGTGAGCAAGTTTCGGGGCGAAGCCATGTTTCTGTGAGCACAGCAATATCACAATTTAATAATTCTAAATCATGACGGAGGTCTAAAATCTTAGGTTTTAGGCTTAAAATGTTCAACGCCATGATGTATAAGGCCCCGCGTCCAATCGTATCAGAGCCATGAGGTTGGCGTGTCACTTCAGTTGCGTTGTGCGCCTGTGCAACCGGATGCTGGCCGGCAGCGCTGACCAGAGGTGCTGTGGCGGCCTCCCCTTGCAAGGTGTGCCGATCTTGTTGTCGGTCGGTTGCGGCGAGCGCCGGCCCCGGCCGCTCGCTGGTAGTCGCGTCGGGTGGGTCGGCGGCCACCGCCGCCGCTCGGTCTGACGGAGTAGCGGGCGTCGGCGGCTCGTCTCTGACTTGCGTCTCTGTCTCTATCGTGGTGACTGGCGGTTGTTGGCACACTACACGACAGGGCCCATTGGGGTCCCCAGTGCCGAGAGCAGTCGGCCCTGTTTGGGAAGGTGTCGGGGCTCGTGTAAGAATGTCAACACCGTTACGTTGCCGGGCTTGCCCTGTTTGGGAAGGTGTCGGGGCTCGTGCAAGAATGTCAACACCGTTACGTTGCCGGGCTTGCCCTGTTTGGGAAGGTGTCGGGGCTCGTGTAAGAATGTCAACACCGTTACGTTGCCGGGCTTGCCCTGTTTGGGAAGGTGTCGGGGCTCGTGCAAGAATGTCAACACCGTTACGTTGCCGGGCTTGCCCTGTTTGGGAAGGTGTCGGGGCTCGTGTAAGAATGTCAACACCGTTACGTTGCCGGGCTTGCCCTGTTTGGGAAGGTGTCGGGGCTCGTGTAAGAATGTCAACACCGTTACGTTGCCGGGCTTGCCCTGTTTGGGAAGGTGTCGGGGCTCGTGTAAGAATGTCAACACCGTTACGTTGCCGGGCTTGCCCTGTTTGGGAAGGTGTCGGGGCTCGTGTAAGAATGTCAACACCGTTACGTTGCCGGGCTTGCCCTGTTTGGGAAGGTGTCGGGGCTCGTGCAAGAATGTCAACACCGTTACGTTGCCGGGCTTGCCCTGTTTGGGAAGGTGTCGGGGCTCGTGTAAGAATGTCAACACCGTTACGTTGCCGGGCTTGCCCTGTTTGGGAAGGTGTTCATTTATAAAAGTGTAAAATATAGCACTAGGATTATTTGTTTGTGGCGACAGCGGGATGGAGACCAGTTACTGAAGATGAGTCATCCGAAATGCATGCAGTGCCACCGAGGCGATTTTCGTCATTGATGTGACAGTGCAACGGTAGGTGTTGGGGTTTCAATTTTAGTTATTTGTTTGAAATCTGCCTTAAAGCTGAAACGCAGTCTTCGCGCAGCTGCGCGAAGTGGATGCGGGTGCCTATTCAAATACATTGAACGGATATTGCAACAACTGCACGTTGCGGGCAGGGCGGCGGATTCGGGGGCAGCCGCCCCCGCTGGCAAAAGCAAGCGGGGCAAACTATCTTTTTGCCCCCCCCCCCCCCCATCTTCCGTAGTCGAAAATGACATATCCTTTACCATATATGGTAAAAATGATGAGCATTGCAAAAGTAAAACAAAAATATATATACTTCATATGGCAGTAAAATATGGTAGCTTGTCCTTGAGGCAAAAGTGACGCAACGCCAGTTTATATTAGTAATATAGTATATAGTAATATAGCATGCTATAAAATTATTATATGATGGAACAGTGTCAGAAATATGATTCAATCTTTACAGCTGAAGCTAATTGATAACATAATTTTCACTCCACGTCTATATGCGCCGAATATATTAACCCGCGACTTACTGGGGGGGGGGGGGCTATTTTTTGCCCCCCCCCCCCCCCCTCCCGTTATTTTGCAATAACTATTAAACTAACACCAATATCGTCACCAATCTTTCAGTACTTGTCTCACATCAATTATACACATGTTGGCCAAAGGAAAAAGATGAAGTTATGATGGCTCAACCGGGAATGACGTCAGAGTGACGTCATGTTCTTCGGTTTTGTTGAAAAATAATGGTTTTCGGAAAACGCTATCAAAGGTACAATGTTTGAGATAAATGCAATTGTCTTGCATCAAATTACTGACAATAGACCGGGCTATCAAACTGCTATCTCGAATTTTTTTTTTTTTTATTAAAAAATTTGAGAAATCCAAATATTTTTGTTTTGTTTTTATAATATTTTCACACAAAAATCAGAGTTATCAAAAAACCGGAATATATGTGATTGAAACGTGTTCGGTAAATATGTGTACCAAATTTGAAGTCGATATCTTCAAAAATGACTGACTTATGACCTTTAAATGACCAAAATCGACCACCTCTCACAGCATTACTATGCACAAAAAATGAATTTCCGTGTTTTGCTTTTTACTTCTATTTATATGGAACAAACAATGTTATAAAGTCTTTTTTCGCGTTCTAGACGAAGAACAAACCCATAAACATGTGCTACAACGCCTAATGACCGTAATCTGGAGTTTGACCTCGTGACCTCGGATGACCTTGACCTGACCCAGGGTCATAAACAGCTTAGGATGGTACGTAGAAGTGTCAGACACACGAATCATACCGATTTATCGACTGCTTATGCGTTTAATATCGCAATTTTGCGCGACAATTCCATCTATCGAGACCTTTTGACACGGTCAAACATTTTGTACTTGACCTGACCTGTGACGTCATCGGTGACCTCGAGGTCAACAATATTAGTTTTCCCTCGATTAATTTCCCAGGGCTATCCAATGCCGTTTGCATTTTTACAATCGGTCCAGTAATTCCGGAGATCCGGGGGGAGGAATAGCCCCCCACAGTAAGTCGCGTTATGGAATATACCCCAGTAACTCGCGGGTTAACAAGGAACGACTTGAATTTTGAAACAGCAATATTTGGCTACTGAAAACGGATCTTGTTTTCTGGTAGCTATTACATTGCAATTGTATGTTACCCTAACTTAATTTCCGGGCTATGGCAGCCCTGATGATGGCCACTCTAAATTACGATATATCATCATCATCACCTTTAATTTGCCTTCAAATCCTTCAACCTATGTGTATAAAGCTATACGAATACGTGAACTGAATCAGGGACGTAGGCCACGGTGGGCCATCCCCCCCCCCCCCCCCCTGAGCGATCCAGTTTACACTAGATAAAATGGGACTTCGTCAAGCTTTAATATTACGTCTATGGGCGTTGCATGGAAAGAATCGAGTTTGAAATATATCCGACTGGCAGGTGAAAAGGTATTGTGGCCCCTCCCTGAGCAAAATCCTGGCTACGTGCCTGAACTGAATTGATCAAAGTCTTGCTCCCCCCCCCCCCCCCCATGTCAAAATCAAATCCGCCGTCACTGGTTGCGGGAAGAAAAAATAGACTGCGGAAATTTACCCATGTATTTGAATAGGCACCCGCATCCATTTCGCGCAGCTGCGCGAAGACTGTGTTTCAGTCTTTACATGAGAGTACCTTCCACCCTTGCTTTGTTTAGCTGTGCGACAATCGAGTGTTATACACGATAGTGACATTATAAAGACGAATGCCTTAGAAAGACGAATGCTTCGTATATGCGTGCTACTTTTACCGTATTCTGAGTACACCGAAACAATGTACCATTTAAGGACGAAGTTCACGGGTCACAAATTACCCCAGCGTTTCTGCTCCACATATTTCCGAGAAGATTCTGCTCTTCAGTGTCTTTGATTCCGTCCGATCTCGCCTTCTGAAAAGAACCAAGGCCGGCAGGACATGCCACTGTTTGGCCTACCTCCCCCCGTCCCGCCCCCCTCCCTTACACCCTCCGTCACTCCCGCCGCCGCCTGCCGCCCGCCGCCCGCCGCCGCCGCCGCCGCCGCCGCCGCCGCCGCCGCCGCTGCCGCCCGGGGCCCACGGTAACAGCGGCGGGCGGGCGGCGGTGGTGGCGGGCGGCCGAGGAGGGGAGGGCGCCAGCCAGTCATCGACCGCCGCCGCCGCCGCCGCTATGGCCCTTTGTCTGAGCTCCCCTGCGCTGCCGATGGCCGCCGTCGTCACCACATGGGGCATCGGCCGACGGTCGGGGGGGGGGGGGTGTGATACAGGGGGAAGACTGTACAGAGCTGCGGAGTGTAGGTCGGGGTTGTGGGGCACAGGGGGAAGACTGTACAGAGCTGCGGAGTGTAGGTCGGGGGTGTGGGACACAGGGGGAAGACGGTACAGAGCTGGGGAGTGTAGGCCGGGGTTGTGGGGCACAGGGGGAAGACTGTGCAGAGCTGGGGAGTGTAGGTCGGGGGTGTGGGACACAGGGGCCAATACTGTACAGAGATGGGGAGTGTAGGTCGGGGGTGAGGGACACAGGGGGAAGACGGTACAGAGCTGAGGAGTGTAGGCCGGGGTTGTGGGGCACAGGGGGAAGACTGTACAGAGCTGGGGAGTGTAGGTCGGGGGTGTGGGACACAGGGGCCAATACTGTACAAAGATGGGGAGTGCAGGTCGGGGGTGTGGGATACAGGGGGAAGACTGTACAGAGCTGCGGAGTGTAGTTCGGGGGTGTGGGACACAGGGGGAAGACGGTACAGAGCTGGGGAGTGTAGGCCGGGGTTGTGGGGCACAGGGGGAAGACTGTACAGAGCTGGGGAGTGTAGGTCGGGGGTGTGGGACACAGGGGCCAATACTGTACAGAAATGGGGAGTGTAGGTCGGGGGTGTGGGATACAGGGGCCAATACTGTACAGAGATGGGGAGTGTAGGTCGGGGGTGTGGGACACAGGGGCCAATACTGTACAGAGATGGGGAGTGTAGGTCGGGGGTGTGGGATACAGGGGCCAATACTGTACAGAGATGGGGAGTGTAGGTCGGGGGTGTGGGACACAGGGACCAATACTGTACAGAGATGGGGAGTGTAGGCCGGGGTGTGGGACACAGGGGGAAGACGGTACAGAGCTGGGGAGTGTAGGTCGGGGGGGACAGGGGCCAATACTGTACAGAGATGGGGAGTGTAGGTCGGGGGTGTGGGACACAGGGGCCAATACTGTACAGAAATGGGGAGTGTAGGTCGGGGGTGTGGGATACAGGGGCCAATACTGTACAGAGATGGGGAGTGTAGGTCGGGGTGTGGGACACAGGGGCCAATACTGTACAGAGATGGGGAGTGTAGGTCGGGGGTGTGGGATACAGGGGCCAATACTGTACAGAGATGGGGAGTGTAGGTCGGGGGTGTGGGACACAGGGACCAATACTGTACAGAGATGGGGAGTGTAGGCCGGGGTGTGGGACACAGGGGGAAGACGGTACAGAGCTGGGGAGTGTAGGTCGGGGGGGGGGGGACAGGGGCCAATACTGTACAGAGATGGGGAGTGTAGGTCGGGGGTGTGGGACACAGGGGCCAAGACTGTACAGAGCTGGGGAGTGTAGGCCCGGGGTGTGGGGTACAGGGGCCAATACTGTACAGAGATGGGGAGTGTAGGTCGGGGGTAGGACACAGGGGCCAATACTGTACAGAGCTGGGGAGTGTTGGTCGGGGAAAAGAGTCCGAACGATGGGGAGGAGGTGGGGTGTGGGAATGGAAGAAATGGACGGTGAGGGAACGGCTGAATCTGCTGCGTGTCATGAGTAGATTGCGTTTTTTTTTTGTTTGGGGCGGGGGGCGTTCGAAGTGAGGTATTTTAGGTGTATCATAATGCAAGGTATAACAAGGTATTATGTTGAATGAAATAATGGGAGCACGTTTAAAATATTGGTTGATAACCTTTTAAGTAATAACAAATACGAATCTATAGCGAATGGTTAAAACTACTGAATATATTTCGGCTCCTCTGTGGAGGAAAAGCAGTCCTAACTATAACTAGTTTCTACCGGTAACCACCGACTTACACACACACACAGTATAAACTTCACATGACATGTGGAACTGATTGTAATTTTTTTGCTCATATGCTGCCATTTCTCTCCCGAAATGAGCACCGCTGAGCGCCAGGCTACACGCTGGGCTGCCGTTCTCTGCCCCATCTCGGCTGCGTGGTATGTCTCGCTGGGCTGCCGTTCTCTGCCCCATCTCGGCTGCGCGGTATGTCTCGCTGGGCTGCCGTTCTCTGCCCCATCTCGGCTGCGCGGTATGTCTCGCTGGGCTGCCGTTTTTTGCCCCATCTCGGCTGCGTGGTATGTCTCGCTGGGCTGCCGTTCTCTGCCCCATCTCGGCTGCGTGGTATGTCTCGCTGGGCTGCCGTTCTCTGCCCCATCTCGGCTGCGTGGTATGTCTCGCTGGGCTGCCGTTCTCTGCCCCATCTCGGCTGCGTGGTATGTCTCGCTGGGCTGCCGTTCTCTGCCCCATCTCGGCTGCGTGGTATGTCTCGCTGGGCTGCCGTTCTCTGCCCCATCTCGGCTGCGTGGTATGTCTCGCTGGGCTGCCGTTCTCTGCCCCGTCTCGGCTGCGTGGTATGTCTCGCTGGGCTGCCGTTCTATGCCCCATCTCGGCTGCGTGGTATGTCTCGCTGGGCTGCCGTCCTCTGCCCCATCTCGGCTGCGCGGTATGTCTCGCTGGGCTGCCGTTCTCTGCCCCATCTCGGCTGCGTGGTATGTCTCGCTGGGCTGCCGTTCTCTGCCCCATCTCGGCTGCGTGGTATGTCTCGCTGGGCTGCCGTTCTCTGCCCCATCTCGGCTGCGTGGTATGTCTCGCTGGGCTGCCGTTCTCTTCCCCATCTCGGCTGCGTGGTATGTCTCGCTGGGCTGCCGTTCTCTGCCCCATCTCGGCTGCGTGGTATGTCTCGCTGGGCTGCCGTTCTCTGCCCCATCTCGGCTGCGTGGTATGTCTCGCTGGGCTGCCGTTCTCTGCCCCATCTCGGCTGCGCGGTATGTCTCGCTGGGCTGCCGTTTTTTGCCCCATCTCGGCTGCGTGGTATGTCTCGCTGGGCTGCCGTTCTCTGCCCCATCTCGGCTGCGTGGTATGTCTCGCTGGGCTGCCGTTCTCTGCCCCATCTCGGCTGCGTGGTATGTCTCGCTGGGCTGCCGTTCTCTGCCCCATCTCGGCTGCGTGGTATGTCTCGCTGGGCTGCCGTTCTCTGCCCCATCTCGGCTGCGTGGTATGTCTCGCTGGGCTGCCGTTCTCTGCCCCATCTCGGCTGCGTGGTATGTCTCGCTGGGCTGCCGTTCTCTGCCCCGTCTCGGCTGCGTGGTATGTCTCGCTGGGCTGCCGTTCTATGCCCCATCTCGGCTGCGTGGTATGTCTCGCTGGGCTGCCGTCCTCTGCCCCATCTCGGCTGCGCGGTATGTCTCGCTGGGCTGCCGTTCTCTGCCCCATCTCGGCTGCGTGGTATGTCTCGCTGGGCTGCCGTTCTCTGCCCCATCTCGGCTGCGTGGTATGTCTCGCTGGGCTGCCGTTCTCTGCCCCATCTCGGCTGCGTGGTATGTCTCGCTGGGCTGCCGTTCTCTTCCCCATCTCGGCTGCGTGGTATGTCTCGCTGGGCTGCCGTTCTCTGCCCCATCTCGGCTGCGTGGTATGTCTCGCTGGGCTGCCGTTCTCTGCCCCATCTCGGCTGCGTGGTATGTCTCGCTGAGCTGCCGTTCTCTGCCCCATCTCGGCTGCGTGGTATGTCTCGCTGGGCTGCCGTTCTCTGCCCCATCTCGGCTGCGTGGTATGTCTCGCTGGGCTGCCGTTCTCTGCCCCATCTTGGCTGCGTGGTATGTCTCGCTGGGCTGCCGTTCTCTGCCCCGTCTCGGCTGCGTGGTATGTCTTGCTGGGCTGCCGTTCTGTGCCCCATCTCGGCTGCGTGGTATGTCTCGGAGTACGGTGTCGGTAATGATGGCGATTGGTGTGTGACGCGGGAGGGGAGAGGTGCGTTGATTTGTGCCGTCCAGAGAGGTGGGCTGCAGTTAGTGCCGGGGGACGGGCAGCCCCGCCGGCCGGGCGGCTGGTCCCCGGCGCTGGGGTCGAGTTCGTGAGAGAGAGAAAGAGAGTAGATGGAGTGTAGGTGCCTCAAGCGCCGAACGTTGTGTGCCGCCGTGGATGGTGTGTTTTGTGGTGAGCTGTATTGGGAAGGGTTAGTTCAAATAGGTGTGTCGAAACCAAGGTCATGTGTCTTTGTATGGTCGGAAGAACGGGGTGAGGGAGGTCATGTGAGACAAAGTGATGCTGTCTGCCAAATATTTTGAAACCGAGGGTTTCTGTTTTTTTAAAATAAATAATACCGGTATACAAAACAAACCGTCATTTTGTTTATGATACCGGTACAATGGGCACCGCATAGCCTAGCAGCTGCGGCGCCCTTAAACCCAGATCATCATGATCATTATGATACCGGTAAGCATAGCCATCGAATGAGTGAATAATCGAGATAAGAATGTTGATGAACAATGCACTCTCTATATATGGCCAAATAATTTAATGCTGCCTTAAATGCACAACTGTTGGGGTGGAGGTGGCATTTCGATCGGCCATTACGGAGTTTTATGTATACGGACCGGAAGCTGTCTACGCCTTCCTGTGGTCAGAACTGGGAGCGGTCCTGTCTCGCTTCGTGCCCGTCTCCCGGCCCTCTGCTCCGGACATGGTGGTTAACCCGCGCACTGCAGGGGGGTTGATTTCCGCCCCCCCCCCCCCCAGGTTTTTCAAAGATAGCGAAAAAACGGCGGCGCGCAGCGCCGCCGGGTTTTGATACACCTGTTAGGACATCAATTGCGCACACTTTGAGAAAAAGATATGCTGGGGTCATCTCAGGTCAGGTCACCAGACCAGGTCAAGTGACCCCACCACCAAAAATGTTTGCAGCTGTGCCAAAGCCAGAGTTTTTCACCGATCAGGTTGAAACTTACAGGATGTCATGAGGGCATCAGTACTTACAATTCTTATAACTCGGAATTTTGATATCGGTGACCTAAGGTCAAGTCAATTTCGTAATCTCCCCATAATAAGTCAATGGGGAAATATACAAATGCTTCCTATTTCAAGGATATGCATGGTGCTAGTCCAATTACTTCTGGATAATGTTATTATAGGATATTATTGATGATCCAAGTGTAAGTTTTGTTCAGTAACCCCTATTGGGTCATTTGAGGTCATGCGAGGTCACCATCACTTTTTTGTCAATAACTCTCGACATAATGAAGATAGAGAAGTAAAACAGACATCAATGTGTTTGTCTCGTGGACACACGTCTTCCCATATGCAACATGCCCTACTTGGGTCACCACTTGACCTTGACCTTAGGTCAAATTGTTATGTTGACTTAACAAGGTCACCATATATATCATTCAAAGCGCCTTGACAAGATAAACACAATGGCGTGAACAGTTTTCCGTTATCTTTATTAAGTAAAAAGTGAATAGCAAAAAACGATTTAGCAAAAAAACTGCATTTTTCCCTTTTTGACCTCTGGAGCCCAAATATTGACCTGAGATCAAATCTGAGGACACCCTAGCGGTTACAAATTTCACTGGCTGGCGTTTGCTTTTTTCCGTTGTTTCTAACTATCATCGTTTCTGAGATATATGGGAATTTCTGGAGCGATGTCCTAAAACAGGAAAAAACTGGAAAATTTGACCTTTGATGACCTCTGGTGACCTCAATTTTGACCTGACTTAAAATAACACTGAAATACTTTCGATAGAACATGTATGAAGCTATCAAATGCCTTTTTCCGCTTCTCGCTACGTTGCGTAGTTTTCGAGATCTCAGGGGGGGGAAATCAACCCCCCCCCCCCCCCCCCCTGCAGTTCGTGTTCGGCGCAAAGCCCCTGCAGTGCGCGGGTTAAGCTGTCCGGTTCAACAGGAAGGAATGACGGGGTGGTTTAGTGGGACCTTGGGCCGGGCCAAGGAAATGGCTGAGTCAATGCACCGGACGTCTGCTTCATTATTCCGGTTGACGAGTTGAATCTTCGTTCGATGGGCGATTTAACGCCTGCTCAGATATCTTTGGATATTCCCGAAAATTTGAAATAACATCCCTAAGATCGGAAGTCTTATTCACTTCAGTTTATAGATGCATTTGTCAAAGTTTTGTATTATGATTGCTGCTTCCTGTTTGACATTTT
The DNA here is from genome assembly GCA_036785665.1 of Chirona hameri. Taxonomy (NCBI): domain Eukaryota; kingdom Metazoa; phylum Arthropoda; class Thecostraca; order Balanomorpha; family Balanidae; genus Chirona; species Chirona hameri. Next base: position 46,016 of record JAXIVJ010000663.1, read on the forward strand.
GTCATGTGATTCTTTTTTGTTTTGTTTTTAATATAAACTACAGTTTGTATGGAACATTTAAGTTATCTTTGTAAAAAAAAAAATCGTTTATAGTTCCTGCTTGAAAACATTTTAAAACTGGGCGCCATGTGACCTTCGTTGGGCGCCATGTGACCTTCGTTGTCGGAGTGCCCTTAAACACCAATCATCATATCATCATTTTAAAATGAAAAATGTTTGGTCTCGCGACCACGGATAACACGTCCTTCACCTCGTACGAATCACCCCTTTCCACTCGCCTTTCATTCTGCGTCGTATGACTGAAGTCGGAGCGCCGTAAAGCCCACATCACCATCATCACTTGTCCTTCACGGCAGTAGACGGTCGGACACAGAAGGGACCCGCTGTCCCCGATCCCTCAGTCGACCTTGAACTACTTCCACTGTCTCTGCAGGTGCGAGCTTACCCCACCGCCCCTGTCCCTTAACCCGCGCGGCGCTGGGGGGGGGGGGATTACCCCCCCCCCCCCCCCCCCCTCCCGGATTTTCTCAATAACTTGACAACTATGATAGATATCGATGTGAAACTTGTAGTACCTTATGCGGCTTCAATTATGCGCCTTCTCACCAAATTTCAATTAAATTAATTAGTACTTTGGGAGATAATGACGTTTTAATGACGTCATGTCATGCCATTTTTGGTGGGAAAAAAAAACTATAAATGTTTGACAAATCGGAGAAAGTCGAGTTTTGATGTAAATTGCAAATACAAAACGTCAAAAGGAAGTAAATGACATTGTCTTAAAAATGGATATCTCGGATTTGCGAAATTTTGGATTTTTGACTAAAAAAAAATATAACATCTGGAAAATTTCCACAAAATCAACTTTTTTGAAGATGTTAAAAAGCGGAATATTTCTTGGAGAGCCAGGCATGGACGATACCCAAGCCAAATTTAAAAGCAATATCTTTATTTTTGACTGACTTATGGCTGCCTAAGTATGAGTAACTCATGACGTCATTTTTTTTTAACTCTTAGTGACTAGATACTGACAAATAAATACCACCACTGTATTTATGAAACAAAACTGGTCTAGAAACATACCTTTTGTATTTACATTAATCAATTTCTAATTCTGACTTTATGTGACCTGACCTTGACCTGAAATTCATCTAAGGGCCATTATATGGGGTCAGGTTGTGAAAATGGCTACTTCTATCGAATTCTACGTTTAAAGTAACCCATAAAACACTTGTCGCATGAATTTCGTAGACCTCTTGCCAATAGAGACCTTTTGTGACCTGACCTTGACCTTTGTTTACAATTTCACTTTCACTTATGCAGGAGATGCATTATACTTTTGAGAGCACTTTGTGCGGTAATAGTCGCAATATAAGGCTTTGAATGGAAAGTATGGCTATCAACACCTGGTACCTCGGTTTTGACCTTTGACCTGATATGTGACCTTATTTTAAGAATTTCGGGTATGCATTAGCTTCGTCTCATTGAGACCTTTCGATGGCCGCCTTGCGCGTCTCGCTACGGTCATTGGTTCGAAAGATACGAAGGGGGTAAAATTTACCCCCCCCCCCCCAGCGCCGCGCGTTCGGCTGGAGCCCCCAGCGCCGCGCTGATTAACACGTACACTGGAGGGCCTCTGATAATTACACGCACTGGAAGGGGGGGCAGATTCCGCCCGCCCCTATGATCTCGGCCCCATAAGAGCCACAATAACGAAATTTGTGGGGTAGATCGGTGATATGGGGATCTCTGTTTTGTGAAAATTGAATAACCCTAGGTCAATATCTTTAAGGTCAAATAAGGTCAGCCAAGGAGCGCATAACAAGCAAAATGTAGTATATATGCTAAATCTTGCTTGTTATGCGCTCCTTGGCTTGACATTGTTATGGAGCGCAGTGATTGCATGTATATACACCCAAAATGGGTTTAATGATTTGTTGGAAATTCTAATGATACAATAGGTATGCTAGAAGTTGCATTTGACCTCAGGTCATTTACATATAAACATTTCACTGCGGTCATTTTGGAGACATTTTGAAGATGTTTGACTTTGATGAACTTAAATTTGTCGGCCGTTTTTTTTTTAAATTCTAAACGACGCGCCATTAATTTGTTAGCAGGTACACAATACATGCACATCGACCGGTAAAATCAGGAGATATTTACAACAACAACAAAATACCGGAGGGGTGGGCGGACTCCCCCCTCCCCTCCTGTGCGCGTGTTAAAGGGAGTGTGTCTACTGTTTTGGAATGCCAAAAGTATTTTTCTTTCGTTAAGAAGCTATTGGCTTGATTGTTGGATACGATAGAATTGGCACCTGGAGCCCCTTTAGTTGAATTTTCACTTATATTCTGTTTTGCTTATTTTTTGTTTCGATATCGATAAAACGATCGCCTCTATAATCAGAGGGATGCAGATGTTATGTAAAACGGCGCACCTAAGGCCATTGGCCGATCCAGAACGTTAGTTTGGGGAGGGGCTTTTTTGTGGTTTTTTGGGGGGGATTCCCCCAAAAAAATCTCACAATTCTGAAAACTCATCGGATTTCGCTTGCTTATGCATTGATAGCTGATTCAAAACAAACTTTCCTCAGTAAAAGTTGCTTAGATTTTCTTCTATATCAGGAAATGTGTTAATTTTGCGCCGATTTCAGACGTTTTTTTTTGGGGGGGGGGACATGACCGCTTTGCCCCCCCCCCCCCTGGATCCTCTAGTGCCTAAGGCAATAAACAATACATACGAACAATGTTAGCAAACCGTCGAAAAGCAGAATGGCCGTCGAGGCACTGTTCGGCAGCTGCTATCAGCGATAGCTCACGAGCTGTGTTGTCGAAATGCTATTGGCCGGCGCTAACGATATGCTAGCAAATTTGTATCGGTATTTCGAAGTTAGCAATGCTTATAGTAGTGGTAAGCCCTCTGGTGTCTACCCGATAAACTGTTGGCTACCAGCCAGTTCCTGGGGTCTTTGGAATATCTCAGCAACTAGTGTTAATCTGGAAAAATGAAAGGCGTGGTTCGATTCAGAACATTCTGTTCTATAAACCAGTGTCAATAACCCCAAATAAGCGATGTGAGTAAACACACTCCCCTTAAGTAGTAGATAAGCGTTTACCAATTGTCCCTAGTAGTCCACAAGAGCAAAGATGACTCCGGTCCCTAACCCACTAACCCCACCACTGACTTTCTCCACTTCTGACTATGACCTTGGCTGACCTTTGCACTCTTTGGCCTGCGCAGAAAGAGCGCCAGTTTGAGAAGAAGCTGAAGAAGAAGGGACTGATGATTAAGCGCACGGTGGAGGACGGCGCCTGCCTGTTCCGCGCAGTCGCCGACCAGATCTTCGGCGATGAGGAGATGCACCTCACCGTCCGAAAATACTGCATGGAATATATCGTGAGTACTGCACATTTGATAGCAGAATGAGTCATGTAGTACATGGTGAGTGCGCTGCGCGCCGATGGCGACCCACTGCGGGCTGGTTACGAAAGGGAAAGCAACGGTGAGCATCTTCAAAGTAGATTCAGAAAGTTGTACTTAATCATGGCTGTGAAATTGAAGCTGCATTTATGAGTTGGCAGTTTCGGTAGTCAAACAAATGTAGTTAAAATCATGAGTTTGTCAGCGTAAGCATTTTTGACCGGAGGCGGTTGCCACGCGAAGTCGGAGTTGGCCATTTTCAGCTGCGTTTAAGTCGGAGATTCTCTTCATAGCTAAGTCTACACTTTATAGATCATGATAGGTTTGTATTCACTTTCGAAAATCGCTTATCTTTTGATACGTCGGATCATTGTGACTTAGCTATCTGTGTTTTGCTATGCATATTTCAACGTAGCTTATTTCGAACTATTGGGAACGCATGTATATTGCTGGTTAATGTTCGATGGAATCATACAGGATAAGTCTCGGCTGGCGTATGTCTGGAAAATGAACGTAAAGAGCATTAAAACTATTAATTGCTGGAATAGCCCGCGATATAGTCGTGGGCCATATAATTAATTATTGATGACGGGCATGATCAATCTTCACTAATGACATTCGCAAGTCTCATCGATTTATGGCAACCACCAGCGGCCAGCGTGGTTCCGACCCCAAAGTCTGGCCCCTGGCAGGTGTTTCAGAGCCGATTGGTCGGACTCGGTGCTGAATAACAGAGCCCCGGCGCTCAGCGGCCTGGTTTATACTGTACAGTCATCGCTGTGGAATGGATCGTCCTGAATACTGTGCTCCGATGGCCGAACACGGCTCATACTTTTTTGTCGCACTTCCTCTCGCTGTTTTTATTCGAACAGTCTTGGGCCAATCGAAAATATGCGTTCGAATATCTAAAGTGTGATGTGGCCTGAGATTGGAATGCTCCTAGAATCTGAGACGAGAAGTCCCTTGTAGACGTGATCTCTGTGGCAACGTTAGTTGCTGTGGCTCATATCGCCGATTACGGCACAGCGCATTAGCTTTGGCCCCAAGGAAATTACCATCGCAATTCGCAATATGCTGCTTGCCGATTATCTTTGCAGCGGAGCGTGATTCCTTTTTGTCCCGGGGGTGTTTCGCAGGGCTCGAACGAGGATTACTTCTCGCAGTACATCACGGAAGATTTCCACGAGTACATCCGCCGTAAGAGCAAGCCGTGGGTGCACGGGAACCACATCGAGATTCAGGCGCTCAGCGAAATGTACAGCCGCACCATCGAGGTGCTCTGCTATAGCTCTGGTGAGGTTCTTTCTGTGGTTATTGTGGGTTATCTCTGTGTATTGATATAGCGCCAGTGAGACTCTTGTGGCTCCCATAGTTTGTCTCTGTGCACTGCAATAGAGCCAGTAAGATTCCTCCCGGATTCCACGCCGACAAAGCGGCAAGACAGGTTGTCGGTGTGTAACAGTGAAGTTCTGGTTGGTTTCGCCGTACTTTTGGTCTATTGGCTTTGTGTGTATTATGGCTGCGGTGAAAGTTCCAGGGCTTCTGTCCAATTGTGTGTCCTCGTAGATGGATTGCGCTTGTACCGCTGTGTTTGTAAGCTTCTTCTGTCCAATTGTGTGTCCTCGTGGATGGATTGCGCTTGTACCGCTGTGTTTGTAAGCTTTTTCTGTCCAATTGTGTGTCCTCGTGGATGGATTGCGCTTGTACCGCTGTGTTTGTAAGCTTTTTCTGTCCAATTGTGTGTCCTCGTAGATGGATTGCGCTTGTACCGCTGTGTTTGTAAGCTTCTTCTGTCCAATTGTGTGTCCAAGTGAATGGATTGCGCTTGTACCGCTGTGTTTGTAAGCTTCTTCTGTCCAATTATGTGTGGTCGTGGATGGATTGCGCTCGTACCGCTGTGTTTGTAAGCTTCTTCTGTCCAAGTGTGTGTCCTCGTGGATGGATTGCGCTTGTACCGCTGTGTTTGTAAGCTTTTCTGTCCAAGTGTGTGTGGTCGTGGATGGATTGCGCTTGTACCGGCTGTGTTTGTAAGCTTCTTCTGTCCAAATGTGTGTGGTCGTGGATGGATTGCGCTTGTACCGCTGTGTCTGTAAGCTTCCCGGCCAGTCCTGTTCTCGGTCTGTGCTAGTATCACTCAAACATGATATACTGCCTTGTACTGGCTGTGCTGACTAAATAATGTGCTTATAACCCAACACGAATTCCTTTGTAATCAACAGTATTATGGCCGGGCTGAGGTCGGCTATAACATGGCTGATGTTCGTTTTCTGACGGGCAATGCATTGGTGGCAGCAATGTGTTGATATCCGGCATCCGACTCACACAGCCGGAATCGCAGCCGAATTGTCGCACTTTGTCGCAATATGTCGCACTTTGTCGCAATATGTCGCCTTCTGTGCCCACTAGATAAGGACATTGGAGAGTTAAATGTTAAACACTTGTCTCCATACCAACTTTGATGGAGCATATTGTCATCTCAACGCCGTGGCTGTAGCAAAATGGCAACTATGTTTGACCTCCGATGCCTCATGAATGATTACAGAATGCTAATGTGCTGAACTAGTCGCATGACTCAACTGAATGACTCGCCGGGAACATGACCCTCAAATGAATTTCGCAATCACTATCCGTTTTGCTATACCAGTCTAGCCCCAAGCTGGGTATGCATCGTAAGGCTTTGACGCATCGTAAGGCTTTGAGGCTATTCCCATCTGTTTTATCCGCAGGCCACACTTAGACCTCCCCCGTCACTTATCTTACGCCAAGAGCATTGTGCTTGCTTTTGGCGTAAACTGACCATTCCCCTTTACAGCAAACACCACGAATCTCGCCACCTCTAACCACCACCCCCTCGTTTCTCCCCACAGAGGTGATTAAAATATTCCACCTTAACCCGCGCCGCCGTGCCGGTGCTCGGCACCACCTTTGCCGTGTCGGGGGGGGAGGCGGCGGGCGGTCGTTTCGACCCCCCCCCCCCCCTCGAACTCGGCTCCTATGGAACGTAGACAAAAACCGAAAATACAGTTCGAAATCTCATCTAAATTCATTTGGAAACTATTTCGGTCGTTGTTTGGCTCAGGTCAATATTTAGATCACCAGAGGTCATCAAATGTCAGATTTTACGGTTTTAGGACTTCGTTCCAGAAACCCCCAATTGTCTCGGGAACTATGATTGCTAGGAACAAACGGAAACAGCAATGGAAAGCTCTTGAAATATGCAATTGCACTTGATGTCCTCAAATTTTAGCTCAGGTCAATAGTTTAGGCTCCAGATTAGAGGTGGCAAAAGTTGAAATTTTTAGGAACCGACCCGACCCGGTCAGATAAGCTGAAGTATGTACCCGGTCAGACCCGGTGCAAAGAAACGTGGGACCCGTTAGACCCATATAGCGAAGCATAGTGAACGCATCCATGCAGGTTCCCAAATTGGTTCAGAAACCATTAAATCAAGAGCCTAATTGATCTTTAAAAACCTGAAAAGCATCATGTTGGGTCAAAGTAGGCAAGGACTACCTCATGGTAGCTCACACACCAATAATCAGCCAATATCATAAGGTTGTGCATAAATGGTGTGATACAGCAACTAGCCATTCTTGCAATAAAATCAAGGAAGCAAGTTCTGGGCCATGCCCTCTTATTTTGCAAGACAAATCATACATTCATGCAAGAGAACATATCAATGTATATACAAGAGAACAGGCACTTCTCGAGAGCATAACAACTTGTACCTGGGCCTTCTGGAAAATATTGGAAAGCATGGTTTAGCTCATCAAAATTATGTATGCCTTATGCCCACTGTCCGCATTTCAACCTGCACTGCTAATGGATTACATTGAAATTGCCTATTGTTTCAAGCTTTTCAAAATATGCATCTGACCTGAAAATGATTGTGTATTTATGGCTACTATCTTCAAAGGTCAAGGTACACCCAACTTGACCCAGTGACTCACTCTGCAGTAACAACACTGATTTCACAACGTCTCTAATGCGTCACAAATGGTGTTGTTATGCACCTTGCCGATGAAACCCTTCGACGTGCAACAAAAACGAATATATGTTTGTGAGGTCTAAATGAAACAAACAGAATTGAATTTTAAAGCATAACTTGCTTTAACCCGCGAGTTACTGGGGTATATTTCATAACGCGACTTACTGGGGGGGGGGGGGACTATTTCCCCCCCCCCCCCCCCTCGGATCTCCGGAACTACTGGACCGAATGTAAAAATTCAAACGGCATTCGATAGCCCTGGGAAATTTGTCGAGGGAAACATAATATTGTTGACCTCTGGGTCACCGATGACGTCACAGGTCAGGTCAAGTACAAAATGTTTGACCGTGTCAAAAGGTCTCGATGGCTGGAATTGCCGCGCAAAATTGCGATATTAAACGTATAAGCTGTCGATAAATCGGTATGATTCGTGTGTCTGACACTTATAAGTACCTTAAGCTGTTTATGACCTTGGGTCAGGTCAAGGTCATCCGAAGTCACGAGGCCAAACTGCAGATTACGGTCATTAGTCGTTGTAACACATGTTTATGGGTTTGTTTTTCGTCTAGACCGCGAAAAATGACCTTAGAACATTGTTTGTTCTATATAAATAGAAGTAAAAAGCAAAAACAGACATGCGTTTTTTATGCGTAGTAATGCTGTGAGAGGTGGTCGATTTTGGTCATTTAAAGGTCATAAGTCATTTTTGAAGATATCGACTTCAAATTTGGTACACATTCACCGCACACGTCTAAATCGCATTTATTCCGGTTTTTGGATAATTCTGATTTTTTCTTGAAATTTTGTTTAAAAAATGTATTTGGATTTCTCAAAATTTTGAATTAAAAATAACTCAAAAATCCGAGATGGCAGTTTGATAGCCAGGTCTATTGTCAGTAATTTTATTTAAGACAATTGAGTTGATCTCAAATATCGTACCTTTGACAGCGTTTTCCGCAAACCATTATTTTGCAACAAAAACCGAAGAACATGACGTCACTCTGACGCCATTGTCGGTTGACCTATCATAACCTGATTTTCCTTTTGCCAACATGTGTAGAATTGATGTGAAAGAAGGTACTGCAAGTTTGGTGACGATACCGATGTTCGTTTAGGAGTTATCGCAGAATAAAATAACGGGAGGGGGGCAAAAAATAGCCCCCCCCCCCTCCAGTAACTCGCGGGTTAACCCGCGCGGCGCTGGGGTCTCCATCCGAACGTGCGGCGCTGGGGGGGGGGGAAATTTTACCCCCCTCGTATCTTCCGAACCAATAACCGCAGCGAGATGCGCAAGGCGGGGATCGAAAGCTCAGTGAGAAGAATCTAACGCATGCCCGAAAATATTAACATAAGGTCACATGTCAGGTCACGGTCAGGTCAAGTGTCAAAATGTAAGTATTTGGGTTTTTGGGCTATACTTTCCATCCAAAGCCTTGTATTGCAACTATTATCTCACAAAGTGCTCCCAAATGTACAATGCATCTCCCGCATAAGTAAAAGTGAAATTTTAAGCAAAGGTCAAGGTCAAGGTCAGGTCACAAAAGGTCAGGTCTACGAAAGCCATGCGACACATGTTGTATGGGTTATTTTACACGTATAATTCGATAGAAGCAGCCATTTTCCTAGCTTGACACCATATAATTGCCCTCAGGTCAAGGTCAGGTCACAATAAGGTCACAATTTGAAATTGATTAATCTAAATAAACATTGCATGTTTCTAAACTAGTTTTGTCTTCGAAATACAGTGGTGGCATTTATTTGTCTGTATCTGGTCAGTAAAAGCCAAAAAACGCAATTTAAAAAAATGACGTCATGAGTTACTTATTCTTAGAGAGCCATAAGTCAGTCAAAAATAAAGAAATTGCTTTGAAATTTGGTTTGAACATCGTTCATACTCGGTTCTCTAATATATCTTCCGGTTTTTTGAAAATCTTAAAACAAAAAACTTTTGTGGAAATTCTTCCACAAAAATCAGTTTTTTGCATTTTTAGGGGTCAAAAACCCAAATTTGTGAACATCTGAGATAGCCATGTTAAAGACAGTGTTATTTGCTTTCTTTTGACGCTTTTTATTTGCGATTTGCATCAACACGCTATTTTCTAAGATTTTTCAAACATTTAACGTTTTTCACCAAAAATGACATGACATGACGTCACTAAAACGTCATTATCTCCTCAAAATTCTCACGAATTTAAAAAAAAAAGGTAACACAAGATGTAGAATTGATGTACCATAAGGTACCGAAAGTTTCATTTTGATATCTGTCATAGTTTTCAAGTTATGGAGAAAATCCGGGAGGGGGGGGGGTAAAATTTACCCCCCCCCCCCCCAGCGCCGCGCGGGTTAACCCGCGCACTACAGGGGGGTTGATTCCCCCCCCCCTCAGGTTTTTAGCAGATACCGAAAAAAACGGTGGCGCGCAGCGCCGCCGGGTTTTGGCACACCTGTTAAGACATCAATTGCGCACCCTTTGAAGAAACAAAATAACCTCGGGTCATCTCAGGTCAGGTCACTAGACCAGGTCAAGTGACCCCACCTCCAAAAATGTTTGCAGTTGTGCGAAAGCCAGAGTTTCTCACCGATCAGTTTGAAACTTGCAGGATGTCATGAGGGCATAAGTACTTACAATTCGTATATCTCGGAATTTGTATATCGGTGACTTAAGGTCAGGTCAATTTCGTAACCTCCCAATAATAAGTCAATGGGGAAATATACATATGCTTCCTGTTTCAAGGATATGCATGATATTAGTCCAATTACTTCTGGATCATGTTATTATAGGATATTCTTGATGATCCAAGTTTAAGTTTTGTTCAGTGACCCCTATGGGGTCATTTGAGGTCATGCGAGGTCACCATCACTTGTTTGTCAATAACTCCCGACATAATGAAGATAGAGAAGTAAAACAGACAGCAACGTGTTTGTCTCGTCGATACACGTCTTCCCATATGCAACATGCTCTACTTGGGATTACCCCCCCCCCCCCCCCCCCCCCTCCTATGATCTCGAAAACCACGCAACCTAGCGACAAGCGGAAAACGGCGTTAGATAGCTCGAGACAAGCTCTATCGAAAGTATATGGGTATTTTTTTTAGGTCAGGTCAATATTGAGGTCACCAGAGGTCATCGAAGGTCAGATTTCCCAGTTTTAAGACATCGCTTCGAACACCCCCAAATATCTCGGGAACTATGATAGCTAGGAACAAACGGGAATACAAATAGAAAGCTCCTGAAAATGCACTTGGTGTCCTCAGATTTGAGCTCAGGTCAATAGTTTAGGCTCCAGAGGTCATCAAATATCAAAAAGGTTATATTTTGGCAAAACTGTTTTTGCAAATTACTTTTTACCTAATAAAGACAAAGCAATACGTTTGACGCCATCGTGTTTGTCTCGTCAGGGCACTTCGAATCATATTCATGTTGACCAGTAGGGTGGGTCAATTTATACATATGTCGGAAAATTCTAGCGAATACAGGTTTTTCCCATGCATTTGAACATGCTAAGTTCAACGGTGCACGTTCAAAAATAATTGTGACGACGTTTAGGGGTCGCGAAAAATCTTTCAAAATGTCGGTTTTGCTCATTTTCGGCTAAAATCGGGACATAACTGCGCAAAACACATAAACTGTACAAATGTGGGATACAGGGACGCATGAAACGAATAGAACTGACATTTCGCTTTCGTTTGACGCCTTTCCCGAGTCTGTAGCATTTACGGTTGACTTTGTATACCCATCTATCCACGTCAATATTTGTCCCCGGCGGCCCCGGCGGCCCCGCCGGCAGCGTGGGTTAAAATCCCGCCGCGTGGTCGTTCAGCCGAATAAGGAAACTTTCTCCCGGGGGTGCGGTCTCCTAAGGACGCAAAATGTTGCTTGGCTATTCCTTGTTGAAGTGAATGATGCTTTTGCATTTCAATTAGGATCATATGAGAATATGAATGAAAACGTCTGTTAACCAGTACCTATACATTTATAAATATGTATTTTCTTGTAAAAATACGCGTATACCGACAATGAAACGACCGCGCACTGGTGCGCGCACAAAAGTAGGGGTTTCAAGATGTCAAGCCACCGGCATTCGTCTGCATTCTCATGCTCTCAAATCTATCCAAGCATATGCAAACTAAGACAAAGGTATCACCCTAGAAATCATGTATAAACCTCACCTCACCCCCTACCCAGTTAAGGCTTATCCAGCTTATTTTTAACACCAGCCAGTCAGCTGAATGACTATCTACAACTTCAGTGTATTTAAACCATTCTACAAATGGTTCAACACGCATTGACTAAAGAGCATAACCTTATGCCTGTATCTAGCCTTATATATGCTGCGGCTGTGTACCCTTACGTCTGGGTTACCTACATTTGCTCCAGCGTTGACTTTTGCAGTCAGGGAACTACCGCCTGTGGATCTCGACCACCTGCGTAAGTGTCTTGAGCCTGGTCTCATTTTTGGAGGGGCAGTCTCCACCTCCGCCGGAAGGTGGAGCCAGGTTGGCTCGCAAAAGCCCACATCAGCGAAAATGAGCCACGACCGCTCATCGACGAGCTCCGGGATCTCAGTTGACTACGATGACTACGCTTTCATCGCTGTAGTCCCCTAAACGTCGTCAAAATTAATTGCAATGTGCACCATTGAACTCAGCATGTTCAAATGCATGGGATGCAAATGCTGTATCCGTTAGAATTTTCCGAAATAGGTATAAATTGAGCCACCCTATTGACCAGGTTAGGCCAAGTAAGAAATTTGAACTCAGGTCAAGGTCAAGTGGTGACCCAAGTAGGTCATGTTGCATATTGGGAGACGTGTTTCGACGAGACAAACACATTGGTACCGTTTTCACTTCTCTATCTTTAGTATGTCGATCGTTATTGACAAAACAGTGTTGGCGGTCACGAAATTGACCCGACCTTAGGTGACCGATATTAGAAATCCGATATATACAAACTGTAGGCATCTATTACCTTATGAAATCCTGCAAGTTTGAAACCGATCGGCTTAAAACTGTGGCTGCGGTACTACTGCAAACGTTTCGGAGGTAGGGTCATCACGTGACCTGGTCTGGTGACCTGACCTGAGATGACCCGAGGTCAAGAGTTTTTACATAATGTGGGTAGTTAATTTCCGAATAGGTATGCAAAAAAAACGGCGGCACGCAGCGCCGCCGTTTTTGCGATATCCTCGAAAAACCGGAGGGGTGTGCGGATTTCGACCCCCCCCCCCCAGGGCGCGTATTAACAGCGCTCGCCACAAACTCCACGACCTCTAACCACTACTCTCCGTTTTTTCCCCACAGGGGCGATGAACAACATCTTCAACTGTAGCAACTAACCCTACAAATCTCACCATATCTAACGACTGCCCCTCGTTTTTCCCCACAGGGGCGATCAACAACGTCTTCAACTTTAGCAACTAACCCTACAAATCTCACCATATCTAACGACCGCCCCTCGTTTTTCCCCACAGGGGCGATCAACAACGTCTTCAACTTTAGCAACTAACCCCACAAATCTCACCATATCTAACGACCGCCCCTCGTTTTTCCCCACAGGGGCGATCAACAACGTCTTCAACTTTAGCAACTAACCCCACAAATCTCACCATATCTAACGACTGCCCCACGTTTTCCCGACAGGGGCGATGAACAATGTCTTCAACTTTAGCAACTAGCCCCACAAATCTCCCCATATCTAACGACTGCCCCTCGTTTCCCCCTGACAGAGGCGATCAACATATTCCACGCGCATCAGGAGCCGGGCGGTCAGGTGAACGAGCCGATTCGCCTCTCCTACCACCGCGGTACCCACTACAACTCCGTGGTGAACCCGTACAAGGCCACCATCGGCGTCGGGCTCGGCCTGCCAGGGCTCGTACCTGGTCTGGCAGATCATAATCTACTCAGTGATGCTGCCAAAAAGAGCGAAGATCTGCACATTGAGCAGGTGAGACAGGCGTGAGGTCAGCGGGGTGGTGGAGGTGGCGCCATCTGTGAGGATTGTGGGAATACAGGCGGGAGGTCAGCGGGATGGTGCAGGTGGCGCCATCTGTGAGGATTGTGGGGATACAGGCGGGAGGTCAGCGCGATGGTGGAGGTGGCGCCATCTGTGAGGATTGTGGGGATACAGGCGGGAGGTCAGCGCGATGGTGGAGGTGACCAAAATGCTCCGGAGAATGGAGGGCGCGGTGGTGGACGTCTGCCCCGACCAGGCGGTAAACGGGGACCGAGGCCAGCTGGTCGCGGAGGACCGTGCCAAGGCCGAGGCGTTCGTCCGTATGTACGCCAGCGTCAGCCGCCACACCCGTAACCGGAGGCGCGACCGAGCAGTGAAGGCGGAGCTGAAGAGCGCCAAAGCACGCCCCTGCATCTGTGAGGGTCAACGGAGCGACGCCTGTCAACCCTTCTCCATACAAGAGATGACGGACCAGCTGCGGAGGATGAAGGCCAAGAAAGCACCCGGGGCAGATGGCGTATGCACGGAGCATCTACAGCATCTGGGACCCCTCGCCCAGGATGCTCTGCTGCGCCTCATCAATCTGTCCTGGCGCACCGCGGAGGTCCCGTCAGTCTGGAGAAGGGCCATTATCATTCCCATCCCGAAGGCCGGGAAGAATCAATCGGACGTCGCCAGCTACCGCCCCATCTCGCTCACCAGCCACGTAGCCAAGCTGACGGAGCGGATGGTGGCGGCAAGAGTCACCCACATATTGGAGCGCGACGACACCATCCCGGCGGAGCAAGTTGGCTTCCGGCGAGGCCGCTCCGCTGAGGAGAACCTTGGACGAATAATCCAAGAAGTCCAGGATGGATGGAACCGACCACGCCCGAGGGGACGCCCAGTCGACGGCAAGACAGCCGCCAGATTCGTCCTTACGGCGTATGACTTCTCCCGGGCCTACGACGTCATCGACCATCAGATGCTCCGACTGAAGATGTCACACCACCTCCCACGTTGCCTCGTCTCGTGGATCTTCCACTTCCTGCGTGACCGACGCGCGTGTGCGGAGGTTAACGGCGTGCGCAGCGCGAGCCGCCCGTTCCGAGCGGGCCTGCCCCAAGGATCAGTGCTCGCCCCGACCCTGTTCATCCTGTGGTCGGCGGACCTGGTGGCAGCGCTGCAGCAAGTCCCCAACACCTCAGTCTTCATGTACGCCGATGACACGGCGACTCTGAGCTACGGCGGTACCATCGAACAGGCCAGAGACCGCGCCCAACAGGCCGCGGACGTGATGACGGGGTGGGCCAGGAAGTGGAAGATGAAGCTAGCGGGCAGCAAGACACAGACCCTGGTGCTGTCCCAACGGTACGAGGACGCCCGCAGCTTCACACTCAGGGTGGACGGGGCGCGTGTCCAGGGAACACGGCATCTCCACCTTCTCGGAGTGACCCTTGACAGACAGCTCCACTTCGGAGAACACTGTGTGCGCCTCCGCAAGAAGGTGAAGCCGCGTGTGGCCCAGCTCCGTAAGCTGACCGGACGCTCGTGGGGGCTGCGTGAGCCGCAGCTGCGGACAGTCGCCAACGGATACGTCCGCGGAGCGCTCGAGTACGCGGCCGCGGCTTGGCTCCCGGCGGCGTCGGAGTCGCACGTGGAGCTTCTCGAACGGGAGATGCGCGCGGTGGCGCGGGCCGTGACCGGTTGCCCCGTGAGCACACCGAGGAACCCACTCATGGCGGAGGCCGGCATGGTCCCCGTACGGACACGCCGGGAAGTGTTGGCCGCGAGGCTCTCCGGAACGGCGGCGTCACAGAAGACGGACGACCCCCTCCGCGCGGTCGCTGAGGCGGTGGTCCCGCGACGCCTCCTGACCACCACCGGGTGGCGAGACGTCGGAGCGGTAGCCGCCGCGCGTGCGAGCGTGAGCGGGGTCCCCGTGGAGGAGCGACTGCATACCACTATTCCGCCGTGGCTGGACTGCAGCGGAGTCAGTATCCGGCTGGATATCGGCGCAGACATCCGGAGGACGGCCCCCGGCGAAGTACGTCGGGCGGCTGCCGAGGAGCACCTGGCAACCCTGCCGGAGGATGCCGTGTGGATCTGGAGCGACGGATCGGCGGAGGGCGGAGTCACGGCCGGGGGAGGTGGTGCCTTGATCGCCCTCCCGTCCGGTGCGGAACAAGAGGTCCAAGCGCCGGCCGGCGTGGTATGCAGCAGCACGCGCGCCGAGTTGGTGGCGATACGCGCGGCGCTGGAGGCGGTGCAACAGATGGGTGACGACCTGGGCGAGAGCCCGGTGGTCGTATGCACGGACTCCCAGGCCGCGCTCGCCATACTCGCGAGCGGCGCCGGAGGGCAGACGACCGCGCTGGGGGCGACGATCTGGCGCCTGCTCCTGGCAACCGTGGCGGGGGGTAGTCGGGTGCTCCTACAATGGGTCCCGGCACATTGTGGACTACCCGGAAATGAACGGGCGGACGAGCTGGCCAAGGGGGCCTCCAGCCTTCCGCAGGAAGATGTTCCTGTGGACGTCCGCAGCCTCACCAAGGCAGTCGGCCGCGCCGCCTCTCTGGCCTGGCGATGTCGCTGGCCGGAATGCCTGTTCAAGCGAATCATGGGAGACCGGCTCCCGAAACCGGTCCTCTCCGACGAGCGAGACGACGCCGTCAATGTGCACCAGCTGCGGGCGGGTCACTGGACCCGCTCGCAGAGTTATTTGCACCGAATCGGCCGTCAACCGACCCGGGGCTGCCAGCAGTGCAGCGATCTCGCGTGCCCGGCGGCGCTCTGTCAGGTGTGCAGGGAGGAGCCTGACACGCCGGAGCACGTCCTGCTGAGGTGCCCCTGCCTGGCGGGCGCTCGTCTCCGCATCTTCGGGACTATCCATCCAGACCCGAAGCAGCTGCGAGACGGCGGGGCCGTGGCGGCCTTGGCCCGGGGCTACCTGGTTCACCGAGAGCCCTTGGGCTACGGTCGGCCGTAGGGCCGACCCGAGAAGACACAACAACAACAACAACAACAACAACATGGTGGAGGTGGCGCCATCTGTGAGGATTGTGGGGATACAGGCGGGAGGTCAGCGCGATGGTGGAGGTGGTGCCATCTGTGAGGATTGTGGGGATATAAAGACATAAAAGAAAAGTGCAACAAAGAGCCTCTTGGGCCCATCCGAGGTTGCACCCCCACCCCCCCCCCCCCCACCCCCCTCCACCAGTCTCGCCCCTTCAAATCACCTTACTCTACCTGCATAAAAGAAGGCTAATCCCACGAGTATTTATGAACTAATCCCTTCTCTGTAAAGTATTTATCTAATCTAATTTTGAAGGAAGCAAGTGTCACTGCATCAGCGACATCCCCTGGTAGCATATTCCAATGTCCTACAACCCTTCTACTGAAAAATGACTGTCGTAGCCTAGTCCTACTTTGTTTCATAATGAGTTTATGCTGATGACCTCTACCTCGATTTTCCCTATTGAACTCAAACATACCCTTTAAATATCCAGAATGCTGACTATTTACAAATTTGAAGACTTCAATTAGATCTCCTCTTAGCCTTCTATATCTAAGTGAAAACATACCCAATTTCTTTAATCTATCTTCATAAGGTAAACTACCAAGACAATTAACCATTTTTGTTGCCCTTTTTTGAACTCTTTCTAACAACCAGCAATCTTTCTCATATGTTGGAGACCAGGCTTGTACACAATACTCCAAATGTGGTCTAACGTATGCACAATACAGTTTTGTTATTACCTTTTCACTCTTGTAGGAAACATTTCTGTTAATGGCCCCTAGCATTCTAAGTGCCTTTTTCCTAGCTTCTACAACCTGGTCTGACGCTGATAGTCTATTGTTTACCACGACACCTAAATCTCTTTCCTTTTCAATCTGCTCCATTTTCTGCCCACCCATTTCATACCTATGTTTACTGCTAACCCGTCCAGCGTGCATAATCTTACATTTACTCAAATTGAATTTCATCTGCCATGCTTCAGACCACTCAACTAGCTTGTCCAGATCTGATTGAAAAACATCCTGATCATGTTTTCCTCTAATAATCCTGACAACTTTTAGATCGTCTGCAAATTTCAAGACTTTGCTGTCTATACTGTTCTCAATTGCATTCACAAATATTATAAAAAGCAATGGGCCCAGGACTGAGCCCTGTGGAACCCCACTGAGAACCTCCTTCCATTGTGATTGGCACCCATTCAATATAACCCTTTGCTGGCGTCCTGAAAGCCACGTTTCTATCCAATCCAGAATCTTGCCCCTGATCCCATGAATTTTAAGTTGCAACCCCAGTCTTGTATGGGGGACTTTGTCAAATGCTTTACTGAAATCAAGAAAAGCTACATCTAGCTGTTTACCCTGATCAAAGCTATCTGTTGCAACATCCAAAAACTCCAGAAGATTAGTTAAACAAGAACGGCCCTTCCTAAAGCCATGCTGTGTATCCTTGATGAGTTCATTTTGCTCCAAGAATTCAACAATCTTATCTTTGATGATTGATTCAAGCACCTTGCAGACTAATGAGGTCAGACTAACTGGTCTATAGTTTTCCTCTTTACTTCTATCTCCCTTTTTATGAATAGGAACAACATTTGCTCTTTTCCAATCAAGTGGAATTTTACTATCTGCAAGTGATTTAGAAAATATTATGGCTAATGGAACCGACAACTCCCTTTCAGATTCTCTTAAAAGTCTAGCATGGATTTCATCAGGTCCTTCTGCCTTGTTAGGCCTTACTTTCTTTAGATATTCTAGAACAAGTTCACACTACTTATGCCACCTAGCTCTCCTATAGTCTCCTCTGTCTCTAGCTCAGGCTGAAGTGCTGCAATACTACTCTGGTCCTCAATAGTAAAGACAGATTGAAACTGATCATTAAGCACTTCAACCATTTCACTGTCCTTGCTAACTAACACATCATCTACCTTAAATGGACCTATATTTTTGGAAACTGTACTTAACTTATAAAAACTGAAGAACTTCTTACTATCTGCATTACAATGTCTAGCTAAATCAAGTTCCTTTGCCCTTTTAGCTGCTCTGACCTTTTTCTTAACTGAATTTCTTGCATTCTGGTAGGCCTTCTGATTTATATCTAGTGAAGATCCCTTCAAAATGCCAAATGCACTTCTTTTAGCTTGTATAGCACTCCTTACAGGATACAGGCGGGAGGTCAGCGCGATGGTGGAGGTGGCGCGGTCTGTGAGGATTGTGGGGATTGTGAGGATTGTGCGGATTGTGGGGATAACTCGTGGTGAGATGTGGTGGTGACGCTTCTTCTGGTTCATGATGTGTCGATGCGTTGTCATCTGTGGCAGGGTTGTGCTCGACTCAGAGTCGGTGAGTCAAATTTGACTCGACTCGGACTCAAATCAACTTGAGTCAGAGTCGAGTCGATTAAGAAAAATATGGGCTCGTCTTGAGTCAGAGTTGAGTCGTTAACAAAATATATGGGCTAAACTTGAGTCAGAGTCGAGTCGCTATATACAAATAGAGGTTTGAGTTGAGTCGTAGTGAAGTCGCATGGATGTCGCTTGAGTCAAAGTTGAGTCGTCTGGATGCTGTTTGAGTCAAAGCTGAGTCGACTCATCCTCTTATGAGTCAGTCACATCTGATGCAAAACAAGAAATTGGGAGCAAATAAATAATAAAGGGTCCAAACAATGTTTTAGTGTGAGGGTATGAGTTCAGGTGCTTTTCAAACCTACATAAATCAATTTTCTGTCTAAAAAATCACTTAAAAGTACTGTTTTGCTGCCACTTGTTCAGGCTCATCACAGTTCACACTACCTACAGTGTTGTCAGTTGTGTACGGAAATGTGACACCTGCCCTACCAGTACCCACTTTTCCAGTACACACCATTACAGTTGAGAGACACAGTAGGGAAATACTTTAACAATGGAGCAAAACTACAAAAGTAGTAAAACTACATCACAAACTCTGCTGACTGCTCCTTATCTTAAATGAAGCAATACAAAATTGGATATGTACATGGAAATGATAACTGCAGTATATATAACCTAATAGTAACCATATCAACATAACATTCCTGGAATGTTTATACGAACCATGAGGTATGAACCATATGCGCCATTTATGTCTGAAATAAAAAATTTGCATCACAAATTCACTTGAGGTCGAGGACAAGTTAATTCAACAATAGATCACAATTCACTTTGTTTGCTAACGCCGATTTTTTCTCTCCTGAAATCCTACAGATGTTAATTCACACTTGTCAGTTCACTCAGTTGCATTTAAAAACATTTATAAAGGCGTGTATTGTTAGAGTGCGATTATTTCTTCTGCGCCGCAACAATGACTTGCAAGTTGGAGTATCAAAATCATACTGATTTCATATCGCGCTGATCTTCAAATGTGTTGAGGTCCTTGAAGCTTGAAGACTGTGACTGTGAGGACTGTGATTGGTCAATATACTGGTCCACATGCTGACACTAGCTACCAGCAGTTCACAAGTTACTCTGGGGGTGTCACATATGCATTTTTTCTCTCAAAATTACTGATTAAACCAGTTGACTTGAAAATTACATCCGAACTTTTTATTAATTTTGAGTGCGGAGTATCAGAGCGGGTTTTAAAGGGTATTATAAGTTATAACGGTGTTTAATATACACGTGTCAAGAAGGAGGTGTGCTACAATATTGATGACGTAATATTAGAGAGATATTTGGAGAGGTTTAGTAGTGACTGCTGAGTCTGCAGTGCTGCGCAACGCGCCGTCTGGTTGTCTCCGCCTCGAGGCAGGCAGGGGGGTGTCATGCCTATCTCCGCAACGTGTCCACCCTGTCCCATGACGTCACGGTCCCATGACGTCACAGTCACGGTTTCCACCAATGGGGTGGCCGAATCGGGAGCGTTCGAGACCGGCACGGCCACCATGTTTGTGTACAGGGGCGGGGCTTGACCTTATATGGGCATGGGCCTCCCACCTTTTGCATGCCTCGCTTTGACATCGCCTAGCGGCTCACCCTTGCAATTTAGGAGAAAATGGCCGAAGAGCGAGCTGTAGAGGACATTTCAATCTATCATTTAGTGCTCAATTCATCCCGCTGGCACCTAAGGCATTCAACTGGTAGGACGTGAAAGTAGGCCGATTTAACACTATTTGAATAGGGAGCGTGTGACGTCACGTGCCCGTGACGTCACGCCATTCGCTGCCTACCCCGGACGGGTCTACCTAGTATCTAGGGCCTTTCGAGGCAGGTATGTTATGCGCGTGTCTGGAATCGGTTATATCGTATATGTATGTAACTATTTGTGGCAAATTGTTACATAAGGATGTTGACATTTTTTATTTTGGTATGGAAAACAAAATGATTGTCAAATGGGGAGCCACTTGTTCCGTGGGATTTAATGTATCGAATGGTGTAAAGCAGAGTTGGAGTGACATTTTATCCCTATTCTTGTTTAATGTATATATGGATGAACGGTAATAGTTCAGTAATTTACCTCCCCAGTTAATCAGTTGGAGACACAGTAGGGAAATACTATAAAAATAGAGTGCTCTAATCTGATATTTGAATGCATCAGATTAGATTTTAGAATGCATCAGATCGTTAGATTTTAATCAGTCGCGAAAATGAGGTCTTTTTTAAACGGCTATTGTGTAGCACTGTGACCACTTGACGACCCATAGAGGGCATGTATGTTGAGAAAAACCTCAAACTTTGTTTAAAGATAGGTCACATTAAATTTATGAATATGTCACGCAGGAAACAGTCAAGATCCTTACTCTATGTTTGGATTACCTGCTGTTGTCTGGTGCTGAAATGCTCAATAAATAGAGCTGAATGCTGATAATCCAAAGTTAGAGCGCTGGCCAGTATGTGTACTCAATAATTAGAGCGGATTGGACCAAGCACGCCATAATGTTCCCATCACGTTTCAGAAGTTTGCAATTCCAAACAGATTTTCAATATGCATCTGGATTTTTTTCAGACTTGAGCAGGAAAAAAAACATGATTGTTGGATAATTGTTGTATCCTATATGGCTTCCTTGTTTTCTGACATTTTGTTACAATTTATTGCAAGTGGTTTTTGTAAAAAGTGTTCATAAAGGCGCTCTAATTTGAGATCATTTACATGCATGTCTATGGCAGGCTCTGATGTCACCGGCTCTATTTTTGGAGCGCTCCATTGTTAAAGTATTTCCTTACTGTGTCTCAACTGTAATGGTGTTCTCCTTAATAGAAGAAGAGTATTATTACGACAGGCAGAAAAGTGGGTACTGGTAGGGCAGGTGTCACACTTCCGTACACAACTGACAACACTGTAGCTAGTGTGAACTGTGATGAGCCTGAACATGTGGCTGTGGCAGGCGGTGCAGCCGGCGTGATGACATCATTGGGAGGATATAGGGGAGACCCTACTTAATGGCGTAAGCCTGCTTACTACTCGGTCAGACTTCATGGCTTAGGTCTGTTCACACTCAATCAGACTTAATGGCGTAGGCGTCTTTACTACTCGATCAGGCTTAATGGTGGGGTTAGTTTAGTTTAGGTACCATAACCTAAACTTAAATGGCAGTTAAGTTTAGGTTATAAACTTAATAGCGGGTTAGGTTAGGTACCATAACATAAACTAACCTAACCTCGTCATTAAGTCTGATCGAGTAGTAAACAGGCCTGTAACATTAAGTCTGATCGAGTAGTAAACAGGCCTATACTATTAAGTATACCCTCCCAATGACGTCATCTATCCGGCTGCACCACCCGCTACTTGTTCAGGCTTGTCACACTACCTACAGTGTTGTGTACGGAAGTGTGACGCCTGCCCTACCAATGCCGAAAAGTGTACCAGTAATACTTAAGCTATACCATCACCAAAAACTATACATAATCGAACCTGACCTAACCTTACAGCAATTATGGTTGCAGAGACCCACGTTTAGAACGCTCTGCTCACATTCGCTTGCTGCGCTGCATAACCTAACAGGGTCAGGCTCCAGACCCTCCCCGGGGAGGGTCTGGGAGGGTTCAGTTATATGGTTGGCAAAGTTGCTGTTTGCTGGTATGCATTTTGTACTCTTTTATGCTCTTTTGAAATTATGCTCTTTATTTATGCTTTTATGCTTTATGCTCTTTTAACTGTAAGTAGCTATTCATGAAATACATGAATACAGAAATACATGAATACACCGGTTAGTGTTTTACAACCTGCTAGCCTGCTATCAGTATTGACTATTGTGCTTGTTGATTGGTTCGGAAACTCAATTTTAATTAACACCTGTTTTACTTTTCCCAGCTCAAGAACCAACTTCAAATACATTTTCCTCACTTATTTCATATTTGCATCCTATTATATAGGATTATTAAAAAATAATTATATAGCAATTAACAATAGTGGTAAAGTACAGATATATACCTGTGCTGGTGCAAAATAATAATAATAATAATTATTATTATTGCTATTAGGAACATATATATTAGGAATATATATTTCAATGCAACTGGATGCAGTATATATTTATGATAATGCAACATTCATTCATGTGCCTTGATCCAGTGTAAATCCAAATAAAAGTTTACATATCTAATATAATATTCCAAAGAGTTTTTGTGAGTAAAATACATTTGAATCAAAGTCGTTAAGTCACGAGTCAAAAAATGAGTTGATTCAAGAAAATTTCACTTGAGTCAGAGTTGAGTCAGGGTAAAATCAAATTAGTCAAAGTTGAGTTGACTCAAAAAAATTGTCCCCCCGCTTGAGTCAGAGTTGAGTCAGGGGTAAAACAAATGAGTCAACACCGAGTCGACTCAAAATAAAAAATTGTCCGCTTGAGTCAGAGTTGAGTCAGGGGTAAAAGCAAATGAGTCAACGCTGAGTCGACTCAAAATAAAAAATTGCCCCGCTTGAGTCAGAGTTGAGTCAGAGTCCCTTCGACAATGAGTCAGAGTCGAGTCAGTCTAAAAAATCTGAGTCGAGCACAACCCTGATCTGTGGTCGCTGTGGTAAGGATGCGGGTGGTGAAGGTCTCTGCTTTGGCGTTATGGTTGATAAATTGTTCGGATAACCAATATGGTGCGGTGCGTCGTCAGATCCCATGTGTAATGCCGTTGATTGAACTCTGCACGGTATTTGCAGACTTATCCCTCTATTCTAGTTAGTCCAAAACAGGAAATCAATGCAACGCAGTGTCAGATACGAAACCAACTCCTATAACTCTTTATAAATCCTTTAGGTCCGCTGGTCTTTTCCTTTTGAAAAATACAATTTTAAACGCTTATCCCATGACTATTCGGTGGTTCACAAACTTGCGACCCACCACTAATTTCAACGAGTTGGATATGCACCGTCACTTTAAGCTTATCTTCCCTGATGAGCGGCTGACCACCCACCCCCGTTACGGCGTTGCCTTACCCGTCCCCTTAATGGCCGACTGCTGCCCCAGCCACCTAATGATGAGTCACTGCTGCTCTCACGCGGCCACTGCTGAGTCACTCATGGCTGGCCATGTTCCAGACGATGCTGGAGGACAAGCTGAAGGCGACGGACTGGGAGGCCACCAATGAGACCATCTCTGAGCAGGTGGCCCGCGAGAGCTACCTCCAGTGGCTCAAGGATAACGAGAAACGCAACAAGGTAAGACATGGATTCGGGCTATCTTGTGGTTATGTATCTGTCCCGTTCCTTGGAATGGGCGGTGTCATTGTTCTGGTTGCCTCAGTCAGTATGCTATCTTAGAATGCGGATTAACTGATGGGATTGTGAGAGCAACTACTGGCGGCTGGCAGTTAAACCATCCTCAGTGATGATATGTGTCCCTCTTGTTGGTTGCCTTCTCCTTTGGCTCCCTTGACTTTGACCCCTTTGACTTCTTTCGCATCTGCTCCCCCCCCCCCGCTCTCCCTCCGCTGACTCCCTCACTGGCTTCTTCGCTGACCCTTTTGCTAACCTCTCTGCTGACCTGTCTGTTGGCCTGTCTGCTGACCTCTCTGCTGACCTCTCTGCTGACCTCTCTGCTGACCTCTCTGCTGACCTCTCTGCTGACCTCTCTGCTGACCTCTCTGCTGACCTCTCTGCTGACCTCTCTGCTGACCTCTCTGCTGACCTCTCTGCTGACCTCTCTGCTGACCTCTCTGCTGACCTCTCTGTTGACCTCTCTGTTGACCTCTCTGCTGACCTCTCTGCTGACCTCTCTGCTGACCTCTCTGCTGACCTCTCTGCTGACCTCTCTGCTGACCTCTCTGCTGACCTCTCTGCTGACCTCTCTGCTGACCTCTCTGCTGACCTCTGCTGACCTCTCTGCTGACCTCTCTGCTGACCTCTCTGCTGACCTCTCTGCTGACCTCTCTGCTGACCTCTCTGCTGACCTCTCTGCTGACCTCTCTGCTGACCTCTCTGCTGACCTCTCTGCTGACCTCTCTGCTGACCTCTCTGCTGACCTCTCTGCTGACCTCTCTGCTGACCTCTCTGCTGACCTCTCTGCTGACCTCTCTGCTGACCTCTCTGCTGACCTCTCTGCTGACCTCTCTGCTGACCTCTCTGCTGACCTCTCTGCTGACCTCTCTGCTGACCTCTCTGCTGACCTCTCTGCTGACCTCTCTGCTGACCTCTCTGCTGACCTCTCTGCTGACCTCTCTGCTGACCTCTCTGCTGACCTCTCTGCTGACCTCTCTGCTGACCTCTCTGCTGACCTCTCTGCTGACCTCTCTGCTGACCTCTCTGCTGACCTCTCTGCTGACCTCTCTGCTGACCTCTCTGCTGACCTCTCTGCTGACCTCTCTGCTGACCTCTCTGCTGACCTCTCTGCTGACCTCTCTGCTGACCTCTCTGCTGACCTCTCTGCTGACCTCTCTGCTGACCTCTCTGCTGACCTCTCTGCTGACCTCTGCTGACCTCTCTGCTGACCTCTCTGCTGACCTCTCTGCTGACCTCTCTGCTGACCTCTCTGCTGACCTCTCTGCTGACCTCTCTGCTGACCTCTCTGCTGACCTCTCTGCTGACCTCTCTGCTGACCTCTCTGCTGACCTCTCTGCTGACCTCTCTGCTGACCTCTCTGCTGACCTCTCTGCTGACCTCTCTGCTGACCTCTCTGCTGACCTCTCTGCTGACCTCTCTGCTGACCTCTCTGCTGACCTCTCTGCTGACCTCTCTGCTGACCTCTCTGCTGACCTCTCTGCTGACCTCTCTGCTGACCTCTCTGCTGACCTCTCTGCTGACCTCTCTGCTGACCTCTCTGCTGACCTCTCTGCTGACCTCTCTGCTGACCTCTCTGCTGGCCTCTCTGCTGACCTCTCTGCTGACCTCTCTGCTGACCTCTCTGCTGACCTCTCTGCTGACCTCTCTGCTGACCTCTCTGCTGACCTCTCTGCTGACCTCTGCTGACCTCTCTGCTGACCTCTCTGCTGACCTCTCTGCTGACCTCTCTGCTGACCTCTCTGCTGACCTCTCTGCTGACCTCTCTGCTGACCTCTCTGCTGACCTCTCTGCTGACCTCTCTGCTGACCTCTCTGCTGACCTCTCTGCTGACCTCTCTGCTGACCTCTCTGCTGACCTCTCTGCTGACCTCTCTGCTGACCTCTCTGCTGACCTCTCTGCTGACCTCTCTGCTGACCTCTCTGCTGACCTCTCTGCTGACCTCTCTGCTGACCTCTCTGCTGACCTCTCTGCTGACCTCTCTGCTGACCTCTCTGCTGACCTCTCTGCTGACCTCTCTGCTGACCTCTCTGCTGACCTCTCTGCTGACCTCTCTGCTGACCTCTCTGCTGACCTCTCTGCTGACCTCTCTGCTGACCTCTCTGCTGACCTCTGCTGACCTCTCTGCTGACCTCTCTGCTGACCTCTCTGCTGACCTCTCTGCTGACCTCTCTGCTGACCTCTCTGCTGACCTCTCTGCTGACCTCTCTGCTGACCTCTCTGCTGACCTCTCTGCTGACCTCTCTGCTGACCTCTCTGCTGACCTCTCTGCTGACCTCTCTGCTGACCTCTCTGCTGACCTCTCTGCTGACCTCTCTGCTGACCTCTCTGCTGACCTCTCTGCTGACCTCTCTGCTGACCTCTCTGCTGACCTCTCTGCTGACCTCTCTGCTGACCTCTCTGCTGACCTCTCTGCTGACCTCTCTGCTGACCTCTCTGCTGACCTCTCTGCTGACCTCTCTGCTGACCTCTCTGCTGACCTCTCTGCTGACCTCTCTGCTGACCTCTCTGCTGACCTCTCTGCTGACCTCTCTGCTGACCTCTCTGCTGACCTCTCTGCTGACCTCTCTGCTGACCTCTCTGCTGACCTCTCTGCTGACCTCTCTGCTGACCTCTCTGCTGACCTCTCTGCTGACCTCTCTGCTGACCTCTCTGCTGACCTCTCTGCTGACCTCTCTGCTGACCTCTCTGCTGACCTCTCTGCTGACCTCTCTGCTGACCTCTCTGCTGACCTCTCTGCTGACCTCTCTGCTGACCTCTCTGCTGACCTCTCTGCTGACCTCTCTGCTGACCTCTCTGCTGACCTCTCTGCTGACCTCTCTGCTGACCTCTCTGCTGACCTCTCTGCTGACCTCTCTGCTGACCTCTCTGCTGACCTCTCTGCTGACCTCTCTGCTGACCTCTCTGCTGACCTCTCTGCTGACCTCTCTGCTGACCTCTCTGCTGACCTCTCTGCTGACCTCTCTGCTGACCTCTCTGCTGACCTCTCTGCTGACCTCTCTGCTGACCTCTCTGCTGACCTCTCTGCTGACCTCTCTGCTGACCTCTCTGCTGACCTCTCTGCTGACCTCTCTGCTGACCTCTCTGCTGACCTCTCTGCTGACCTCTCTGCTGACCTCTCTGCTGACCTCTCTGCTGACCTCTCTGCTGACCTCTCTGCTGACCTCTCTGCTGACCTCTCTGCTGACCTCTCTGCTGACCTCTCTGCTGATCTGTCTGCTGACCTTAGCTGACCTCCCTGCTGACCTTAGCTGACCTCACCCCTCTGCTACCCCCGCCATGCCGCAGACGTCGTCGGCCTCCTCTTCTACGGCCACCTCTGCCGAGGTGCGCTCGCCGCGCCCTCTGCCGGCCCGCAGTCCGTCGGCGGGCCAGGCCTCGCCGTCGGCCGCCCGCTCCTCCAGCGGGCGTGGCTCGCCCCGCGGAGCAGCTGCCAAGCTCTCGCCGCTCGCCTCGCCTCGCGCGGCCGGCGCAGAGGGAGGCGCCGTGTCCCCGCCCGCAGCCGCCGCTACCGCCGGCACCGCCGGCACCGCCGCCACCGCTGCCACCGCTGCCGCACAGGTTAGTGGACGGGTGGTGAGCGAGGGGGGCCGCAAGTGTTACGTGGCTTGGCTGGGATCTGAACTCAGTCGGGGAAAGTTTTAACGCAGCGGAGGTATTTCTTTTAAATGGAAAGCAGCTGTGTATAACGATTGATCAGCGACATATTTGCTCGACCTGCGCATTTTTGCGGGGTATTTCTGATGCTGCAATGACTTCAATAGAAACCCCTTAACACACGATTTTACACTCACGACCATTGGTGAATTTCACCTTATGGAAATACTCACATGGAAAGTTCGGCTAACAAAACAGATTTCCCACTATTCCTTAAAGGGAAATAAATACCCTTTTCCACAAAAATGGAGTTAGCACTTGAAATCGCCAGACGAGACCAAAATATATTGTAAATTCATCACATTTTGCATGAAAACTTTCCTACCGAAAGATATTTCAAGTTAAAGTTGATAAGCGTTCCACACTTTTAACGACCGGTACTTGCAAGTACTTTTGGTCCTCATCAAACTGCGGGCTTTTCCCGTATTGGTTTTTTACGCAATGGAGTGGCAAATATATTGTGCGTTCTGCTTGTTGTGATTATATGCCCGGCGATCTTCTAAAACTAACAGCGATTGGAAAAAGTGGCAATGAAATCGGAAGCTCATCGATGCACATCAACGGCGGCATAGTTAGTAGTGGTTGCGACCCTCAATTTTTGAAAATCGATTCATTTGTTTTCAACATTAGGAGTAATGTATAATTTGTCTGTGGCTGCATATAACACTATGCTTTATATTATCATGAAAAATAAAAATAAAATCCCCAAAAACCTAACAAACAATAACACAAAACTGGCAATTAAATCGAAAGCTCATCGATGCACATCGACGGCGACCTATTTAGCGTCGGCGATTTGTTTACAAAGTCATTGTCATGCTTCTCGGCGCACTTAACCATTGTGGCGAGTTGTTCCTGATTAGTATACCCAAGTCCCGTAGCAGGCTTTGTTAATGACGCCACTGGTGCCATTCTTGTGTAGCATTGCAAAATATATCTGATTTTGAGTTGAAAGCTAATTAAAGACTTCTTCAAATTATTGTTTTTAAGTTTGAATTTTCTTGTTAATCATTATTAAAGGTATTGTATCACTGTATGTCATAGTAGTTGACACTTCATAAACTTGTGACGTAATAATATTGTATCCAATATGCATTTCCCTCACCTTTTGCTATTGTGGCGCAGTGCCGAGTACTTTGCGAATACTAGCTTGCCTGGGGTTCAATTCATTCCGCCCTTATTTTATTCGAGTTATAGTTTGCATGTTGTTGTTATTTATGACTTATACTGATAGTCAGTCATGCATCACGGATGCTTCACGGATTGCTTCACGGATCAGAGCGCTGCTCGAACGCACGCTAGTAGCGCTAGTAGCGCTTTCGTTCTCCATGGCAACCAGGCATGAGCCAATGAAAAGCCATAACGTATTCCCTTTCTGGCGTTTGATTGGCTGACGCCTGGTTGCCATGGAGAATGAAAGCGATACTAGCGTGTGTCCGAGCAGCGCTCAGTTTGATCGGAAACGTCACAGAGCCTCCAAAAATGCCGCACTCGATGTAAACAATGGTAGGGAAGGACGAATTTGTCAATGACCTTCATGAAGTACACAAGGTACTTGTTTTGCATTTTTTCCAAACTTACAACTTTGAATTTGGGAATAATTGTATTTAATTCTTAAATTTAAATTAAATAATTTTAAAACCATAACGGTAGCTTAAGAAATTGTTGCTAACAAAATCAAAAGGTCATTATTTCCCTTTAGGTGTGTGGACTGTGCGAAAGTGGGCCAAAGGCAAAGGTTGCACCATATTGGCTCTTAGTGCTGCAAAGGGATGTCGCATTAAAGGGAGTGTGCCTACGGTTTTGGAATGTCAAAAATATTTTTCATACGGTAAGTAGCTGTTGGTTTGATTGTTGTATATGATGAAATTCACATCTGGAGCCCCTTTAGTTGAATTTTCACTTATATTGTTTTTTGTTTATTTTTGTTTCGATATCTATTAAACGATCGCCACTATGGTGATGTTATGTAAAACGGCGCACATAAGACAATACAATTACGGTCACATCATGCAAGATAGAAAGACAAGTTTTGCACAGCACGTTGTTGCCACTGTGAACTTTATTATGTGGAAGTTTCGTAGCTCTAAATTGATATCTTCTTCAAAAAATGCCCATCGGCCATCATCGAAATGGCCACCATCGGAAAACATGATGGCCGTCCAGTTTCTGTTCGGCTGTTGCTATCAGCGTGCACGAGCTGTTTTGTTGAATTGCTATTGGCCGGCGCTAACAATATGCTAGCAGTTGAACCGATAGTTGCAGTGCTTCTAGTAGCGGAAGCCCTCTGGAGTCTACCCGATAACTTTTTGCTCCCAAGCAAATTCCTGGAGTCTTTGAATATCTCAGCAACTAGGGTGAATCTGGAGAAATGAAGTAATGTTTCAATTCAGAAAATTGTGTTCTATAGACCAGTGTCAATAACCCCAACTAAGCGATGTGAGTAGGCACACTCCCTTTAATTGGAAGCAGCACCACAAAACAATATAAAAAAATCCAGAATCAAGCCATGGTTATCCTGAAGTAAAATTTACTAAGATATCCAACTATGCTTTGGGGAAACAAGTACAAAAATAAGTACCTACCTACCAGCCTACCTAAACTAGCATTGCCATATTCGAGTACTTAGTACTTCCTGCCTACCCACAGAATCTGAGACACCAGATTCTGCCTACCCACAGAATCTGAGACACCAGATCCTGCCTACCCACCGAATCTGAGACACCAGATCCTGCCTACCCACAGAATCTGAGACACCAGATCCTGTCTACCCACATAATCTGAGACACCAGATCCTGTCTACCCACAGAATCTGAGACACCAGACAAGCCTGGGCGAATAATAACCGAATGGACTCATCTATCAAAGGAAAAATGAAATTATGATTTAATTAAAAGTTCAGTAACAAAATTAAAATGATCAAATGGTGTTACCCTTTGCACAACTCATCCCAATCCTGACCAGAGACCTTGGAAAGGAAAGCATAAAGCGCACAGAATGTTAAAGTGAAATATTCACCTTTTTATCTACTTTTCTGCATTATCTTATGCAACCAGTATGGTATTAAACTGATTGAGTCTCAATTTAAAAATGAAATCACAGCTTTGTCTATTAAAAAAAAAATTGTTTGGGGGGAAATTAAAAAAAAGTGCATACCTATACAATATACATCTTTTGGAGTTCATGATCTGTATTTTCCCTTCACTATTGGAAGTGTGACATCTGTCGCTTTTTTCAATCTGTTCGACGTTGAATAACCTCAACAAATTGCATACACTAAATACGTCGCGGTAGAGGGCCAAGTTAATCTGCTGAATGCATCACGGTTTTCTGAAATGTGTATTGATTGATTTGATTTGTGATTGATTGAATGAATGAATGATTTATTGATTGTTGAAAATTCATGGGAAAACACTTTTTTAATGAGTTGAAAACACTAAATAGGTCTCTGTCCGGGCCAAACTTAACGGCCAATTGCAATGCACTTTTTCAAATGCCTGTTGATTGTTCATAACAGTTTGGTACATATTCACAAAAGATAGAGTGCAAGAAACATATAATATACCTGCATGATAAATAACAATGCGTAGGCAGGCTAATTTGAGCTCGTACAGTGAATTTGTTACCTACGGCTACCTACTGAGTCAGAGTACTTACTGAGTTAAGGTACCGACCAATATAAGCGTGGAACGCTTATCAACTTTAACTTGAAATATCTTTCGGTGGGAATGTTTATATGCAAAATGTGATAAATGTACAATATATTTAGTTTCATCTGTCGATTTCAAGTTCAAGTAATAATGCCATTTTTGTTGGAAAAGGTGAATATTTTAAGTAATGAACAATCTGCAATCAATGCAATGAAAGCTTGATAGCCAGGCTAAGTTCAGACCAGACTTATCAACGATTCAATGTGAATCGACTATTTGTTATTGAATCATTCTTATTTCAAATGTATCACTCATGAATCGATTCACCTCGTGCGCAAACCTGTTGTGAGTCACTGATTGAATCATTCATACAGAGAAAATAGGCTGATTGAATCATTCATCGCTCAAAGAATCATTCTTTTTTGGTCCAACAACATAAACTGTCCCAAAAATATGCCAGCGGCCCAGCATTCATGTGTCCTGTGGACAAACCAGGCACTTAATGGCCAATTATATGAGCTGTGTGTCCTGAGCTGTAGCCTGTAATTCATCTATGCGTGAAGAAAGCGAGGCTTTGTGTCCAACTCCAGTGGTGGGCACAAAGTCACTGTTCAATCAGCCCTAACTAGGTACCTTGATACTGGTGGGGTTAGGGGTAGGTACCTAAGTACTTAGATAAGGTAACTAACTCACACTTCGGTTCATAAACCACACAGTACACGCACACCTTTTTCACACGATTTTTTTCTTCAAAAGGTCCACACCTCCTAATTTCCAGGCTATACCATATCAAAAACGAAATCATAAACAAACATTTCCATCACCTCCGCATGTCCCAAATATCACTGTCGCATCTGCGCCACTTTATTTCAGATCATGTTTTGTACAAAATAATACCTAATGCAAAATCAAAATAAATGTTCTATTCGCTTAAAAAAAGCGAAACGTAGTCATTAATGCTTTTTAAACTTGGAATTTGCAATTATAATAAATATTATAAATATCATTTTATAATCAAAATAAACAACCTATTTCCCATTTTAGCAATTGTCCTGCATTGGTGTCGTGCCCTCTTTGCCGTCGCGCCACTTTCGCCCACGGCCGCCCGCTGCTTTTATCTAACTAACCTAACTATTTTCATAATTCAATGACAACATTCAATGACGTCATTAAAATTTCTACAAGGGTTTTGAATGACTGCAAACTGCAAAGAGAGCTGTCGGGCATTAAGGATAGTTATACACATTGCGAGTCGTTGTGAATGAATCATTCATGAGCCACTCATATTAGCCGTAAGTCACTGTAACTCGACTCACCAGTGTTAATGTTGAGTGAATGAATCATGATTGAATCATTCATTATGGTAATGTTGAGTGATTGAATCATGATTGAATCATTCATTATGGTCCGTGAATCACTGTGAATCGACTCATGACAAATATGAATCTTTGACAAGTCCGGTTCAGACATACAAATTATCAAGTTATATTACAGTGTCCTGGCATTGGGAAATTTGGGTGGAAAACGTCAACTTATGGATACTATTTTTTCCACTCCTTTTCCCAAGTTTTCCTTTGAATTTTCCACTCCTTATTTTAAAATGTATTGGATACTAATTTGGACTATGATACTGATTTATGGATGTAATGATAGGGACAGCCTGTGTTGGGAAAGACAGGGAAGAATTGACCTAGGTAATAATTACATAATCCTGGTGAGCGGGTAATTGCCCGAATTGGGCATTGATAAAGCCAAATACTTATCTCACAAATATATATATATCTTCTAGATATGGTTTTTGGTTGAATTTTCCACTATTTATGCATATTTTTAGTAAGAATTTTCCACTCCATACCCAAGTTCCAAAGCAATCCTAGGACCGTGGAAAGTTTTGTAATCCATTTTCAAGGCTGTATTTGCTGATGTGATAAGTATGTAATAACAAGTCTAGCAACCCATTTATTGCAGATCCGTGAATGTCAAATAACCTATACCGGCATTATTGCAAAAGACAAATCGCACTCAGTAAGATGCGTCGTGTAGCAATGTTCATAGTCTGACCCCGTGTGACCTCCTGTTTCCCGTCTGGCCCCGTCTAACCCTATTGAACCCCCTGTTTACCCGTGTAATATCCTGCTCACCTACCTGTCTGACCCCGTGTGAACACGTCCGACCCTGTCTGACATCCCTGTTCACCCTTGCCTAATCCTCCTGACCCTGTCTGACCTCCCTGTTCACCCTTGCCTAACCCTTCCGACCCTGTCTGACCTCCCTGTTCACCCTTGCCTAACCCTTCTGACCCTGTCTGACCTCCCTGTTCACCCTTGCCTAACACTTCCGACCCTGTCTGACCTCCCTGTTCACCCTTGCCTAACCCTTCTGACCCTGTCTGACCTCCTTGTTCACCCTTGCCTAACCCTTCTGACCATGTCTGACCTCCCTGTTCACCCTTGCCTAACACTTCCGACCCTGTCTGACCTCCCTGTTCACCCTTGCCTAACACTTCCGACCTTGTCTGACCTCCCTGTTCACCCTTGCCTAACACTTCCGACCCTGTCTGACCTCCCTGTTCACCCATGCCTAACCCTTCTTACCCTGTCTGACCTCCCTGTTCACCCTTGCCTATCCCTTCTGACCCTGTCTGACCTCCCTGCTCACCCTTGCCTAACCCTTCTGACCCTGTCTGACCTCCCTGTTCACCCTTGCCTAACCCTTCTGACCCTGTCTGACCTCCCTGTTCACCCATGCCTAACCCTGTCTGATCCCGTCTGACCCTCTGCTCACCGATCTGACCCCGTCTGACCCTCTGCTCACCCATCTGACCCCGTCTGACCCTCTGCCCACCCATTTGACCCCGTCTGACCCTCTGCTCACCCATCTGACCCCGTCTGACCCTCTGCTCACCCATCTGATCCCGTCTGACCCATCTGCCCCCGTCTGACCCTCTGCTCACCCATCTGACCCCGTCTGACCCTCTGCTCACCCATCTGACCCCGTATGACCCTCTGCTCACCCATCTGATCCCGTCTGACCCTCTGCTCACCCATCTGACCCCGTCTGACCCCGTCTGACCCCGTCTGACCCCGTCTGACCGACAGGACCGCGTGGGCTCGCCGGTGGCCGCGCCCGGTCCCAGCCGCGACCTGGGCTTCCCTTTGATGGAGACAGCCTCGTTCATGAACCAACTGCCGCCCGCCATGTTCGGTAAGTTCGCTCAGCTGATTGTGAAGGTGTGGCGTCATGATCTGACGGTCGGCTTATAAGCGAATGACCACTTCCTGGAGAAGTGATGTGACCGTTGGTATGCCGAAGGATGCAGAGACCTAAACAGGGGTTTTAAGACCTTGAAGGTGTTATTATAGCAAAATAAATTTGTGTTGTGTCGAATGCTAGAGAATATTAACCTTTGAATACATTTTGTTTCGTTAATCTATGCTACGTCGCGCTGCAACGTTCAAGAAAGTTAATGTACTACGTATGTTGCCGCTTAATCACATCTGATGACACCAGCTCAGCAGTGTCCTGATATTTTGTTTTATGTTTTGCAAAGGTGTGATGGACGTCACTATTCCAGAAGGAGGTGGATATCGAGGTTAATTTTGTATGATAATAACCCAACAATTGATGCTTCGGGCAGTCAGTTTGCTGTATATGGCCGTGTGACGCCGATAAATTGCAGACCCGCCGAACATTGACGTGAGAGGCCAATGTCACCCGTTCAGGATATATGTTATTTTCAGTAAAACAGCAAGTAGAGAGATCAATAATGCCACCACATTTTTTTTTCTTCGAAAATAAATTTTGCTTCCTCACTGATGCCTTTTTCAGTTCCAAATTGACGTCCTCGTTGAAAATCTCACAGCTGAATCGACGTCCTTCATAAAATACTCATTTGTCAAAAATGTAAATAATCTGTGTTTTTTTATTTGCAAAAGTGCGATGTATACATATGTAAGAGAAAAACAGATATTTTGTATTGGAAACTTCCGAAATATATTGATATGATATATCAGGGTGCTGTTCTCAGGGTGATATATATATTAGGGCGCTGGACTGTTCTATGGCGTTTCGCACGGTTTTCGGGAAAATATAATTTAAATACAATTCGTAATTTCACTGCAGGTTCAGAGGACTTTTATGCAGAAAAATGGTCCCTTAATCCAGCTGTGCCATTCACAAGTATGTCAGATGATTGGAAAGCTGTTAAACTTAAAAGTGGAAAATATACATGATTTCGACGTCTTTCGCAACAAGGTTTTTCTCGAATAGTACCCGAATTTGCTTCATATGGCAGCTGAATATTCTGAGGTGTCTCTGGCGCAGTAAATACAAGACGCAAAATCTACAGGCTTTCCGGCCTGGTAGTGTGTTGTGGTGCCGGTTTGTGTGGTGCTGGGTGAGGTGTATGGATGACATACTGTTTAATGGGTAGGTAGGGACCTAGGTAGGTAGGAAGGTCATGTTTTTTGTTGTTGTCGAGTTTTGAATTTAATATTATGTAGCTCGATCGCCAGTGACGTCGTTTCGATGGCAACTGACGTGACAAAAAAAGTTAATTTGGGTGTGGCTTTCCACTCATATTTGTGAAATTCAGTAGCTTGACCAAAACAAGCTCGGAGCTTGTTTTGGTCAACTTTGCTGTTGTCCTTAAACCTCCAGGCTGGTTTGTTCCTGTTGTTTTGACCCTCTGTTACTGACACGGCCGTTTCCAGGGCTGTCTGGATGGGAGGATGCCGGCATCCTGGCGCAGGTGCTTGCCGCCTCCCAGCAGGAATACCTCGACAGTCTGAAGAAGAGCAAAGACGAGAACGGCGGCCGCAGCGCGGACGGCGCCGGACCTTCAACTTCGAGTTAGCGACACTAGATGGCAGCGCCGGCGCAGCTTGCGCCCAGGCAACGGAACGACTGCATTGATTGGGAGAACGTGCAAAGCGAACGAATAGCTGTATTGTTTCGCGAGACGCGTAACTCGGTGTGTGTTTGGCCGAATCCCTTGTTGTCAAATATTTTAGACGCTGTTCCGTGCATATTTCCCCGAGGATATCCGTTACTTTGTTGCGCACTGACTCGGTAAATCGGCGTTACATGATTTTGTATGGACTTACCCTGGTGCTTAGTCCTGTACATTTCGTAGGTGGCGGCCGGTCGAATGGCCGCACGGAGGATACCAGTGGCTGCCTTGCACGTGGTTTTGTTTTGGGTGTGTGTATACCGGCACCGCACGCGAGGGTGTTTCCCGGGAGTGGGACGGTCGACGCACTCGACTAGCACCCTTGGTGATGTCTTCGGCGCAGTGACGTCACCGGGTGACTCTCACCTCTCCCCCCTGCGGTGGAGGGGTGCGAGTTTGACCTGGGGGGAGCAAAGTCGCCGCGTAGTTTGTACATATCCCTGCCGCACGAGCACGACTGTGTCGGCTGGCCGAGCGGATGTGTTTGATAGCAGAGTGGATGCGGCGCCGGCAGCAGCGGGGCCGCAGCGAGAAGAACCTAGCGGGGAGCGGCGTGTGACGTCATTATTACGTCACTGGTGCCGTACGCCGGGCGTGATTGGCGGTCCGTGTGGCGTCATCGATCCAACGGCAGTGTGACGTCACCCGATCGGCCTTCTGAGGGGAGCTACGTGCGACGCCATCGAACGCGTAGCGGACGTTTGATTTGTCGGCCGTCTGGCAGTGTGACGTCATCGATCATGTAGCAGTGACGTCACGCAGTGCGAGAGGTTCGGTGGTGAATGCAGAACAAGTGCTACAGACACTGTTGTAAATCTGGTATGGTGATGTCATCAATAAGGGGATTTTTAGTTGTGTGATTGCCCGAGGTCAAAGTTTATGAGTCTTCTTTTGTACAAATCAGTTTTGAATCCCAGTTTATTTACTGATAGTGCCACACCAGTGATTTCCTGTTGTTCTCTAGTCTGACTCCCTGAGAAAATACGCCAATATATCCGTGGCTTCACTTCTGCCGTGTGTTTGTGACTGTCTGAGGCGAGGTCGAGTGCGGAAGCCGGATCGAGGTGCCAACTGTCGTCAGATTCGAATGGTCCATCGAATACCTGTATAGGTGGTGGTAGTTGTCCCTGGGTGGTAGCTCTGTGAAAGCGATGTTGAAACAATCTTCGTTTTAAGAATGTGTGCTTATTTTCGGTTTTACCCTGTTCATTCGCTGAACTTGGTGCGTATATGCGTTAAATCAGCCAAAATAACTGCGCGTTGAAGATTACCGTTTGCAACCAAAAAAAACAACAGGATAACGAGCCATAGTCACTTTATAAACCAAATGTATGTGCACGAAATTCAAAATGGTCATGGGCGCAAATGGACCTGAGGAGTCGACGAACCCTAAAACCCCAATAAACAAACAGAATAGTCACGGTAGTGCATGTTCGCACTTGGGAGATCTGTAGATCTAAGGATCCAGTGGGTATACTGTTCTGGGTGTTCCATGAAGGGCCACAGGGTCTAGGCTTTTGTTGATCCTCGTTCTGACCCGAGGCCCGAGCTGCACAATTATAATGAATCTGAAATGCAACTTCGATCTTCGACCCCGAGTTCCTACTTCTATCTATAGTATTCCTCTCCGGTGACATGAATCGGAACTGTGAGGACATATGACCTGAAAAATGGCAATCTTCCAAATGAGCTCTGCTAACCCACACCCGAGGTAATATACGCGGGTTATAGACAAATATTAAAAACAGACAAGCTATTTGGCACACGTTTAGTGTAGGTATCAATCATGAAACATTGACCTAATAGACGAAATTTGAAGGGAATATCGCTGTTGCTAAGCTTTGGCTCATTCACCGGCAACAAAGGCCTCATCGGAGCGATCAGCTGTCCGGGTGTCCTTCGAGGGGCTGAGCTCAAATCCTTCAAACCGTAAGGGTAAGACAAGTGTTACGGTTTGCCAGCATCTAAATTTAGTGGGTATGGTTGTCGACGAAGCTACATGGCAAAAACAAAACATTGTTTACATAATTCGTTGATGTCCATAGATTGGTAAGCTGATTGGTGATATTTAGACGCCTGCCCAGGCAAAGAAGAGATCATCAGGGCTTATCATCCTTTTGTCCGCAACCCCTCAAACAGCTGATCCGCTGAGCTTGCTTTGTGATTGGTCGACTCTGTATGACGTCACGGGACATTGACGCGTCGCCATTTTCCAAGCTGAAGCCGAGAGCCGAAGAGCGTTTGAGAGCGGAGGGCGGTGAGGTGATCGTGCGCGTGCTGTGCTGGATTGGAGTGATCTGTGAATCTGTGATTGAATCAGTTTGCGTTTTCTGACAATTTTTTGTAACGATGGTGTGAGAGGGCTGTTGATAACCACCCTCTGAGGTGGGCATGGCAAACAGCGAGGCTGAAGCCGAATGCTGTGCGTTGCTAGTTTCGTCGACAAACCTCTTTGTGTTGGGCTTTACTGCTGTACGTGGGGGAACTCGTGAGTTTCCTGTGCGATTTTATGTTGCAAGTCACTGAAACATGTGCTCAAACTATTGAATGAGGTGAGCTGCATGTGAAAGTTTTATGTGCCCAGAACTTTATCATGCCCCTGTATCGCACAAGATCTTTATTAGGAAACATGAATGGTACTACGTCCAACACCCCTGGTGCTAATGATGGGTACATTCAGAACATTGGGGACAATAGCAATGTTGTTCATTTGCCTCCCTTGAAGGGACAAAATGGAACAAATCAGAATGGAGAGGCAATGCAGGTGCAGCAGCTGAACATGTTCTACCAAGATGCCGCACAAACAAATGGTGATGCACAGACAGGCCAGAATGGCCAAAACAATGACCAGGGTCAGACATTGCCACATGTACGGCCAGGCACAACAACAACCGATGGGAACAGTCAGAGCTCGAGCAGTCCAATGAAGAATGGGTCAGCTGCCAAGCCAAAGAATGTTGTAGCTACACCAGAACAAATTCTGAGGGTGTACAAAACCAAGCTGACACCCTACGAGCAGCAAGAGATATACTCCTATCCCGAAATATATTATATAGGAGCAAATGCCAAGAAAAAGCCTGGCATCATAGGAAGTAGTAACAACTGTGGTTATGATGATGACCAAGGTTCTTACATTCACATCATCCATGACCATGTGTCCTACCGGTATGAGGTGCTGAAGGTGATAGGGAAAGGAAGCTTTGGGCAGGTTGTGAAGGCCTATGACCACAAGCATCATATACATGTTGCTCTGAAGATGGTCAGGAATGAGAAGAGATTTCACAAGCAGGCACAAGAGGAGATCAAAATCCTAGAGCATCTCAGAAAACAGGACAAGTACAATACCTTCAACATCATCCACATGTATGATAACTTCACCTTTCGGAACCATATATGCATCACATTTGAGCTTTTATCAATCAACCTGTATGAACTCATCAAGAAGAACAAGTTCCAAGGTTTTAGTCTGCAGCTGGTGAGAAAGTTTGCACACTCACTGCTCCAATGTCTGGATGTGTTGTATAGGAACAAAATCATCCACTGTGATCTGAAGCCGGAGAACGTCTTGCTGAAGCAGCAGGGAAGGAGTGGCATCAAGGTAAGTTCACAAGTGGTGTGGAATATTTGATTATCCATCTTATGTAGATATGATTTGTGTGAATTGTGTGAACATGATTGTCAATTAGCCTCTTTGCTCATCTAGGTACCCTAGTTTTCTTTATAGTAACATTCATAGACATGTTTTTAGATGTAGGCTGACTTTCAAGGTTATGTACTGAAGATGTGCTTTGGTCCCAATATGTGTATTGTATGTTCTTTGAGAAGCCAAATGCTCAACCCTCCTTGGGAACATAACATCATCCAAAATATGCCATCCACAACATTTCCAGATGGCATCATTATATCCACTGTATCTGAAGTAGATACAGTGAGTGACATGCCTCCTTTTTGGACAGGTGTATGTGGTGTGCTAGATACAATGGGTCACATGCCTCCTTTTTGGACAGGTGTATGTGTTGTGCTAGATACAATGGGTCACATGCCTCCTTTTTGGACAGGTGTATGTGGTGTGCTAGATACAATGGGTCACATGCCTCCTTTTTGGACAGGTGTATGTGGTGTGCTAGATACAATGGGTCACATGCCTTCTTTTTGGACAGGTGTATGTGGTGTGATAGATACAATGGGTCACATGCCTCCTTTTTGGACAGGTGTGTATGTGGTGTGCTAGATATAATGGGTCACATGCCTCCTTTTTGGACAGGTGTATGTGGACAGGCACAATACAATGGGTCACATGCTTCCCTGATATCGGCCATACATCCTCCTTTACTCCCTGATATGGTGTGGACGCCCATGCATATCGTCCCTGCATATCTGACCCTGATTCGCCTTAACCCTCGCCCGTGCAGCGTCCGATCAGTGCGTGACCGTGCAGGGGGTACGGGTACGACCCCCCCCCCCCCTTAGCGTTTCGCCCCTAATTGGGCTAGAGCTTCTATTAAAAAACGAGTGTGTTGCTTGTCACGAGAGGAAGCTATTGCTACCCGATATTAAGGTTCTAGGTCATTAGGTGACCTCTAAGGTCATGTCAATGACCCAAAACTCAACCAAATTGTAAATGTGTATAAATTGAATTTAATCGAGCTAGAATCGCGAATGAGCATATCATTATGCTAAATGGGTGCCAAATTTGAAATCAGCATCACAAAATGTCCTAGAAACTGCCAAATTACAAAAAGGTCATGTCAGGTCATGTGGGTCATTTGAGGTCAGTGACCTCGGTTGACCTGTTGGGGCGCACGACCCCAGTGGAACGTATAATTATGTAAAATGGATCCCATATTTTAAATCAGCGTCACAAAATGTCTTAGAAACTGCCAGAAGCCAAAAGAGTAATGAGGTCATCGTAGGTCAGTGACCTCGGTTGACCTTTGAAAAGGTCAATCGAGGTCACAATCTTAATGGAAACCACAACTGTCGCATGGAAACACCTGTGAATATGCTCCTGAACAACAAACTCTATGAAACTGCACAAATTACAAGGATCAATACTACGGACGCCAGTTGCGCCAAACATGACCTTGCAAAACAGGTCACGGGTCATGTGACCTACAACTTAAAATTGTCAGAATGTGTCAAATTGTTCACAAGTAGGGTACTGCAAGTTGCATCGCAATTGGTTGATATTTACGCGAGTTATTCCCGAAAAACCGAGGGGTTGCATCGCACCCCCCCCCCCCCCCTGCACTGGCGAGGGTCAATCAACTGATATCGGGCTTCCGCGGCTTATGCGTAGGTATCTCTGAAGTTTCATCTACACGATTGTTGGTTTCCATGCCAGGTATTTGTTTCAATTTCACTACACGGTTCTTCTCACTCTGCTTTCTCCGTGCTGGACGATCATAGGATGATAGTTCGACGATTACAAATGTACAAAGCCCTCAAACGCAGTGTTCGATCGGCTTCTATGCAACTGACGCTGGCACTAGCGGCACTAGGGCATGCACTCTGACAGTTCAGCATGAAACGCTCAAATGGGCGCCGTATGACTAGTAGTCGGTGCGCCCGTAAACCTCAATAATCATCATCATAAGTCCAATGGTGAACTTAAAGAGACACCTGGTAAGTGTCCAAAAGTTGTCTCCCATGGCTTACTTTAAACGCTAACCAGTCCTCATTGCTCGATGCCACCCGGTACGTAAAACTACCCGTTTCGCCAAGGCTACTTTGGTGGCATTGTGGCGTTTTTCCTGAACTTCCATTTTGAATTGTCAGAACGTAGATGCAGAGGCGTCGCCGACGGGGGGGGCGGACCCCCCTCCCCTCCTCAAGGTGGGGGTGGGGGTCGACCCCCCACTTTTTGCGGGGAAAGTTAACAATGTATCGTTCAAATTGCCTTTGCAGCAGTCAAAATCCAGCTATTCACCGTAAAAAACTGGCAAATTTCGCGCCGCTTCGCGGCATGACAAGTTACGCAATTGCTTATACAAATTTGAAAAATGGGAAAATGAATGCCAAGTGTCTGGCAGAGGCTCTCCTTGGCGGCAATTGCTGGCCCCAGGGCCCACTCCCTTGATAAAATATTAACTTTCAAACGGGCTACATGTTTAGCTAGTCTGCCGAGTTCCGAAGAAAAAAGCGACGCGAACGCAAAGACGCGGACATCGGCACCCGGAAGCTGCTCCAGCGGTGCCCAACTTGCTGGACCGAAGAGCTAATAGTGGGGACCAGGCCAGGACAATCTCCCCAAGCCATCTCGCCCCAGGCTCCTCCAGATCCACAGGGACCATGTATGTGCGGAATAGTCGTTCTGTCTCTTGCTGCTTTCAAAACATTTGCACCGTTACCAGTTGTTTGTTACAGTTCGGTACATATGTATTATGTATACAGTTATTATTATAATATGTATAGGCGTACACAAGGGGGGGGGGGGGCAAACGGGCAATTGCCCCCCCCCCTGAAGGTCTGTACGTGCCCCCTTTGGTCGAAAAAATAAATTATTATTTTTCAGAAAAATTGTGAAAATATGCCCTTAAAAAATATAATGGGCCAAATCCGGTGATTTTTTTTTTTGGTGGGGGTACTTTATGCCCCCCTGATGAAAAATTGGCCCCTCCTGGAGCGAATGCTGAGTACGCTACTGATATGTACTATTGAGCGCTGACTGCCACCGGTCATCGTGATTTACTATCCGAGGCTAATGTATAAGAAAAACTACCCTCATTTCAATATTTTCCATCATACTTCCAGATATGCAACCTGGATCAGAGATGTGCAACCAGAAATAGGGGTTACTTGAGTCTTGGCTCCACTCACGGTCTAGTTTCAATATGAAAATTTAGTTTTCCACGACCTAAAATTAAAATTTTCACGCCGCTTCGCTGCGTCACATCAGTGGCCATCTTCAAGGCCCACCGCCTATATTTCTGGGTTTTATCAGGCAAACCCGTAAAAAAATGTGCACCGCTTGGCGGCGCTAAATAACAAGTACCTACTATAACATGAAAATCCACATTAACCCTCGCCCGGGTAGGACAAAATCACTACGTGTTCGGGTAGGGGGGAGGGGCTTGTACGACCCCCCCCCCCCTCCCTTAGCGTTTCGCCCCTAATTAAGCTAGAGCTTCGATTCAAAAACGAGCGTGTTGCTTGTGACGAGAGGAAGCCGCTGATACCCTATTTTAAGGTCTTGGGTCATTAGGTGACCTCTGAGGTCATGTCAATAACCCAAATGTCATAAGAATTGTAAATGCGTATACATTGAAATGTATCGAGCTTGAATCGTGAATGAGCATATCATAATGCTTAATGGGTGCCAAATTCGTAATCAGCGTCACAAAATGTCCTAAAAACTGCCACATTCCAAAAAGGTCATGTCAGGTCATCTGAGGTCAGTGACCTCGGTTGACCTGTGGAAGCGCATGACCTCAGTGGAACACGTAATTATGTAAAATGGATCCCAAATTTGAAATCAGCGTCTCAAAATGTCCTAGAAACTCCCAGAAGCCCCAAAAAGTCAGCTGAGGTCATCGGAGGTCAATGACCTAAGTTGACCTGTGAAAAGGTCAATCGAGGTCACAATCTCAGTGTAAACCACAACTGCCACCTGCAAACGCCTGTGCTTCTGAACAGCAAGCACTCGGAAACTGCACAAGTTACAAGCATCGATACTGCGGGACGCCAGTTGCGCCTGACATGACCTTGAAACAGCTCATAGGTCATGGGTCAT
The DNA here is from genome assembly GCA_036785665.1 of Chirona hameri. Taxonomy (NCBI): domain Eukaryota; kingdom Metazoa; phylum Arthropoda; class Thecostraca; order Balanomorpha; family Balanidae; genus Chirona; species Chirona hameri. The sequence continues at coordinate 90,025 of JAXIVJ010000663.1, forward strand.
GTGGGCTAGAAATTCAAAATTTTCAGAGTATGTGTCAAATTTTCAAAAAGTAGGGCACTCAAAGTTCCATCGCAATCGGTTGGAAACTACGCGAGTTATCCCAGAAGAAAAAAAACGAGGGGTGGCATCCACCCCCCCCCCCCCCCCCCCCCACCCGGGCGAGGGTTCAAGGAAACAGTCCACCTTTACAAAAATCTCAGAAATGATTGAGAGAAGCTAGAAGTGAATTATCATGTTACTAGCAAGCCATACAAATATATATGAACGCGGAAAAAGCAAATTATAATGTCAGTTATTTGGTTCCAATTCAGATGTTTTCCTCTGAATGGAGTGAATTAATGCGAAATCAGGACATCTACACGTGCGTGACGTATAATTTTCCTAAGAATATTGCTGAGAAAAGTGTTTATAGACGATTTTAGCGATATATATCAAAGTTCATTCGTGCAATTAAGAAATAAGGTACTGAAACAGCATCTTCTTGTCCAGCGCTCCAGCGCTATATATTTAAATGTTTATAATACTTATTCCCCAAGCCATACGTCATAATCATACGTCAAATCAGCCAATCAGCGATGGGAGCCCACGACAGATCCTCGTCCCGGCTTCCAAGACTCCGGTAAGCCAATTTTAATTAATTCAGGAATTTCTATGAAGAAGTGAAAGCTTTGTCCATTTTCAAGCATGAACTATCTCACTACGTGGCTCACGTGGCTATCTCAACTCAAAACCCCATGTTAAAGGTGAACTGTTCCCTTTAAGAATGCTGCAAAGGCTTAAATACACGCAAACAATGGGGCACAATTTTTTGTCATTTCAGCCGACCCCCACCCACACACACACACTCAAAAATTATCGGCGACGCCCCTGCGTCAGGGGCCCGGGAACAGGGGGGCAGCGGGGGCGCTTGCTCCCCCCCCCCCCCCAACATCTGGACCGGAGGGGGGGGGGGCGCCCCCCCCCCCCCAACTTTGGTGAGCAGAAGTTTCCCTAAAAATGAGCTCTTTCAATTTTCTTCACAAAAAGTTATATAGAATATGAAAGCCTCTTATATAAAATTATTATTTATTATTATATTTTTTTAAAAGTTTTATAAAATATGAAAGTCACTTTCATTTTTTTCCGTTTTCTTTTATAACATGTCAAGTATTATTATTATATAGCTTTGACTTTATAGCAGTATCGTCTACCTTTCTTTTCCTTCCTTTTCCTTTTTCCATTGTGTCCTATGAGATATAATGGAAAACTTTGGTAGCAGTACATTTGGTAGCAGTTGTCTGCTTGGTGCGTCGTCGTTAAAATAACGCACTGACGGCGATAAACATCTGCTGCATTTTGTTTATAAGTTTATCCCACGTCAACGTTACGGATGCGGTCAAACTGCCGTGCGGCTCTCTAGCTGTCCTCTCTGTCTGCTGACGGGGCGGCAATTGCAAGCAAGAGTTATCGTACATGTCGTAGGTTACCGTGATACGGTGATGAAGCGGTCGGTGCAGCCCACACTCGCGGGCTTCTTCAAGAAAAACAAACGTCAGGCGTCAGGTACGAGTATTTTATCAGGCGACAGGCGGGTTTACAAAGGCATACGGTTCATAGTAGGACACGGGGGTGGGGGGGGGGGGGGGTGGCATGACCCCCACTTTTACATAATTTTTGCTTTCTATGGTAACCCGCGCCGTGTCGGGGTGGGGCGTTTAGACGCCCCCCTAAGGTTTTTCGAGGATAGCGAAAAAAAGCGCCGCGCCGTTTTTGCCGTTTCAAAAAAGGCGTACGGCGTACAGCGCCGCCGTTTCAGCCGTCTTTTTTGGCACACCTGCTCGGACATCAATTACCCACATTGTGTGCAATTCTTGACCACAGGTCATCTCAGGTCAGGTCACGTGACCACACCTCCAAATAAGTTTGCGGTCATACCACAGCCACAGTTTTTGGCCGATCGGTTTCAAACTTACAGGATTTCATCAGGTCATAGATACCTACAATTCGAATATCTAAGATGTTGTATATCGGTGACTTAAGGTCACCGGTCAGATTATTTTCGTGACCTCCCATTATAATTCAATGGTAAATATTAAAATGTTTCGTTTTCCGGGGATACGCATGATATCAGTCCAATTCCTTCTGGATCATGTTATCATAGGCTATTATTGATGATCCGGGTTACATTTTTGTTCAGTGACCTACAGGATCAGCCGAGGTCAGCAGAGGTCACCAACACTTTTTGTGTCAATAACTCTAGATAGAATGAAGATAAAGAAGTAAAATCGGCATCAATGTGTTTGTCTCGTCGAGAAACGTCTCCCAATATGCAACATGACCTACTTGGGTCGCCACTTGATCTTGACCTGAGGTCAAATTTCTAAGTTGACCTAAACTGGTCCAAATTAATATGATTCGAAGCGCGTTGACGAGACAAACATGATGGCTTCAAAATTATTGTCGTATCTTTATTAGGTAAAAAGTTATTTCCGAACGTTTTGCCAAACAATAGCTATTTTGACATTTGATGACCTAGAGCCTAAACTATTGATCTGAGATAACATTTCATGACACGATATGATTAATTATTTCAAGAGCTTTCGATTGCTTCCTTCCGTTTGTTCCTAGCTATCATAGTTCCCGATATATTTGGAGGTTTCTGGAGAAACGTCCTAAAACTGGAAAATCTGACCTTTGGTGACCTCTGGTGACCTTAATATTGACCTGAACCAAAACATGTTAAAATAGTTTCAAAGTTTTTTTGATGAGCTTTCGAAACGTTTCGGTTTTCCAATGAGGAAAATGTGAGAGTGAAAAGGTGCACCAAGAGTGAGAAGATTGCGCAAAAAAAAAATAGTTTCGCCCCCTCCCCCCCCCCCCCCCCATTTTAAAAATCGTTTCCGGGCCCATGCCCTGCGTAGATGGCCCAGACCCAGATCGTTTCTGTGTAGCCACTTCCCTGTTCCACATTGCACGTTTTGCACCGTGCACACTGCACAATGAGCAATATGACGCGAACGGTGTTCCGAAGCCTTCTTATCGCCTTATTGCAGTGCGCTATGTCGTGGCCTTGTCCCATTGCATGCCTGGTGCACATTGCAGTGATAACTGATATCCGTATGTGTCATGTTGGATGCAAACGTCTTGTAGATCGCTTCTGTTGACACATTTGACAGTGACAATGATGGGAAAATTTATCAAATTTGCCACAGCTCCTGAAGTCAAAGCCAAAGTCAGCAGGGTGATGGGAGCAGGCAACTTTCCGTTATAATTATATTTCAAAGGCGCATGGGCGCCAAGTGACCATAGTAGTCGGTGCGCCCAAAAATCCCAATTATCATCATGTTTCAAAGACGTTGGCATGACTCATGTCTGTAAGCTGTAACATGTCAACATGTATTAACACATTTGTATTAATACCACGTACTAACAAAATACTGTAAATAACTTGTTTTGCCCTCTTGTTGAAAACCTTACGACGTTTCTGCAACCGTCCCCTAGCTAGAGCGCATGATTACGATGCCTTGCCGTGTCACGATCATGGTTATATTCGTCCGTAATCAATAATCATCCTCGTATAACGGCGTTCATGTCGCTCCCTGGAGGCAGCTCGGACGTGGAGGCATCAACACCGCGTTACCTGCCGGAACAACGGAGCGACGGCGGCGGTAGCGGCGGTAGCGGCGGTAGCGGCGGTAGCGGCGGTAGCGGCGGTAGCGGCGGTCAACGGCCGGGCAGGTGACGCGCCGCTCGGCCGGACGCGCTCCGTGGCCATGGGATTGCCGGGGCGGGGCTGCTCTCTGCTGCCACGCCACGGCCGCCGCCGGCACTGCTGGCCTATCCGGGGCTAGTCGGGAGCCGGGTTCGCCGGGCCACGGCCGCCGCCGGCACTGCTGGCCTATCCGGGGCTAGTCGGGAGCCGGGTTCGCCGGGCCACGCCACGGCCGCCGCCGGCACTGCTGGCCTATCCGGGGCTAGTCGGGAGCCGGGTTCGCCGGGCCACGCCACGGCCGCCGCCGGCACTGCTGGCCTATCCGGGGCTAGTCGGGAGCCCGGTTCGCCGGGCCACGCCACGGCCGCCGCCGGCACTGCTGGCCTATCCGGGGCTAGTCGGGAGCCGGGTTCGCCGGGCCACGCCACGGCCGCCGCCGGCACTGCTGGCCTATCCGGGGCTAGTCGGGAGCCGGGTTCGCCGGGCCACGCCACGGCCGCCGCCGGCACTGCTGGCCTATCCGGGGCTAGTCGGGAGCCGGGTTCGCCGGGCCACGCCACGGCCGCCGCCGGCACTGCTGGCCTAGCCGGGGCTAGTCGGGAGCCGGGTTCGCCGGGCCACGCACGGACGCCGGCCGGCGCAGTCCAGCTGTCCCTGATCTAGCTATCGATTCCTGTGGCGGCAGCGGTCGCTACCGCCGCCGCTGCCGCCGTCGCCGGCTGCCTGCCTGCCTGCCTGCCTGCCTGCCTGCGACATATGTCCTCTTTGTCGATAAGTTATTCAGGGGCAATCAATGCGCTCGCGAGTCGCGGTCGGATGAGGACGTGGGCGCGGCTGCGGTCGTGTTGTCGGCTGCGTTGCCGGGCAACATTGCTGCAGGAGCACCGCAGATGGGCGCGTCTAACGCTCAGTACCGTAGCGTCGCAATTTGTTCAGTGACCAGAAATCGGATCCACCGGTGACAGCGGCCGACCTTCCGGGCTCACCGCTCTGGGAAGCTACCCGAACCTTCCCCCGCTCCGGTTACGTGAGCTGTCCTGCAGCGGCGGATCGTGACGGGTGCGCGTCTGCCAGCGCCGCTTCTCGCCGCGCCGCGCCGGGTCAGTCACGTGGACAATGCGTCCTCGCTGCCGGCCGGCCGGCGATCGGCCCCGATTTCCGCCTGTGCCGCCGCCAAACTGTTGCCGGCGATGTTGAGCGGCCGCCAGCTCGGGCGGCGGCGGTGCCAGGGCGGCGGCCCGCCCCCCGCCAGCTGACGGCGACACGGCTGATCGCCCCCGGTGGCACGCCGGCTGCCAACGGCCGCGATTGACGCTTAATGCCGGACTAGCAACGGTCGGCGATCAGCGTTCAAGGGTGGAACCAGAAAGGCAAAGTTGGTTTTGGAGTGGCAAATCCAAAAGTCACAATCCTAAAAATTTATCGGATTTCGCTTCCTTGTGCATAAATATCTGATCAAAATCAAACTTCCTTAGTAGAAGTTGCGTAGGTTTTCTTCTTTTTAAATCAGGGACCATGTCAATTTTCGGTCGATTTCAGACGTTTGAGCACGGTTCCTTTACCCCACCTTGGTTCCGCCAATGCGCTCAACGTTCAGCACTCAACGGTCAGCGTCTGGTGTCGGAAAATCGTCGCCGACGTCGATCTATCGCAGGACGCCGCCTGCCGCCGCGGCCGTCAGTGCGTCAGTACTATGACTCCGTCTCCGCCGGCGGCTTTTTGTCACCGCTACGAAACGGGTTATGCATGTCGGCGCCGCTCGAAGGTCGCTGGCTGCACTGCTGCGCCGGCCCTGCAGGACTGCGCCGCGGACGCCGCGGACGCCGCGGACGCCGCGGACGCCGCGGACGCCGCGGACGCCGCGGACGCCGGCCAACAAAGCGCATTACGGCTTCGACGAAGGAGCACCGGGCTCAGTCCTGTTGTCGGCTCCGTTGCCTGGCAGCAGCCCTGATGGTTATCACCGGCGGAGCTATACTGAGCTGGGCGAGGTTATGAAGCTAAAACCCCTCAAAAATGCATCTGCCGCTGGGAGCCCGTACAGAACCAGTAACACTAGCAATGGTATTGGGATAATGGTGGGATATGAACCGTAGCAGCGGCGGCGCCACCGGGGGGGGGGGGGGGGGCAAACATATCGTTTCCCCCCCCCCCTGTTATTTAAGGAGGCCCCTCCATGCTTCAAAGATCTCCATCTCGCAGACCCCATCGCTGAGGTCACAGGGGCCCCTGGAAGCCAGAGGGGGTCCTATGGAGGTCAGAGGGGGCCTCTGTGGAAGCCAGAGGGGAGGTCAGAGGTGGACCTATGGAGGTCAGAAGTGGGCCCCTGGAGGCCAGAGTGCCTTTGGAGGTCAGAAAGGCCCCTGAAGGCCAGAGGGGGTCCTATGGAGGTCAGAAGTGCCCCTGAATACCAGAAGCGGCTCTGTGGAAGCCAGAAAGGAGGTTAGAGAAGCCCTATGGAGGTCAAAGGCACCTTCTCAAATGGAGGCCCCTCTCAAATGGAGACCCCCTAAATCTCTACTTGCCCCCCTGACAAAATCCGTGGCGCCGCCCCTGAACCGTAGTGGTCGCTTGCAGCGTGGCTGGTCTAATGGTGCCAGGTTCGCTTTGTTTACATGGCCTTTGTTTGTAAGCAAGTCGGGCGTTGCCATGCATTGGCTATTCGTCGTACGATTCGATATTCGGTGCGGAATGACTGGGCCAGTCATTGAGTCCGTTGACTCATAAACATCATCATTCTCTGTCGTGGCTAGTAGCTACCTTCCGGTCTAGTGGGCGACCGGTTATGTGCGTGTGATATTGCTACCGACAGAGCAGCCCACCCGACCCTGACTGGTGCTAGTGAAGGACCAGAAGAGCTCTTGACACGGTTGAGGCACTCTCCCGTCTCTAGTGCTGTCTGAAGATGTCGCCAGTCTCAGAACTGGAATCTTAATGAACTCGACTAATGGTCGGTGTGGTGTTGAGATCGGCGAGTTCACTGGCCGCTTGCAGACGTCGAGGAGCCTCAGGTGTTACCGGCGGTCATCTGATGACTGATTACTGACGATTGACGACTGATGTTTGTCGTCAGTCGTCTCTAGTCTTGTCAGTCGTCTCCCGTCGTTAGTCGTCTATAGCTAGTCGTCTCTCGTCTCTCATCAGTCGTCTATAGTTAGCCGTCTGTCGTATCCTGTCTATCTTCAGTCTTCTGTCGTCATTCGTCTTCTGTCATCATTCGTCTTATGTCGTCATTCGTCTATGTTCAGCCGTCTATCCTCACCGCCAACCGCTCGTCTGCCTGTCTACTATCCTGCTAGCTCCGTGTCATCATGCTCAGGAGCGAGGGACGAGGGAGAGGGAGGGGGTTCACTGGCCCCGCCGCTGCCACGCTGCAGCTGCACGCGCCTGTGAGGAGGTGCAGTACGCGGGGCCGGGGGCGGGAGGGCCGCCAACTCGTGCCGGCCGTCACTGCGGTGATGATGGGAACCAGAGCCGGTAGCGGGGCCGGGCCACGTGCCAGGCGGCCACCGCCCGGCCACGGACGATATGTCAACACGGAAGTGCCCCATGCGTGTGACCAGGCGTGCGGTCAGGCAGGTGTGCTGCCCAGTAGGTGTCCGTTGGCGTTTGGTGTAAGGGATGACTAATCATCTATTGCAGGCGGTGCATGTTTGCATGCAAGCGATTAATTGCTGGTATCGGATGTAGTTTGTCGGATAGATGTGGTGTGGCAACTAACATCAGTAACGTGACATTTGTTTGGAGTGTGAGAAGATAACTTGATCCTTGCCACGTGTTGGACATCGCGCTGAAAGTTGGGGTCAGTCTGTGGCAAACTTTTCACCGTCTCCATTGTTATACACCAACACGTGCAACTGTTGCACAGACATAATTTTGTCCGCGTTTTTGCCCGCGATTAATGCAATTCAAGAGAACCCATCCGTGATCGGGAGAGATCTGGGACCCGAGCTTCGGGCAATCGGTCGTAGTGATCCCGTTGTCTCCGAGCCGGTCGGTGAGCGGCGGTGCCGACCATATGGGCCGGTTCACATTGAGGCGGCGTGCCGGCCGGTATCCGGGATGTGCGGCCGAGCGAGACCGAGAGCACCGCGCCGGCCGCCGGCCAGGCCGCGCCTGGTCCGCGGCTGAGCCGGGCCTGGTTCGCGCCCGAACCATGTCTGGTCCACGAACGCTGATTCACGGCTACTGGTCCGCTTGCTGGTCCCCCGCTGACCGCTGCTGTGACGGTTTGCTCGTCTGCGATTGCTGGTCAGCGTCTGGTTTACGCCTGCCGAACAGTCTGTTGGACCGCTTGCTGCACCGCCTGCTGGTCGGACTGCTAGTCTGTCTGTTGGACCGTATGCTGGGCCACCTTCTGAACCAGCTGCTAGACCGCCACTGGTCCCTCGCTGACCGCCGGTGGTCCCTCGCTGACCGCCGGTGGTCCCTCGCTGACCGCCGGTGGTCCCTCGCTGACCGCCGGTGGTCTGTAGACCGTCTGCAGTCAGCAGTTAACCACGCCGTCTTCTGTCCGGCTCCGCTCCAGCCCGTGACTGATGAGTGGCTGTGACGCGGCCGTGCTTACCGAGCGTGACGCCGCCCGGCAGCGTGTGTGTTCTGTGCCTCGCCGTGTCGGGCCGTGACGCGTCTAACCGGCACACAACCGTTCCGTCAGCGCCGTCAGCTGCGGCCGGAGAGGGTTGCCGGTCACCGGTCACCGGTCACCGGTCACCGGCCGCTGGGCCAGGTAGAGCCGTTAGTGACCTGCAGCAGGTGGCTGCAAGGCTCGACCGCGGGTCGGCGGTGGATCGGCGGTGGATCGTCTGCAAGGCTCGACAATGGGGCGGGCGGCGGTGGATCAGCGGTGGATCGGCGTTGGATCGGCGGTGGTTCGGCGTTGGATCAGCGTTGGATCGGCGGTGGATCAGCGGTGGATCGGCGGTGGACCGGCGTTGGATCGGCGGTGGATCAGCGGTGGATCGGCGGTGGATCAGCGGTGGATCGGCGTTGAATCAGCGGTGGATCGTCTGCAAGACTCGACAGTGGGTCAGCGGTGGATCTGCGAGGTCCGACAGTGGGTCAGCGGTGGGTCTGCGAGGTCCGACAGTGGGTCTGCAGCGGCTCTGCGCCCTGCGGTATCTCGGCGGCAGGACGCCTGTGCCCCGCGGCGCCCTGGCAGCGGCGGCTGCGTGCTGCGTCCGGCCGTGCGCCGTCTATTAGCGGCTCGGCTGGCAGCGCGAACAGTGACGTCAGCCACGCCAGCTCGGCCTGGGGCCCGGCTCGCCCCGGCTCGGCTCGCCCCGGCGCCGGTCGGCCTGTTGCAGACGTCGGACGGCCAAAAGTGGCCGCCTCAGCAGGGGTGGGATGTTGAGATGTCGGCTGATATGTAAAGCAAAATGTCAAACGTTTGTATTCTTGCAATGAAGAACAACTCAAAACAACAAACACTCTTTCCAGCCACTTGCACTCTTCTAAAACAGCCGATAGAAGTATGTCTTGTAGTTATATCCATGACCTAAAATGCAAAGTCTGCTGCTTTTCGTCATATCATTTGTGGCCATTTTCCTATCTGGTTGCCTGCTCCGTCGGCAGACCTACCCGCGGTAACACGGTAGTGCGGTAGTGCGGCACCGCGTGAAGTTGGTAAATTCGTCACGAGGCAGCGTTCGACGGCGTTCTCGCCGAGCGGTCACGGTGCCGTTCGCTCCGTCGTCATCGGCGGGCCTCGCCTGCCGGCGGCGGATGGCGCTAACCCACATACGGACCGCGACCGAGCGGAGCTGGGTCGTGGAAGAACGGACGGAATGACAGGGGTTGGGACGGGACGGGACCGAGACGAGACGAGACGAGACGAGACGCAACGGGGACGAGACGAGATGCAACGGTGGGGCACTCCCGCTTTCTACTCGATTGGATGACTAGTCTATTACCGAATTCCCCAGTACAGCGGGTGACTATACATCTAGGGGGTGTGGCCGGCTGAGGCGGTAGGGAGGGGAGCGTCAATTGCCGCCGGGTAGCTGACCGAGACCAGACGGTTACACAGCCACGCGCGCGCTCTCCCAGCCTGCGGGCGGGGGCGGCCGGCCGAGCGCCGCTGGCAGGCAGCCTTTGTGTGGCGTGCCGCGCGTGCTGCAGAAACTCGGAGTCTTCCGACACCGGCCGGCAGCCAAGCTTGATCTCTCAACCGCCTACCGCTGTCGTCGCCGCCCCACCGCCGCCGCCCCGCCGCCGCCCCACCGCCGCCCTTGCCGCCGTCCGGCCGGGCTGGCCGCCGCCGGGGCCTTGGCCCACTTGGTGTTTTTCGGGACGGTGTATTTGTGCCACGATCGGCGTCGCTTCCGGACGCTGCCGGTTGCAGACAGTTCCCAGGCTGGTGGTTTACGCCGCCCGCTGGTTCGCCGAGCTGGCGGACTGCCGGCGGCGCTGAGCCGGCTTCCGGGACCGGCGGGTCCGAAAGGCGGACGGACGGCCGGCCGGCGCGCGCGGCGTATCGACTAGGCGCCGGTGCGTGTGACGGCCGCGCGCGCCGCGCCGCCGTCGACGGGTCGACGACTGGCCTGGATTCGGTTCGATCGCGGCGCCCGTGCCCAGCTGAGCGGCCCGCCGCCACCGCCGCCGCCCGCCGCCACCGGGCGGGCGTGTGGTCCGCCGCTGATCGATGGCGGCGAGGCAGTGCGCTGTGCGTGAGCCCCTGCCTGACGGCGGCACCGGGCGGACCGGACGGATTGCTCGGGTCGGGGTATCAACCCCATCATGGGGGCTGATGAGGTGGTAGCATGGGTCACCGGTGAGGGGCTGTTACCATTGTCTGGCACGGCTGAAGTATGATTCGTGTCTACTTAGGGCTAAGGACCAAGGGCTAAGGGCTAAAAAGACCGGGTCAATATTTGACTTGGACCTTGGATTCTGCTTGTTGTAGGTAAGGGACACTGTCGTGTGCTAATTGTTGTCCAACGGATAGATAATTGAAAGGGAAGTTGTCCTAGTCAAAGTCACATTCCATGTTCTTCAGTCATAATATACGCGAACACTCGCCACTTAGTCTACCTTACCAAAGCAAATCTACAAAGTAGAACAAATTGAAATAGCGTAGTGTGGCACACGACACAGTCATTCCGTTTGAATGTGCGAGCAGGCAATTTTCAGAATTATTTGTCTTGCCACACCAGCGCGCGGATGCGTCACGAAATGCGCCTGCAACGTCATCGGATGGAATGACGAGCCTGGCCAAAACGGTGACGCACTCGGAGACACATTCATCTGGAATGAGTGTGGCTGCTTTTCTCGGTCTTCAGATGGAGTGCCTGCTTTTCGGTAGCATGAATGTAAAATGACCGTCTGTAAACAGCTCCCAGCCTGTTTAAAGTTGCACAGTACTCGTAATCGACTCACTACATAATCGCCCATTGCTGCAACGAGGGGTGTGGCGGCCAACAGTAGGTGGCGAACGACTGGTGTTGAAAAGCCCGGCTCTTGAGCGTCCATTATGTCTCCCACGTAAGAGGAAGGCGAGGCTGGGCTGGCAGCGCGCGTGCCACCGGCGCTCTCGTGCCTCAGAGTCGCGTGTGTGCTGACACCAGGTGAAGGGCGCTGGGCGCTCGCCCCTCCCCGCTTTCGCCGCAACATCTGGGTAAATCTCTCCGCAGGTGCCGACCTTGAGGGTCCAGTTGCCTTGGCAACCGTGGGTGCGCACCGATCGCTTTTGGACAACAGGTACCGGCACCCGGTGCAACCGCGCACGATTCGGATGTTTTTGTCCGGCTTTGTGAGCATCTCAGTTGGCGACAGAGTGTTTGCAGTCTTTATGCGCATTTCGATTGGTGACAAAGTGTATGTCGGCTTTGGAGTAGGCGCTCGCCTCGATGCTCCAGAGTCCGGCCTCGCCTCTCGACTTTTCTCGGAACGTCCGGTCCAACGGAACTTTGCAGGACAGTTATATGCGCACCTTGCCTGCATGGTCCTCGCCGCAAACGACCGGTTGTTATCGCCGGTCACGTTTTGTGGTGTGTTTTTAGGATTACTGCGCTCGGCCGTTGCAGAGGCAGAGTGCGCTCGCTCGCCCACTGGCGCGCTCCACTTTGGGTGTTTTGCTGGATGGGATCAAGGTGAAATACACAAAACCATCTGTCAGCCTGTCAACGTTGGGGATGGTGATTGGAGGTCACGGGGAGACCTCGGGAGTCGGGTTAATCTTCCTGGTGACGCCACTGCTGGCAGGGGTGCGCCCCCTCACCCCGCCTAGGCTTCAGTAGAAGCTATAATGGCCGGTTTCTCAGAGTTCCCACCTGTGTCGTTAAGTTTGAGGCGTGGTCAACGCTCTGCTGACGCTGTGTTGGTGTGGTCATTAGTTTCGGCTACGGGCGACTGGAGCCTTCGGACGTCTTGGCGCTCGGAGTGCTCTGCTCGACCCTACCACATGGGGGGATGGAGGGATCCTATACACGTGATCGTGGGAATTAAGGATATCCCGGCTACTGCCTTTCCTCTATGTGACGCTGTTCTACGGCCGGTGGCCTCGTCTCAATGTCATTAGCTTGACCTCAGTTGTCACGCTAAGCTATATTTTATGCAAAGTAAACCTTTTAATTTGCTTACTCACTGGTCGTATATAGCCAGCCAGTTAGACTCTGTTTATTTAGTCTGGCTACGTGCTTTGATGGGTAGCATTTGTAGGATTATGCAAACTGTTGACAATATACTATCACAATCGTTTAAACCAAAATGCGCGGCAAAATACAAATTCAAACCGCTTCTAAACAGGGTTGCACGATTCTCTCCGTGTAGATGGTTATCGCCTGCAGCTACACTGGCGTGCATTCAGTTTGTGTGAGCAGTGGACCCTAGCACGTTCACACCACGTGATCTACATTGCAAGTGTGTGGGAGTTTATGACGTCACGTTTTCACGCCGAATGGCGATTGGCCCGGTCCCGTGATTGACACGCTTGTGTCGAGGCTTCAGAACAAGGACGGATTTGTTCGCACGGTGTATTGACCGGGCAAAGGTATTTGGAGCATGGGCTGTGTTGGCTTTCTTTGAATGTATCTAAAGCGGTTTTTGTGTCTGAAAACAGAACGACTCAGTTTTGTTTTTGGTACGTCATAGATACACATAAATTGGCCAGATTTAGCGCAGGACACGTGAGTAAATAACACATGCCTATTGGTGTGACGTCACATCTCATGTGTTGACTTCGGAAGTCCTTGCAATGTTGCAATGGCATTCAAAAATATTTTGATCAGTAGTCATTTTTGAACTCAATGAAGCGAAGCATTGTTGATTGTTGTATTCAGTGAACGTCTACATGTTCTCGTTTTCTATTTCGCGATAACTAATTAAATTAGAGCAAAATATCATAAATTTGATGTCTGCGAAGGAAGCTTCCGAGTGACCGGCGTTGTCATAGCACTGGCATTATCAACAGGAGGATTGGCATTATAAGTACCTATCTTGAGCAGGGATGGTTCCACGGATTTTTGTTAGGGGGGCAAGTCGAAATTTAGGGGGCCTCCATTTGAGAAGGGGCCTTTGACCTCCATAGGGCTCCTCTAACCTCCCCTCTGGCTTCCAGAGGGCCGCTTCTGGACTTCAGGGGCACCTCTGACCTCCATAAGACCCCCTCTGGCCATCAGGGGCCTTTCTGATCTCCAAAGGACCCCTCTGGCCTTCAGGGGCCTTTCTGATCTCCAAAGGACCCTCTGGCCTCCAGGGGCCCACCCCTGACCTCCAGGGGCCCACCTCTGACCTCCATAGGTCCCCTTCTGACCTCCCCTCTGGCCTCCAGATGGCCTCTGGGCTTCAGAGGTTCCTCTGACCTCCATAGGATCCCTCTGGCCCTGTGAACTCCGCGAGGGGGCCTGCGAGATGGAGATCTTTTAAACATGGAGGGGCCTCCTTAAATGACAGGGGGCAAACATATATGTCCCCCCGCCCGACGACAAGGGGGGCTGACCCTCGCCCCCCCCCCCCCCCCCCGTGGCGCCGCCGCTGATATTGAACAGGCACTAAGTCTGGATTACATGAGGCATACTCACCCTATACGAGTCGTGACGTCACAATCCGTATGACATCCGGTTCTGCCGGTTTGTTATTTCCCAGATTGTAATATTAGTACGTAGGAGAAAGTAAAATATGTTAATCATCCATGCAACTTGTCTGTGGTTAGACACGATGGTGTCTGACGTCTAGTCTTGCGGCGATTGATGTGTCGTATCTTATCGTGCTGTGTTATACTATGTATCATAGGACATGGCATAGCACTGGCATGTTTTAGGTCGCGTTGGAGGGATGTGGAGCGGGGAAATGGCTGGTGTAGAAAGCACAGGTGTGGGGTAGTTTTATGGAGATTGTGTTGGGTTTTGTCGAGTCGGGGCTGTAACAATGGGAGGACACGGATAAAAGTATGTTATCGTTCCAAGTTCTCAAAGCTTCAGATAGCAGGAACGATTACGAAGAAGGCCCAAGCCACGAATGTTTTCTCTGGCCGCAGATTGGTGCCTATTCTGCTTTATATCGGGATGATAGTGTACTTATCTCAATCGTCAGTGATAATAATCTTGCTTTGATCCTAGTGCTCTTGATGTCATTATGCGGCTACTGATCGATGTTAATTCAACGCCTCCGACGGATACCCGTGTCATCAATTCCTTTCGACGGGTTTTAATGAATTAAAAACAGTGCATTTTTTCAGAAATTCATACTCTCATTTTGTCTTCCATTTCCTTCCGACATGCTTACCGCTGCCACAGCTGTGGCTTTTGGTAATGCTGAATGGTGGATTCCTTCCAAGCCTCCTGAATGCTCTTACGAGCCGAACCCTCACAAATCGTATGCAAATAGCCCTGCTCCCGCAACCACCCGCCCCATCAGAGATCGTTAGTTTGCAACTGAGCATAGCCAAGCGGCCGTTCGTCGAGCATTGTCTCCAAACAAGAGCGGGAAGCACTTTTTCGCTCTGTTCCTCACACGCCGACATGAACCGGTGGTACGGAACTGAACCTTCGGCGCAGCGGCGCCCGCTGTGGACAGACGGACGAACTAACGCAGCCCGGCCCGGCACGCCGACATGAACCGGTGGTACGGAACTGAACCTCCGGCGCAGCGGCGCCCGCTGTGGACAGACGGACGAACTAACGCAGCCCGGCCCGGCACGCCGACATGAACCGGTGGTACGGAACTGAACCTTCGGCGCAGCGGCGCCCGCTGTGGACAGACGGACGAACTAACGCAGCCCGGCCCGGCACGCCGACATGAACCGGTGGTACGGAACTGAACCTTCGGCGCAGCGGCGCCCGCTGTGGACAGACGGACGAACTAACGCAGCCCGGCCCGGCACGCCGACATGAACCGGTGGTACGGCACTGAACCTTCGGCGCAGCGGCGCCCGCTGTGGACAGACGGACGAACTAACGCAGCCCGGCCCGGCACGGCTCGGCGCCGCTCGGCCGTCCACTCCGCGGTCACTAACGGGACACCCACTCTGTCCGCCTGGCGCCGCCAGGGTGGCCGCCGGCAGCGCGCCGCCAACCGGCCGTACCGTCACCCGGCCCGCTGACTGGCAGTTTCGCTGGTCGGCGCGGACAATTCTCGCCTCATGGCCGAGCGCGCTGGCGTTGATCGAGGCGAGGAAGTTTTGAAGCGAGGATGGTTCTCTGGCGGGTTCGCTGAGCACTGAGCACTGAACACTGAGCAGTGAGCACTGAACACTGAGCAGTGAGCACTGCACAGTGAGCAGTGTACAATGTTGGTCTGTGACTCGGTAACAGTCAACGCTGATCTGTATTGTTGAGTCCTGCAGGCAGATCTCTGGCACTATGTATGGACTACTGTGGGGTTGGATCCGTATTGTTGAGTCCTGCAGGCAGATCTCTGGCACTATGTATGGACTACTGTGGGGTTGGATCCGTATTGTTGAGTCCTGCAGGCAGATCTCGGGCACTATGTATGGACTACTGTGGGGTTGGATCCGTATTGTTGAGTCCTGCAGGCAGATCTCGGGCACTATGTATGGACTACTGTGGGGTTGGATCCGTATTGTTGAGTCCTGCAGGCAGATCTCGGGCACTATGTATGGACTACTGTGGGGTTGGATCCGTATTGTTGAGTCCTGCAGGCAGATCTCGGGCACTATGTATGGACTACTGTGGGGTTGGATCCGTATTGTTGAGTCCTGCAGGCAGATCTCGGGCACTATGTATGGACTACTGTGGGGTTGGATCCGTATTGTTGAGTCCTGCAGGCAGATCTCTGGCACTATGTATGGACTACTGTGGGGTTGGATCCGTATTGTTGAGTCCTGCAGGCAGATCTCTGGCACTATGTATGGACTACTGTGGGGTTGGATCTGTATTGTTGAGTCCTGCAGGCAGATCTCGGGCACTATGTATGGACTACTGTGGGGTTGGATCCGTATTGTTGAGTCCTGCAGGCAGATCTCTGGCACTATGTATGGACTACTGTGGGGTTGGATCCGTATTGTTGAGTCCTGCAGGCAGATCTCTGGCACTATGTATGGACTACTGTGGGGTTGGATCCGTATTGTTGAGTCCTGCAGGCAGATCTCTGGCACTATGTATGGACTACTGTGGGGTTGGATCCGTATTGTTGAGTCCTGCAGGCAGATCTCTGGCACTATGTATGGACTACTGTGGGGTTGGATCCGTATTGTTGAGTCCTGCAGGCAGATCTCGGGCACTATGTATGGACTACTGTGGGGTTGGATCTGTATTGTTGAGTCCTGCAGGCAGATCTCGGGCACTATGTATGGACTACTGTGGGGTTGGATCCGTATTGTTGAGTCCTGCAGGCAGATCTCGGGCACTATGTATGGACTACTGTGGTGTCGGGTTACTGCTGCGCGTAAGCAAGACGGGTCGTGCCTCGTGTGTCACATTATATGTGGTCATCCCAGTGTGGCCAAACAAGTTAGGCATTCGGCGTCAGATTTACAACTCAAAGAAGGATGTTGTTAGCGAGCAAACGTGCCTCTGCCGCCCGCCGCTGGATGCTCTCCCTGTCGCCGGTTTATGGCACCACGTGTAGATACTTCGACTCTCACGCCCACTTGTCCGATGTCCCGGTTCCCGCGACTACGTGCGATGTCGCGCGCGAGTGCCGGGACGACGCCGCGACACGCGGGCAGTCAGCTTTCAGACTCCGCCGACGTGACAGCAGACGCTGTCCGAACCGCCGATTGTCTCGAACCGCCGACGGACTGTCTCGCTGTCTCGAACCGCCGATTACGCGACTGACGCAGTCGCCGACGCAACCGGAGGGTGCGGCGAGACGTTCCGCGCCGCCACTCAACACCTTTGTCTTATTTCGCCTCTGTACTGCAATATAATCATTCAACCTTCAAGAAGTGTTTCAACTTTATCGCCGACGATGGTCCTCCGGAATTCTACGAACAATACTCACGAGCAGATGTGTTTATTATCATGGTTGAGTAACATTTTTCACTTGAAATCGACCGACTGGCCACATTGGGTTACTCTATCCAGTGGGTGTCGCTGTCTCACGCCGAGTCGCATCACAGCGCTTCGATGCCACTGCCCGACTACAGGACGGCGATGCCGCGCGCAATCACCAGCAGCAGCACCCTGGTGACACTGCTGCACCTGAACAGGATCACACCACGGCTCGCTTGCGACTCGCTCGCGGTCGAGCGCTGCCCGAGGCCGCTAGAAACCGGACTGGCCCAGGCGCCCGCAGTCTGCACACATCAGCAGTGGCACGTGGAGAGACAGAGAAATATGGACACGGGGCGCAGCTGCTGACAGGTTGTGCCGGTGGAAGTGATTATGGTTATGGTTATGGACATGATAGTGGGCATGCTTATGGGCAAGTACAAAGGGGCTGGGTTGGTCCAGGTGAAGGATGCAAGGAATACTGTAGTGTATGCATGTGTAAGGTGGAACACATTGCAGGGTCGATTCCGGTTGACTTCCAAAATGCAAGAAGTTGTATAAATTCCCGTATTGCGCCGTAATGTTCTGAATTTGAATAAGCTCTCACCAAACTCCAAGCCACTCCCCACTCCCCCACATGTGACATTGTAATATGGCTACATGCAGCTGATTTGTCACCAGTCGAACGTGCAGATAAGCTGCAAAATGTCGCCAAATCATCAGTGACTCTTGGGAATTTTCATGACGTTAGTTTGCAATCACTCCCCGTGTCTACTACAATTAAAACCTACCAATGGACTTAAATTCGGCGACGTTCATGCAAAATTGTATCCTGGGCGAAACCTGCCGCCAGGAAGAAAGTTATCTCCGATCTGAGACGGGTTCGCTCCGCCAGCTGAAGCGGAACAGCCGCCATCTGATAGCGGATTATGGTGCGGCCGATTCGCAGGCTGGTGATTTTTATTTGCGATGTCTCGAACTTGACGCAGATAGCGCATGTGTGGCGCCAGTTGATGGTGTTCCGTTGGGAGATGGTCCCAAGCTTCAGATGAGCAGGTTGTAATTTACAGGCGCCAGTTGATGGTGTTCCGTTGAGAGATGGTCCCAAGCTTCAGATGAGCAGGTTGTAATTTACAGGCGCCAGTTGATGGTGTTCCGTTGGGAGATGGTCCCAAGCTTCAGATGAGCAGGTTGTAATTTACAGGCGCCAGTTGATGGTGTTCCGTTGGGAGATGGTCCCAAGCTTCAGATGAGCAGGTTGTAATTTACAGGCGCCAGTTGATGGTGTTCCGTTGGGAGATGGTCCCAAGCTTCAGATGAGCAGGTTGTAATTTACAGGCGCCAGTTGATGGTGTTCCGTTGGGAGATGGTCCCAAGCTTCAGATGAGCAGGTTGTAATTTACAAGTATGCTGCACCGTCACATTTTTAGTGTTATAACCAAGGTTTATTTTGCAACGAGTGTTCCTGGCACGTGTTATCATTGAATGCAGGCAGCATAGAATTAGAGACCAAATTGAGATGGTGTTGCAGCTGAGAATGTCGTATCAGTGGCGTCATCTGGTGGCAGCTCTCTCCGTGCTGAGTGGAGGTGGCTGAGCCTCAGACAGGCTGCGAGCTCTCAGGCTGCCGACAGACGGATTTGATTGAATACTGCACTAGGATGAAATATTTTGGGAGCGTAGTTATTTCAGCAACACGGTGCATTGGCGGTCTGCCAGAAAACTGCAAAACTGCGACTTTGTGTAGCTTATTTATCAAACTAGCCATAGCTCATTCATTGAAATAAATGAGCCAATAGCTTCGGGAGCGTAATTACCGGTTGGTTAGAAGTTCACCTTTCACGAGAGCAGCCCGTCTATAGTCCCGGTGGAGCCGTGACTCTTGAGAGCTGAATGCCATTATGCCACGCGGTTCTGTTCTGCGTAAGTGCTTAAGCCACGTGGGTCACGTGGCGGGCGACTTCAGAAGCTGGTTAGGTTCGCTGCCCGAGTAGTCTCCGGTCGTAGGAAGTACGATCATGTCAGCGATGTTATTGACGACCTGGGTTGGCTCACTGCAGACAGCATGTATATGTATCACTACCTGGTACTAGTGAGAAAGATGCTGGTAACCTCTGAGCCACAGCACCTCGCCAGATATTTAGTTACTAGGCAGAGTGTGCATGGAAGGGACACCCGACAAAGTAACAGACTCCTGACGCCCGCCATTCGATCGGAGAGCGGACGGCGGCGCTTCTTGTTCACCGCTGTGTCGGACTTCAACGAGCTGCCGTCTGATCTGCGCTGCCTTAGCTGCCCGGCATTTAAACGCGACCTGAAGGAATACCTATGGGAACGGGAACGCGCCGATTGAGCTCTCCTGCATGCTACGATGTGTTGTGTGTATGATCTCGCAGATTGAGTGCTGATATGATGTGAATGTATTGCATGCATGTTTACATATATTCCTGCGTATTTAGGAACAACTTGACACGAGACACAGAATAGCCGTTTTGGTAGCGGATGTGTCTTTTAAAGTGAAATACAATACAAATACACGTCGTCGTCCACTCCAAAAATGGTGTCAGTTTTTCTCACTCAGAACTGTGCCGCTGGCGAATGTATATTTAGCACAAGCACGCGTCCCGACATTTTTCGTCTGTTGATAGTACCTAGTTGATGTTGATGTTGATAGTTGATGTTGATAGTTGATGTTGATAGTTGATGTTGATAGTTGATGTTGATAGTTGATGTTGATAGTTGATGTTGATAGTTGATGTTGATAGTTGATAGTTGATATTGATAGTTGATAGTTGATGTTGATAGTTGATGTTGATAGTTGATGTTGATTGTTGATGTTGATTGTTGATGTTGATAGTTGATGTTGATAGTTGATAAATTCACATATGCTCCCATTAGCTCTATATATAAAATATTATCGGAGGGGCGGGTAGGCTGTCGGCGCTGTGGGCTCAGCCAGCGAACAGCGAGTGTGCTTGTTAATTTGTCATGTTTTGAGGCCATTCATTTACATTCAGGAAACAAGATGCGCTGACGGCTGGCATAAGATTACTGTCTCAGTCATGCTTCTCTAACTATCGTAGATTGAATATCGCCGGTTCTGGGAGCGGTGCAGTTGAGTTGGACTCTGACTGGCATACTTCGGCGTGCTGTAACTTAGAATGGGCGTCCTTCATTTGCATTTCAAACGTGGCTAGTTATCGCGAATACGTTGGCATTGGCACTTCAAGGGTAACCCTGAGCACCTGAGCAAAGGCTGCTGGCTGAGGCCAAACTGTGAGTCGCTAGCCCACTGGTGTTGGTGTTTACTTTGTGACAGGGAAACTTACCGAGGAATTTGTCCTGATGAACTGGTGCGCTTTCTACAACAAAACACAATTGATCGTAATGAGCCCAGTGCCACCTCAGCGAAAGACCATTATTGCCACCGCCGCGCAGACCATTTTATTAACTCCAGAGCCCGGAAATACTTCGTCTCTCGGTGGCGGGAACAATGTGTTTTCGCCTCTCCCTGAGCTGGACAGGGACTGAAGTCGAGCGGCGCCGCCGAACTCGGACAGCCAGCCTGTCTGTCGGTCGGAGGACACCCGTGCCGATCACCGGCTAAAGTCAGCCTCCCGTCTCATGACGACCGCCGAACTCGGACAGCCAGTCAGCCTGTCGATCGGAGGACACCCGTGCCGATCACCGGCTAAAGTCAGCCTCCCGTCTCATGACGACCGCCGAAGGAAGGCCGCTGCTGCAGGGTCAGTACGATGTGGCGCGCAGTGCGCCGCACCCTCTCCTCGCCCCTGACCTCCGACCTCCGCTGACCCCACGCTCACTATTGGTGCCAGACGGGCAGGCAGATGGGCCAAACCGTCAGTGGGTCAATTGACTGTGATCAGCCGAGGGTACTGGAGCCAACCGTAAGCCGCTGACTGGCGCAGACCGCGCGGACCGCGCGGCAGCTGGGGCGCGAGTCTCCGACCCATACCGCTGCGACCAGTAGTCAGCCGCCACATTTACATGTGGCGGCCAACTGGCGACCTCGACCAGTAACCCTGACATCCTCCCGTCGCCCCGCCGCGCCGTCCGGTCTCAGCGGGCCAGCGGGCCAGATGGGACCAGAGTCGGCCCCCGCAGCTCTCAGTTGGCGTACGGCACAGCACGGCCCGACCGGAGCGGCCGTGACGTCACAGCTCCGCCCGCTTTGTGTACGTAAGCGAGCGGCCCAGCGCCAGCTGGTTGAAGAGGTCACTGAACCACACTGCCGCCGCCGCCGCCGCCGCCGCCGCCACAGCCGCCACAGCCGCCACAACCGCAGCTGCGGCAGCCGCAGCAGCCCGGCGAAGCGCGTCGCTTTCCAAAAGCGCGAGCGGACCGGCTTTCTGGCGTTCCGCGCTGTGTCGTCGAGCCCCACTTGATCGTCGTGTGTGACGCGGACGATGCCGACGTGGTGCCCGAATTCTCCCGGACTCCGGAGTCTAAGACTCACTGAGCCTCCCTGTGTTTCTATGAGTGTCCCGGTGGCTGCCGACGCTCTGCCGGGATTCTCCCGGAGTCTTCCGGAGTCTCCCGGTAACCTCGGATTCTCCAAGAATTTGAGTCTTACTGAGTCTGAGTCTCCGAGTTTCCCGGAGGCTGCCAACCCTCTGCCCGGATTCTCCCCGGAGCAGTGTTGGATTTTTCGTTTCATAACCTGGTCTCGGAGAGTACAAAACCATAGGTTGAGAGTACAATTTCCTTGTTAGGAAAATTCAGATTTCCATTTTTTAAGGAAAAAATGTACGTGGAAAGTAAAAATTATATATTTGTAGTAGATATTAAATCCTTGAGGTAAATTACATTTTATTTAACTACGATGTTGGTAAATCAGGGTGAAAATATAGCCAATTTCCAGAGATAAAAAAATTAAGAGAGCAATTTTTTTTGGCCCAAAAAGTCCAGAAAATGGCCGAAATTCCAATGTTGCGGCCCAGAAGTCTGCCGATGCTGCCCGGATTCTCTCCCGGAGTCGACCGAACGCTCCGGGGCTGGCCAGCTACGCGGCCGGCTATTCGCCCGGCAACAGGTCAGCTCGGGCCGAGAGCGGCAGAGCTGAGCGCGTGTGCGGCCAGACATTGATCCGTCAGCGGGGGGTGGAGGTGCCTCCACCGCCGCCGCTGCCGCTGGGGCTGGTCGGCCGCCGAGGCTGGTCCGGCCCACCGAGCGGGACCAGGCGGGGTGGGAGACGGCACGGGACGGAGGCAGCACCGGACGGTATGGCTCGGAGCACTGGCGGATCCAGCCTCTCCGTAGGGGGGATCTTTTTGTGGCAAAAGGTACCCCCCATTTTTTTCTCTCGCGGATTTGTACCGGTCACCTTATTTTGGAATTCGAGCTTAAGAAATTCACTTCAAATTCACCAAAAAATGATTTTGTGGATTGTTTTTTTTTTTCAGAAAAAGTTTTATTTTATTTTTGGGAGTCAAAAACCCACAATTTCGAAAATCCGAGATAGCCATTTTGAAGAAAATTAATTTCCTTTCTTTTGACGTTTTTATTTGCAATTTGCTTCAAAACTATTTTCTACGATTTGTAAAACATTTGATCGTTTTTCCACCAAAAATGGCATGACATGACGTCTAAAGCGTAATTATCTCCCAAAATACTGCAATCAATTTCATTGAAATTTGGTGAGAATACTTAGAATTGATGCGGCATAAGGTACTGGAAGTTTCACGCTGATATCTATCATAGTTTTGAAGTTATTGAGAAAATCCGGGAGGGGGCAGATTCTGCCCCTCCCCCCCCCCCCCCCCCAGCGGGGCGCGGGTTAGGTGTCACCAGGGCTGCTTGAATTGCGTCAGATGTGCTATTTTGTTTATCATTTAAAGAAAGAGATACATAAAAACTTCAAATTCAATCGCCCGAGAAAACAAAACTTCTGTTTTCATGACGTTTCCTCCAAGATCATTGTTTGTCACGTTCAGTGCAGGGAACGCGCGGGGGGGGGGAGGGCATACTTGTATTGAATGCCCCCCCCCCCGATTCCTGGGGGGCATTTACCCATGATGCCCTCCTCCCTGGATCCGCCAGTGGCTCGGAGGCGGGACTGGATGGGACGAAACGTATCGGTACCTAGGCGGGATGGATGACGGGATGGATGGTTCGGGATTACACGGTACGGCTGCTGGACAGGATTGGACGGGTCGTAGGCAGGACAGGATGGGATGGAACGGTACATCAGACGGACTAGACTGGATGGGACTACTCTCACCGATCCTATCCGAGATCCACCACCGGCACCAGTCCCCGGGGACAGCATATCGCCGCTTGTCGCCGCGGAGCGTGCGCCGTGCGTCCCAGCGAGACGCACCGCCATGCCTACGCACCGCCATGCCTCCCTACCTCACCGGCGGAAAAGTACACACAAATCCTGGCCAAATTGCCAGAAGTAAATTTCTCCAGCCCGGAAATGGCAATAGGCTAAATATAAATAGGCAATAGGCAATAGGGTTAAAAAAACGGCTCGGCCCTCTATATCAGCTCCAGCGGTCCGCTGCGCCGCTGCGGCCGCTGCGCCGCTCTCGAACACTGACCACCGGCGACGCTTCCCGGAAAATCTGCGCCGCATCGAGCGCGCTGAAAGCCGGCGCAGGTCGGCTGGCAGTGTCCGGGCCGCGTTTTTCTGACTGCGTTGTGTTTGCCGCGTCCGCTGCTGGTGTGGAGAGAGCTGGAGATCCCGTTGTACCGCTGCTTTGCCGCTCTCCCTCTCTCGCTATGCTGTGCTCTGCCTGTGGACAGCACAGCACTAAGGTCTACAGGACAACAGTCCTACACAGCACGGCACTAAGGTCTACAGGACAACAGTCCTACACAGCACAGCACTAAGGTCTACAGGACAACAGTCCTACACAGCACGGCACTAAGGTCTACAGGACAACAGTCCTACACAGCACGGCACTAAGGTCTACAGGACAACAGTCCTACACAGCACAGCACTAAGGTCTACAGGACAACAGTCCTACACAGCACGGCACTAAGGTCTACAGGACAACAGTCCTACACAGCACGAGGGTCTACAGGACAACAGTCCTACACAGCACGGCACTAAGGTCTACAGGACAACAGTCCTACACAGCACGAGGGTCTACAGGACAACAGTCCTACACAGCACAGCACTAAGGTCTACAGGACAACAGTCCTACACAGCACGGCACTAAGGTCTACAGGACAACAGTCCTACACAGCACGGCACTAAGGTCTACAGGACAACAGTCCTACACAGCACGGCACTAAGGTCTACAGGACAACAGTCCTACACAGCACGAGGGTCTACAGGACATTTCTACACAGCACAGCACTAAGGTCTACAGGACAACAGTCCTACACAGCACAGCACTAAGGTCTACAGGACAACAGTCCTACACAGCACAGCACTAAGGTCTACAGGACAACAGTCCTACACAGCACAGCACTAAGGTCTACAGGACAACAGTCCTACACAGCACGGCACTAAGGTCTACAGGACAACAGTCCTACACAGCACAGCACTAAGGTCTACAGGACAACAGTCCTACACAGCACAGCACTAAGGTCTACAGGACAACAGTCCTACACAGCACAGCACTAAGGTCTACAGGACAACAGTCCTACACAGTACAGCACTAAGGTCTACAGGACAACAGTCCTACACAGCACGGCACTAAGGTCTACAGGACAACAGTCCTACACAGCACAGCACTAAGGTCTACAGGACAACAGTCCTACACAGCACAGCACTAAGGTCTACAGGACAACAGTCCTACACAGCACAGCACTAAGGACTACAGGACAACAGTCCTACACAGCACAGCACTAAGGTATACAGGACAACAGTCCTACACAGCACAGCACTAAGGTCTACAGGACAACAGTCCTACACAGCACAGCACTAAGGTCTACAGGACAACAGTTCTACACAGCACGGCACTAAGGTCTACAGGACAACAGTCATACACAGCACAGCACTAAGGTCTACAGGACAACAGTCCTACACAGCACAGCACTAAGGTCTACAGGACAACAGTCCTACACAGCACGATGGTCCTACAAAGCGCAGCGGGTCCTACACAACGCAGTAGATTCTACACAGCGCAGCGCAGCGGTAGGCGCGCTCTACCGCTGCGCCCTGGTTACGCCGCCCTCTACCGCTGCGCCCTGGTACGTCCTGGTCGATGCGGTACCAGGGCGGTTATGAGCAGGGCTGCGGAGTCGGAGTCGGATTCGGTCGGAGTCGGCAGTTTTGGCCGGAGTCGTAGTCGCTAAAATCTTACCGACCCGACTCCGGCCCGAAGTCGGAGTCGACTTTTTTGCAATTGGCTATTACTTTCGTCGGTGAAATAGGCGTCAGCCTAGGGACATTACCTTTACAGCCCTTTCGAAAGAAAATGGGTGGAAAATAAAACCTATAGTTTAGTAGTTAGATTAGGTAGGTTAGGTAGATTTCCGCCTGATGAAAATGGGGCAATACTTTTAACGTCATCTGATGATAATTGTGGTTTTGGACACACATACTTTTATGGTCACACGGCGCACATTGTAACGTCATCGTGCTCGTTTTGTCAAAGAGATTCGAATCATACCATGGTGACCAGTTCACCAACTTCAACTCCAAAATTTGAACTCAGGTCAAGGTAATTTGGTCATGTGGTGAACCAGGTATGTCGTGCTGTGCAATGTCGGACGCGTCGCGACGAGACATACACAGTGGTGCCGGTCTCACGTTCTTATCTTAATTGTATGCTATCAAGAGTTATTGACAAAGAAGTGCTGGTCACCTCAGATGACCTCACTCGATCTTGTAGGGGTCACTGAGCAATAATTGTGCTTGGGTTATCAAGAATGAGCTATAATAGCAAAATCTTAAAATAATTATTCTGATCTATTGCGTATCCTCTGATACGATTGTTTTATTGTATTTTATCGTTGGCTTATAATGGGAAGGTCATGAAACTCACCTGACCTTAGGTCACCGATATGAACAATATCCGAAATAGCAGGGTCGTAGGTATCTATGGCTTGATTACGTCCTGTGAGTTTTGCGAGAGGCTGAGCCAAACACTGGCCAGTGGCCTGTGGCACAACCACAAAGGATTTAGCTCGCTTGTGCATTTAACTATGTTTAAAAGTTGAAACAAACTTGACTTTGTAAAAGTTGTTTAAATTTCCTTTAAAAAACGCCCGTGCTCGGGCGGCGTAACATTGTTCTCCATACTGTTAGAATAAAGACAAACGGGGAAAAATAGATGGCATTGCATATGTTGCTTTCTAGCATGCGGTTGGAGAACGGATATAGGCCGGAGTTGGAGTCGGAGTCGGAGTCGGAGTCGGAGTCGGAGTCGGAGTCTATTTTTTTTCAAGCCGGAGTCTGAGTTGCTCAAATTCTGTCGACTCCGCAGCCCTGGTTATGAGCACATTTTACCCAGTCGCTAGCTCGGCGGCGGAGGCCGATTCCAACCCCGGGCGGCGGGGAGGGGCGTCACGTGGACAATCGTTAGTGGTCGGCACACCGGCTTTGTCCTGCTGATTTGCCTCGTTGTTGCAGGAAAGTGGGCGATGTGGTTTCAGGTTTGAGCTGTAATCCCGCTGCCATGGCCGCCGCTCGGGCCGCTGCAACAGATCTAGAGCTGGTCGGACGCGGCCTGATCCGCGCCGGGGAGGGATGGCGAAGTTGATCTGCTGGCCGGCTTATCAGAGCTCTCAGTGGAGCATAAGTTCCACCACTCGGGCTGGGGAAAATTTCTTAGAACAGGATTTATGGACTTACTCATATGGAAATTCTTGATATGAGGAGTGGTGAACTAGTTTTGCCAGCCTTCTCGATGTTCTTTGGTAAAACAAAAATGATTTGCGGACTAGCATTTAAAGACGCTGACCGCCATTGAGTTGTCACTTGTCACTGAGCTCTGCCGGCCAGAATTTGTGGCAGGTCATCGTTGGACTGGAGCTGACCGCTGGAGGGTCCACTGTCCGACAAAGGTCACCGGTCGGTCACGGAGACACTCAATCGGCCGCGGGCTATTATCCGACGAGAGGCCCGGACGGATGGCTGCGGCTCGAGAGGGCTGTCTTTGTCCCAAGATTTATCCATCCGACAAGGAACTCCGCCCGTCTTCGCCTTGTGACAAATCCGAGGCAGATACTTGTTAACTCATATAAACTCCTCGTTTGCAGAAGGAAGCAAGACGGAACTTGCCGGCTTTCGAAATACATGAGTAATCGCTTGATACATTCAGCCCGCTCGGGCAATTGGTCTGTAGCCGGTTTTCGGTGGTGCTAAACGGGTGGCGTTGGTGCCCCGGCCCCACACCACACGTGGCTTAGCGAGGCAGGCCGCCGGCCGGGGTGGCGACGGGTAGGCGTGACACAAAGGGAGGGCGGCACCAGACGGAGCCCAGGCCACTGCGCTACCAGCACAAACGAACGATGAAGGCCACACTTGGCAACACAGTGCTACAAACCAACTAGCTGTCGCTTGTGTCTCGGGCATCAGATTAGCTCTGCTTTTAGGCCATCCAACTGTTTGCTCTGTGATTTGCGTGACGTGAGCTGAAATATGCAATGAAATAACTACCGGTTGCTCGGAGGCGCTGGCCGCTGAACTCATGGTCTATAAATAGATGCTGCGATAGAGAACAACCTGCAGGTCGTTTCTAAGTCGACAATATGTGCTTCTTGGTGAACATACGCATTTGATTTACAAGTACACATTTGTGAAGCACTGACAACTATGACACGACCGTCACGCTTGTTTTCAGCATCAACAGGATGAGCTAGCTGTGTTCAGTTTCCTTGTTGAGCCGTATACTGCCGCGCCTTGACATGTGTTTCTTCGTATGTGGAGCGGATCGCAATATAGTGTGACGAGCCGCAGGTGCTGCGCCGCTGGTTCCCGGTCCTTCCGGCCGGATTCCTGGGCCGGTACCGGCGGTAACGACCTGGGCCAACCTCATATACACAGAATCGACAAACCTACGCGGGGAGTTGTCCTTTGGTCGGTTCTTCCGGTCTGAAATTTCTCTGTTGTGGCTCGATGATACTTATGGTAAACACATTAGGTATGCCCGTTGTGGCATATGTTCAATGTTCATGCTGGTCACATACACGTACGTGGATGAATGCGGAATTGCGGACGCGTGCGTGAATGCACGCGGCTGCAGCTCACCGCTTTATAGAACGGGCCCCTCGCCGTACTGTTTGTATGGCTACCTAGTACCCACAGTGGGTACTTGGGACCCGGTGGACTGACGTCTGATTCTTGGAATCTGCATATTCGGCGGTCCACCGCGAAGGAAAGGGGAGGGGTAGGGCTGAGGGCTGTGGCTGACCTCCGGGGAACTGCGAGGCCGTGGTGGCCGTCAGTGAGTCAGTGAGTCACACACAGTACCTACCTGTTCCTGAGTTATGTGTGTCGCGCAGACATGATGCGTGAAGACCTTGCAGTTGTGCGGAACAGGGAGAAACGGCTGCCGTTGCCTCGGAATGGACTGCCGTGGTGGTCCTGCGAAACTGGCGAGGCCGAGGTTAATGTGCCGATTGTACTGCTGAACCAGTGTCCTAGCATTGGAAAATTTGGGTGGAAAATGACACCCTATGGATACTATTTTTCCACTCTTTTTCCTGAGTTTTACTGTGAATTTTCCACTCCTTATTTTAAAATGTATTGGATAATTGGAAAACTGATACTGATTTATGGATGTAATGATAGGGACAGCCTGTGGACGAAAAGACGGGTAAGAATTGGCATAGGTAATAACTAATTTTGGTGAGCAGGTAATTGGGTGATAAAGCCTGGTACATATGCTTTTTGGCTTAATTTTCCACTCTTTATACTTATTTTTAGTCAGAGTTTTCCACTCCACACCCCAGCTCCAAAGCAATTATAGGAGCCTGTGCGAGGTGTTCACACCTCGCTTTTAGGTGATGGTGGCCATCGATGTTTTTCCTCCGGTACTCCGTCTCAGTGTGAGGTGGAGTGGGAGTCCGTAAAGAATCATTGCCTCTGCGAATCCGCAAAAATATGAGGCCGTCACGCCTTTGCGGACTGGCAGGGGCGCTGTCGGGAACTGCTTCAGTTCACATAGCGTCTTGGAGAAATTATACAGAACGCCGTAGCGGACATCTCCAATAGCCTGCCGGACGCCGCTGGCGGCGGCTTTGGCCCGGAACTGCTACGACTACTGGGCTGCAGCTCTCAGGTCTCTCGGCTGCAGCCCTCTCAGCTCTCTCAGGTCTCTCGGCTGCAGCCCTCTCAGCTCTCTCAGTTCTCTGGGCTGCAGCTCTCAGGTCTCTCGGCTGCAGCCCTCTCAGCTCTCTCAGCTCTCTGGGCTGCAGCTCTCTCATCTCTCTGGGCTGCAGCTCTCTCATCTCTCTGGGCTGCAGCTCTCTGGGCTGCAGCTCTCAGGTCTCTCGGCTGCAGCCCTCTCAGCTCTCTCAGCTCTCTGGGCTGCAGCTCTCTCATCTCTCTGGGCTGCAGCTCTCATCTCTGGGCTGCAGCTCTCTGGGCTGCAGCTCTCTGGGCTGCAGCTCTCTGGGCTGCAGCTCTCATCTCTCGGCTGCAGCCCTCTCAGCTCTCTCAGCTCTCTGGGCTGCAGCTCTCTCATCTCTCTGGGCTGCAGCTCTCTCAGCTCTCTGGGCTGCAGCTCTCTGGTCTGCAGCTCTCTGGGCTGCAGCTCTCTCAGCTCTCTGGGCTGCAGCTCTCTCAGCTCTTGGCTGCAGCTCTCTCATCTCTCTGGGCTGCAGCTCTCTGGGCTGCAGCTCTCTGGGCTGCAGCTCTCTCATCTCTGGACTGCATCTCTCTGAGCTCTCTGGACTGCAGCTCTCTCAGTTCTCTGGGCTGCAAGCTCCCTGGACTGCAGCTCTGGACTGCAGCTCTCTAGACTGCAGCTCTCTGGACTGCAGCTCTCTGGGCTGCAGCTCTCTGGACTGCAGCTCTAGGCTGTAGCGGAGGGCTCTCGGAACCGAGTCCCATTCAGCTGCCGCCCCTGGGGCTCCACCTGAGCCGCCGCCATCGCCGCCATCGCCGCCATCGGATTGCCCCGTCGGCGGCCGTACGGTCGATGCCGGGCGCCGAGACCAAATAGCGACGCAGCCGGACGCAGCGCCGCGCGGTCGGACCCCCCTCCTCCCCCTCCGCCCCGCCCCTCTGGGTTGGTACTGATGACGGTGGGACAGTGCGGTGTTGCTGCGAGGTATGTGATTATTAGGGTGGGTTCTGGGTTGGTACTGATGGCGGTGGGACAGTGCAGTGTTGCTGCGAGGTATGTGATTATTAGGGTGGGTTCTGGGTTGGTACTGATGGCGGTGGGACAGTGCAGTGTTGCTGCGAGGTATGTGATTATTAGGGGGGGTTCTGGGTTGGTACTGATGGCGGCGGGGCAGTGCAGTGTTGCTGCGAGGGATGTGATTATTAGGGTGGGTTCTGGGTTGGTACTGATGGCGGTGGGACAGTGCAGTGTTGCTGCGAGGTATGTGATTATTAGGGGGGGGGGGGGTTCTGGGTTGGTACTGATGGCGGCGGGGCAGTGCAGTGTTGCTGCGAGGGATGTGATTATTAGGGTGGGTTCTGGGTTGGTACTGATGGCGGCGGGACAGTGCAGTGTTGCTGCGAGGGATGTGATTATTAGGGTGGGTTCTGGGTTGGTACTGATGGCGGCGGGGCAGTGCAGTGTTGCTGCGAGGGATGTGATTATTAGGGTGGGTTCTGGGTTGGTACTGATGACGGTGGGGCAGTGCAGTGTTGCTGCGAGGGATGTGATTATTAGGGTGGGTTCTGGGTTGGTACTGATGGCGGTGGGGCAGTGCAGTGTTGCTGCGAGGGATGTGATTATTAGGGTGGGTTCTGGCAATATTGCGTGGTTAGGCGATTGGTGTGTTTTCTTGTATATTGTATATTTATGTTTTATTGACTGGTTAGATAGGTTGGTTTCGAATAGGGATGCGCTTTTTTGTCCGGAAATTCGTGATCAGGGATGTGGCTGCTGGTAAAGAGGGGACAAAGTTGTAACTGTGAAAGGCATTTCCTTCACATGCTGCTACAACCATGAGGAAAAGGCATTCAAATCACGCTATGGGCATTTCTAACAACCGCAACGTCGAACAAACAACCGCATCCGATTTTTGACGAGGACGGAACCAATCGAGCCGGGAACAATGGGCGTGGCGGGCCATGTGCCTGACGTCTCTCCTACCCTCTTCGTGTGGCGGCGTGGCGTCTTCTGCACCGGCCTGTACCGCCTACAGCCGGGGGCAAGCCGCAGATCTGCCGCGTCAGCAGCCGCCCCCGCCCCGCCGTAGTCACCTGCCCCGCGCGCAGGTCACTGCCCCCCCCCCCCCTCTCCCGTCCGTCCAGGTCGCCGCCCCCGCGGCCCGCCCCGCCCATCCGTACGCCGTAGCACAGCGCCCTCCGTACAATCGCGTATTGCAGCGGTGCCCATGACTGACAAGCCGGAGCCTGTTGACTGTTTTACCGGCTCCGGCTCGGGTGCTGGACCATGCCGCCCCGGCTTGGGGGCAGCATGGTCCAGCGGGCTCCGGGTTAATTGCGTTGCCGACCGGAGATAGAGGCCGAGGGCGGCGCTCGCTGACGCTCGTGGCGGCGCGGTGTCGAGATCGCGTCTGGACTGATAACGCTGACGCCGGCAGTGGCAGTGGCAATGATAGTGACGGTGACTGACGGTGACGGTGACGGCGGCTGCGGCCGCGCCGGTGCCGCTGTGCCTCGGCGGTCGCCGCCCTCCTCTCCCGGCAGTGGCGACAGGTGGCCCGTTCACTTGCTGTCGGCGCGCCGCGGAGCCACTCTCCGGCGCGGCGGGGGCGGCGGAGCGGCCGCGACCCGACCGCCGCCCGCGGGCGCGCCGCCGCCGCCGCCGCCCCGCGCGAGACGCACGGTCGCTTTTTACGGCCTGCCGCCACGCGTCGGCCTGTTTTTCTGACCCGGTTTGTGGCGCACGGCTGCTGCCGCCGCCCGTCCAGCGCCGGTGAACGCTCCCCATGCGGTGGCGGCGGTGACGGCGGTGACCTGTCGTCGTCGACAGTGCGATCACTCCGCCCCCGCCCCCGGTGCCACACGGCCCCTGCCGTCCCGCTCCTGGCACGGCCGAGCCAACGCTGCGCTCCGATGGCCGCCTGGCGTCCCCGATCCAGCCAAGGTGAAACCGGCCCAAATACCCCAAGGCTGGCGCGTGATCGTGTGATGGCTTCCTGTGTCCGGCCACCGGTCGCGCTCTCCGCTCCCGGCCGCGTCGGTCCCGTCCTCGTCCCCAGGCGCAGCCAGTGTGACGCGCGCCCTGGTCACGGTGCCCTGTTCACGACGCCCTGTTCCGGTGCCCTGTTCACGACGCCCTGTTCCGGAGCCCTGTTCACGACGCCCTGTTCCGGTGCCCTGTTCACGACGCCCTGTTCCGGTGCCCTAAAGCCCAAATCAGCATCATCACATCACGACGCCATGTTCACGGCGTCCTGTTCAATGCATTTGTTCACGGCGTCCTGTTCAATGCATTTGTTCACGGCGCCCTGTTCAATGCATTTGTTCACGGCGTCCTGTTCAATGCATTTGTTCACGGCGCCCTGTGCAATGCATTTGTTCACGGCGTCCTGTTTCAGTTGACCTGTGCGCGTCGCCGTGTGCGGACGCGCCGCTCCTCCGCTCCCCCTCGGTTGCCCGCGCCTTTTCCGTGTGATTGAGAGTGATAGTGTATCTGTGGCCTGTCGCCACTGTGGCTCCATCGCCACTCACGTGTCTATCCTGAACGTGACACTGCCTTACGTGACACCGAGATCAACGGCTCCACCATCGGGCTGAAAACCTCTACGCGAAATCTGCGAGATTTCGTCGATTACCAGACACCGACCTCCACCGACCATCTTACACAGCTCGACGACCGTGAGCTGTCATCTCTACTATAAGGTACTCTACTGGTCTGAGCGGCACTGTTCGTTGCATTTATAATGCATCGTGACCTGGCCCGCTACCTGGTGCTGCTCGCCGTCGTTCGATTGCTGACTGCGGCTGCCGTGCCTGCGCCGCCTCCATGGCCTGTCTCGGATCGCGAACACTGTGCCGTTCTGCCTCGCACTCGTGCCACTCGAGCTACTGCTACCGAGAGGGTTCACCGTTACGTTACGGCTCGGCCACCGGCCCGCCCGACTGCACGCAGTTCGACCTTGACCGTGAATGGATCACGTGACTCAGCTGACCGCCGACCTGTGACCTTGGCCCGATCAGCTGACCAGCCGGCCGCGGCTGACTCCGCCCCCGGACCGCCGTGCCTGGGACGCCGGGCCCACCGCGGTCGGCGCTCCCGCCACCGCCAGCGGGGCTCCCGTGGCGGTTTCAGCTGGCGTGATACCGCCCCTCTCGGCACCCTGCGGATCTGCGCTATCAACGTGCAATCGCTGCGGCCGAAGATCCTCGAACTGTCCCGTGAGATTCACAACTTCCATTACGATGTCACCGTGATCTGTGAAACTTGGTTGAGGCCCAATGTCCCAAACCGGTTACTCGTGATTCCCGGCTACCGAATGTTGCGCGCCGATCGGAAGTTTGACCCAAAGGGACATGGTGGCGTGGCGATACTGTGCCGTGACGGAATCGACGTGAAGAGGATCGACGTTCCCTCGTCCACTAACTCTGCGTCTCGTCTCGAGTCGTTATGGTGTGTGATGCGGAGTGAGCGCTTGCGAGTTGTTGTTGGTGCTGTGTACCGAGTGCCTCGAAACACCTCTGCCGCTCTGAGCGCCGATTTCGACGAATTAGAGATGCAGTATCAATACGTTATCGCCAACTTTCCTGAGTGTGCCACTATCATCTGCGGGGATTTAAATGCAAACATGTTAGCAAATGCTCGATCTCACACGGCATGTAAAACCTTATCCGACTTTATCGCTGCCTATTCGCTGTCTCAACTTGTTACTGTTCCCACCTATAGGACCGGCTCTCTTTTAGATGTGTTTATTGTGAACCGTCTTTTTAACTATCATGTTGGGTCCCGACACTGTAATTTTAGCCCACACAAATTTATTAGACTGTCTTGCAATATTCCTAGACCTCGCATCAAACCCGTAGCTGTGTGCACGCGCCTGCTAAAACGCATTGAATTTGACGCCTTCGATCGTGACCTACTGTCTTGTGACTGGTGTTCAGTCATCGCCGCTGAGTCCGTCACTGATAAGTGGAACCTGTTCTCTGCTTTGATTCTGTACGTGCTCGACCGTCATGCCCCGCTCAAATCCGTTAGGCTCCGTAATCCGTCAGCGCCACCTATATCTGACGCGACCCGTGACCTCATTATCCAGAGGGCAGCGGCTCTGCGGGTGCAAGGTCACGGTTCAGAGGCATACCGTGCCGCCAACCGTGCGGTCAGATCTGCCATTCGCTCTGACACTAGGCAGGACTTGGAGGACAGGATCGGCGAGGACGGTCCTTCCTCTATTTGGAAACATGCACGCAATGTAATTAGCGGTAAGCGACCCAGCAGGGGAGTTGTACCCTCTGTCAGCGCTGACGTCATTAACGAGTTTTTTGTTAACGTGGGCCCCCGCGTCACTGCAGAGCTGACAAACCTAGGTGCAGCAGCTGAGGTTCCCATCAGACTTCCCCGTGTAGGCGCATGCGCTTTTACGTTACAGCCGGTCACCCTTGAACATCTACATCACACAATTCTTAGCATGCGAAACTCATCAGCTTGTGGCACAGACGGGATTTGCATCAGGGTCATTAAGCTATCTTTTAACACGCTAGGCCCCATTCTTTTACACATCATCAACACATCCATCACGCACTGTGACATACCCAGCGCATGGAAACACGCTCTGGTTCATCCCATCCATAAGTCAGGCGATCCAAACAATCCTTCCAACTTCCGTCCTATCTCCATCCTTCCTGCCATTACAAAAATAGTTGAGAAGCTTGTGCAGCTTCAGCTTCACAATTACCTGAAATCCAACCACCTCCTTTCTCCTTCCCAACATGGATTCAGACCCCGTCACTCTACTGAGACAGCTCTGCTTGACATCTCCGATCGTGCGTTTACTGCTATGGATGAAGGCAAAATTGCTTTGCTCTGTCTCATTGACCTCAGCAAATGCTTTGATGTCATCGACCATTCGAAATTACTCACAAAATTGCAGCTTAACTGCATCGACACCACTTGGTTTGCTGAGTATCTCTCTGGTCACTCTCAAAGTGTTCGTCTTTCCGATTCACATATTTCTTCCTCGCGTCCGATCAGCCAGGGGGTATTTCAGGGTTCATCCCTGGGACCCCTCCTTTTTACTTTATTTGCAAACGACCTTAGCCTGCATGCTGGCGGCGCTTTTGTTGTACAATACGCCGACGACACTCAGGTTCTGGTATCCGGTCAAAAATCTGCTATTTCGGTCATGGTTGATGACATTGAAGCCTGTCTTGCTTCGCTCGACGCCTATTTTCTCGCTAATGGTCTTAAAGTGAACGAGTCAAAATTTCAGCTTATTCCCCTGGGCACTAGGCAAAACATGCGCAGCATGCCCTCGTTCACAGTTCAGTTTCGTGAAAAGACATTGGCTACCTGCAGTGAAGCCAGAAACCTCGGTGTCACGTTCGACCGATATCTATCTTGGGAACCGCATGTCACTCAGCTGTCTCGGAAGTGTGTCGGAGTCCTGTCCGCCATCTCCCACATTCGTCATTATCTCCCCTCCAGCACTCTGACTACCATCGTATCCGCCCTGGTTTTCTCGCACGTCAGGTATTGTCTGTCGGTGTACGGAAATGGTTCCGCCAAGAACATGGCTGCAGTGCAAAAAATCATTAACTTTGCCGCCCGTGTCATCTCCGGTAAGAGGAAATACGACCACATCTCTGGCGTGCGGGAGAACCTGGGCTGGTTGAACTCCAATGACATGTTTACCCACCATACCCTCACTCTCCTGCACAAGATCCGGTCAATGGGTGAACCAGAGTCACTGGCTTGCAAATTTCACACGAACCGAGAGCAGCCTGATCGCGTACGAAGTACTCGACAAGACCATTTACTCAGCCTTCCTCGCATCCGCGGGACGGCTGCCGGCAAGCGACAGTTCGCATATCGTGCCGCCGACCGTTACAATGCACTACCGCCCGAATTCTCGACCATGTCGGTATCACAGTTCAAGCATTCTCTTAAACTTCACTTGAGTTCCTCACCTGCCTGACTCGCTCGTCTTCATTCATTCGCCGCGATCTTATATATATATTTTTGTTTCTACTCGTATGGCTTTTATCTTCGTTTTTAAACTGTCCTGTTATTAGCCTTGACCTCTGTATGGTGTGTGTCTTGTGTGAGAGTTTTACCCATATTGTGCCCATGCTCGTATTGTTTTGACTCGGGTTCAAGAATAGCCCCGTTGGCCCTGGCCATGTTCCGGGGACGGACCCATGATGTACAATAAATAAATAAATAAATAAATGCATTTGTTCACGGCGTCCTGTTCAATGCATTTGTTCACGGCGCCCTGTTCAATGCATTTGTTCACGGCGCCCTGTTCAATGCATTTGTTCACGGCGCCCTGTTCAATGCATTTGTTCACGGCGCCCTGTTCAATGCATTTGTTCACGGCGTCCTGTGCAATGCATTTGTTCACGGCGCCCTGTTCAATGCATTTGTTCACGGCGCCCTGTTCAATGCATTTGTTCACGGCGCCCTGTTCAATGCATTTGTTCACGGCGCCCTGTTCAATGCATTTGTTCACGGCGCCCTGTTCAATGCATTTGTTCACGGCGTCCTGTTCAATGCATTTGTTCACGGCGCCCTGTTCAATGCATTTGTTCACGGCGCCCTGTTCAATGCATTTGTTCACGGCGCCCTGTTCAATGCATTTGTTCACGGCGCCCTGTTCAATGCATTTGTTCACGGCGTCCTCCTGTTCAATGCATTTGTTCACGGCGCCGTAATCACGACACCCTGTTCACGGCGCCTTTTTCACGGCGCGGCCTGACACGCCCTGTGTGCGCGCGGCGCCCTGGCGGCGGCGGCGGTGGCGGGATGCGGCGGCGCCGGCGCGCTGCGTCGTCTGATGTTTATCTGGCGACGGAAGAGGCCTGACGTGGTCGGCACGGAATTCGGGCGCGTGTTGCCGGCTGCCAGCCCCGCGGCCGCCGCGCCGCCAGCGTTTACGGCAGAGCGGAGCCATTGGCGCACGGACCGACCTGGCTTAGCTGGGGCGAATTTAGCCCAGTAGGGCTGCCACGGACCGACCTGGCTCAGCTGGGGCGAATTTAGCTCAGTAGGGCTGCCACGGACCGATCTGGCTTAGCTGGGGCGAATTTAACCCAGTAGGGCTGCCACGGACCGATCTGGCTTAGCTGGGGCGAATTTAGCCCAGTAGGGCTGCCACGGACCGATCTGGCTTAGCTGGGGCGAATTTAGCCCAGTAGGGCTGCCACGGACCGACCTGGCTCAGCTGGGGCGAATTTAGCTCAGTAGGGCTGCCACGGACCGACCTGGCTTAGCTGGGGCGAATTTAGCCAAGTAGGGCTGCCGGCCGGTGTGCTGGGGCGGATCGAGCCGGGTAGGACGGATCGAGCCCGGCTGAGCTGGGCTGGAGCTGGCCGAGTGAGATTGCTGACCTGTAAGCTGGGACCGGAAGATAATGTCATTTCTGTGCTGGCCACTGCGCCGTATCCTACCAGACTTGCCAGCTCTAATGGCTGGCTTACCGCGGCTGCTGGAAATCAATGTCACGGTAATGACATTGATGACCTCTGTGTGTGCCCGCACGACCGGCGGTGACCGGTGGTGACCGGTGGTGACCGGTGGTGACCGGTGGTGACCGGTGGTGACTGGCGGTGACTGGCGGTGACTGGCGGTGACTGGCGGTGACTGGTGGTGACTGGTGGTGACTGGTGGTGACTGGTGGTGACTGGTGGTGATCGGCGGGTGTTGGCGAGCACGTGAATCGTCACGGTCACGGGAGCACAACGCACATTCGGCTCGTTAGCTTGTGGCGAGTCGGGGCCACGATGTCTGCGCCTAGTGTCGAGCAGCGCTTAGCGAGCAAAGCTTAGCAAGCATCGCTTTGCGAGCAGCGCCTTGCGGGCAGTGCCTAGCAAGCAGCTGGCTGGCGGGCAGCTGGCTAGCCTTGTACGGGCAGCGTGGATAGTGTGCTGGAGCGTGGACGATGTCGTAGGCCACTGAAGCCACTGTGCGTTAGGTGCGTGGACACTGTGCGTTGGGTGCGTGGACAGTGGACGGCCTGACGCCACGTCATAGGTCGCTGACGACTGACGTCACGCTGGAAATGTCCCGTTCAGGACCAGATGGCCGGGTCTGATCTCAGATCAGTCACGGGACCGACCGATTGCAGCGGCTCGCGAGCCGGAGCGTTCCAGTTTCGGTCGCACGTGCTGCGGTTCCGTCAGAACCCAGCGAAGACGCGATGTCGTATTCATGTATGCGGAGTCTGTGTGACTGTACTGAAGAATTGGCTCCCAGTGGACGGACTAGCCGTTTCAGCTGACGGCGCTCGGATGCCCCGAATCGGCCGGAGAGATGTCTGCTGTGAGAGAGATGTGCTCCACTTGTCAGTCTGCTGTCTATTGGCCAGCTGACGCCCGGACGTTGTCAACAGGTGCGACCGCGAGCTGCCCCGACGCCAGCTCCGGGGCTGGGCTGGGGACGAACTGTGGTCAGAGTGAGGACCTCGGCTCGCCGTTTGCCGATAAGTTTGGCGTTGCACTCTCCCCAGGGATAGTCATACAGCAGAATCGGCCTACATATGCATGTTAGACCTTCACTGTGTAATGCTTATTCATCGTGGTGTTTTTAGCACAGCATAAGTTCAACTATTCGTAGATCCCTCGATGCACCGCTATGAGAGTGGTCGGCGGTGTCGGCGGGATCGATAGATATGGGCTCCGACCCCGACGGCCTGGCCGGCGTCCTCGCCTAACCCCGCTGCGTCCTCCGCCCCGCCCGCCGCCCGCCGCCCCGCCCGCTGCCGCACCCCGCCCGGCTTTATCACCCAGCGACCCCAGCGACCCCAGCGACCCCGCCGACCAGGCGGCCATTGGTGACTGCACAGTAAATAAACCTTTCTCCTAAATTAACCCTTCCTCTAGCTCCTAAACGCATCTCCGTCATGTCCACCATCATCATCATAATCATCGTCGTCGTCGTCGTCGCCGTCGTCGCTGTCGTGGCTGGCGTCGCCAGCGTCTTGACGCGTGACTTCACGCTGTCGGCGCACTTCACGCCATCATTGCTTCTCTGAGTGGCGATTTATATGCCACACAGCGCGCCGCCTCGTCTCTGCCGCTGTGTCACTTCGCAGCGGCCGACGCGTGTGCGTTGACCCATTTCCAGCACCTTGATTTCGGGCCTGGAGTGGAGCCTCTGCCGCGCGCGTGGGAAAGTGGATCGCGTTTACGGCGCCGCACGGCTTTCGGCGACGGCGGCGGCGGCGGCGGCGGCGGCGGCGGTGGCGGCGGTGGCGGCGACGGCGGCGGCGGCGGTGGCCGTTGGTCTCCGCGCGGCTGCCGGGCCGGGCCGTGGCCCACATTCGGCTGAGCTGGCCCGGTTTGGCCGGCTGTCCGGACGGCTGCGCTGCGGTGCGCTGCGCTGCGAGCCACGCCAGCCAGGTGCGCTGCCCGGAGGGACCGATTTATAGCAAACGGGTATCGCTGACGGCGGTTAGAGGCGGCGGCGGGTCTGCAGAGGGGTACGTGTTGCGGTGCGGATTGGGAGTGTTGTAGGCAGCTTTGGCACCAAGAGGTGCTCTGCTTGGCCTGGATGGTGGCAGTAGTCGCGCGGTTGATGTATGTCAAGCTGTGAATGTTTATAAATAAATCCTCTTGTGATTTTTGTCGTTGCTAGAAGAGTTGAGAAACATACTTTGGTCGTCTCATGTCGACCTGATGTGTATCAGCTTTACTTATGGTCGCGCATAAAGCGATGCATCTTTATGGAAATGTTGCCAGTGTTGCCTCGGGTCTTATCAACATTGTCAGACTTTCCCTATTATGTTCACTGGGTGTCAAAGAGACTCAAGCACACGCTTAACCCGCCATTGGCTGGGGGGGGGGCATTTTTCGCCCCCCCCCCCCCTCAAAAACTAATAGCGCTATCGACGTGAAACTTCAGGTGACTTCTCCTACATCAATTATACATCTGTGCAAAAATGAAGAAATTTCGTCGATTTTTTCTCTCGAAATATAGCGAATTTAGTGACGTCACTACACACGAGTTTGACACAAATCAGCTAAACTTTAGCAGGCCTTACAAATGCCATATTTGAAGCAAAATGCAATAAAAAAATGCCCAAAGTTAGCAAATGCTAATGGCTACAAAATGGCTATCTCGTATTTGTGAAAATTTGTGGTTTTTGACCAAAAACTGTTTTTTGTTGTTGAAAAAATGCACTCAAAATAAACATTTGCAAACATTTTCAAAAAAAAACAAGATATGTTGAACCACATATGGACAATACCCAAACAAAGTTTAAACGTAATATCTTTATTCTTGACTGATTTATCGCTCCCCGAGTATGAGGAACTCATGACGTCATATTTTGAAATTGCGTTTTTGGGCTTTTAGTGACCAGATACAAACAAATAAATGCCAACACTGTATTTCTGAGACAAAATTGATCTAGACACATGCCTTTTCTATCTAGATTTATCAATTTCACATTTTTACCTTATGTGACCTGACCTTGATCTTATATGGTGTCAGGTTGTGAAAATGACGGCTACTATCGAATTATACGTGTAAAATAGCCCATACATCATGTGTCGCATGACTTTCGTAGACCTTTGACCTTTGTGACCTGACATTGACTTACAATTCTACTTTTGCTTATGCGGGATATGTATTATACCTTTGAGAGCACTTTGTGCGATAATAGTCGCAATCTAAGGCTTTGGATGGAAAGTATGGCCCAAAAACTCAAATAACTTAATTTTTACCTTTGACCTGACCGTGACCTGACATGTGACATCATTTTGAGGAGAACAAAAAAACGTGTATGCTTTGGAATTTGGATGCGTCTCATTGCCAGCTTTCTATTTCGATTGCCGCCTTGCGCGTCTCGCTGCGGTTATTGGTTCGGAAGATAACCAGGGGGCGAAAAACGCCGGAAGATAACCAGGGGGCAACCCCCCTCCCCCCCCCCCCCAGCCAATGCCGGGTTAACGGATATCATTAGCTGTTGTACGGTGTTGATTGCAAACAAAACGATTACATCTTTTCCAATTAGTCATCATTTTGGTTGAGAATGCCGGAACTCATTAATCCGATGTCAGCGATACGCAACGCGCTTGTCGGGAAATGTGCTCGACGAGCTTAAGTATTTGTTTTCAATTCGTCTGACATTTGGCCTGAAGGAAACCCTTGTAGTAAATCACGATTATATAACAATATTGTATTCCGCTACCCCTTCGTAGGTGAGCATGAACACCTTCCCATTCCCATATGACCCTATTACGTTTGTAACTTACTCAATGATGACCTCATTTTGCAAACACCATTTGCCACACCACTTCTCACTGTTCCGTATTTTTAGAGTGGCATCGCACTACCGTTATTAGCAAATGTTTTACCCTCAACAATCCCACACTGATAGCCAGCAGACTAGCTCACCATTTCCATGACCGTTTACAGACCTTGACCTTGATTCTGCACAGTTCGCCAGGCAGGCACCTCACGGCGTCTCCCACGCCTGCTGTGATCGCCTCCCCTGACCTGCCCCAGCTAACCCGGCCGTCAGCACTGCACCCCCCCCCCCCCCCTCTTAATTAGTGTCTGACTGCGTGCGGCCGTTACTGCTGACACCTGCGGCGGCGAGTGTGCCTGCTGCGTCCGCCGCAGCCGCCACCGGCGCGGGCTGGCCTCGAGAGGCACCCGGCGGTCGTGCGAGGCCTCGGGCCACGCGTGCACTCTGCAGGGCACGGCAGCCACGCGCGCTGCCCCGCCGCCACCGCCGGCGCTGGCGTCAACAGGCAGGCTCCCTCTCCGGGCTTTCACTTTCCGCTGGCGAGCACAGCCGGCGGCGGTGTGGGAAGATGGAGGCAGGGCTGGGTCCTCTGCTCGGCTGCCGCCCGCCGCCCGCCGCCCGTCGCTCGCTTCCCTTCCTCAACAGGCAGCCCGCAGCTTACTGCTGTGTTTGCCGTTTTCTCTATCGATGCATCACCGCTGCTGACTGGGGCTGACTGGGCTGGCCAGTGTCGGCCGTTGGCCCGCTCTTAGCGCCTCGCACTCATGCCGCGCCGTTCCGCTGAGTCGCTGAACCTACGGGTCGCCGCCGGCTGGTGCCGGCCGCAGCGCGGACAAAGGGGACCGCGCGGAGCCGCGCCGGCCCGGTGAACGGCCGCTTGGCGCGGCGGCGGCGGTGGCGCAGGTGGCGCAGGGAACGATAACGGGAACGGTGCAGTGGTGACAGCGGCAGCGGCGGTCGCCGCTGCTCGAACCGTCGCCACTCAGCTGATCGAGCTCCGCAGCCAGGCAAAATCGTGATCGATACTGTATTGTGATCACGCTAGGGCTGGCTGCTGGACAGCAGCAGCAGCAGCGGCGGCGGCGGCGGCGGCGGCGGTGGTGACCTTGGGTTGTGGGGCGTGTATAAGGGTGACGGGCCGCGAACAGAGGGCACCTGGCGTCCCGTCCGGTCCGGTCCGGTCCGGTCCGGTCCGGTCCGGCTCGGCTCGGCTCGGCGGGCAGGCAGCGGCGGGACAGGCGCTTCTATCGATTATCGCCGGCCGCTGGCGCCAGATGGCGTGGCCGACGCGCCCCGCGATCAGCTGAGCTGGGAGTGCGGAGCGGGCTGTCGGCGTCCGCGACGGCCCGGTGGCTGGCGCCTGGTCGCTGCCCCGGTCCTTGCGCTTCGCGTGTCCGCTGGGGCCGTGTCCGAACGACACGTGTGACAATGCAAGGGAAGTTGGATGATTTTCGGAATTGCCAACAAGGGAATCGGATTTAACACAAGAAGTGATGGACAGTTTGACGGTTAATCGAAATTATATGGATGTGATTATTCTGGGACATTGCCAATGCCTTCCGGTCCGTTCTTTGGCGTTGTAAATTTGACGACTCGTGGACCCATCAATTCTGTGTTGCGAAAGTGACCCAGGGTCTGAGCATGTGTGCCAGCTGAGAGACGGTGAACTCGGAACGACGTCTTAAAGGGAATGTTTCACCTTTGTATTAGTTTGAAACTGAGATAGCCATTATCTTGGGCCGATATTGAAATGTCTAAATTACTAAGGTCGTTTTTCCCAAAACTTGACTGTTTTTAAGGAATTTAATTTACCATTTGCAAAATAACTCCAGGCTGTTGCAGCCGCTGATTGGCTGACACACTTTTTCAGCCAATCCCACTTTGTCAGCCAATCAGCGGCGGTCTCAATAATGACGTCATTCGTCCAAATCTAAAAACTTAATTTGTATAAAGTTAAGTGACTTTTCGAGTGAAAAAAATATCACCATCGTTTACAGCAGCACTTACTTCATATTGGGTCTGTTCCATTGGCTCCTCTTAACCTCCTAACCTCCTCAAAGCTCATCCAAATTAATATTATCGTTCCCGTGGCTCATCCAAACTCCTAAGCTCCTCCAAGCTTGCCTCAAACCTCCTCCGAACTCCTCCGAAATGAAAGGTGTTTTTTCGGAGGAGGCTGTGGTAGACATTAGTGGCGCGGTTCATTCATTTGTAATTCCGACGCCAGATTTGTTGTTGCACATAAGAGAAAGAGATTGGGGACTGAATTTGAAGTTAAAGTGGTGCAAATAGTATTGTCTTCTCATTTTCCCCATGGGTACTTATAAATTGGGTATCAAAATTAAAAACTGGAAAGTTCATATTTGTTGTGGATTTGGGCATCAGCACTGTCTACTTGACATGCTCGCAAACAGCTGATACATCATCCGAAATCGTTCACGTGGCAACGCAAATCAGTGCTCATCCAACCTCCTCTAAACTAATCTCATCTTTTTGGAGGAGCCACTGGAACAGACCCATTTTCTACTACAACCAGCGTATATTTGACAACTTTCAGAAAGGTGAAACATTCCCTTTAACAGAGCCAATGTGTCTTATCTGGCGGTCTAAAGCCGATGACGGTGTGGCATATCTGAGCTATTTGCGATAGACCATAATAAAGGTTTATCGTGTTTGATACTAGACTGGTTGACGATGTGGCGAGAAAACAGAAGCCGAGTTCTGGGTAGGGCGAGTTTAAATATCCAGAGCACCAACACACGAATACTGCTTGGATGGTCAAGGTCCTTCAATCCCTTGTTCGTTATCCTGCTTCATTTAGTGGTGGACAAGAGGGTGGGTCATA
The DNA here is from genome assembly GCA_036785665.1 of Chirona hameri. NCBI lineage: Eukaryota > Metazoa > Arthropoda > Thecostraca > Balanomorpha > Balanidae > Chirona > Chirona hameri. The sequence continues at coordinate 134,408 of JAXIVJ010000663.1, forward strand.
GGCATCAATATCATCGCCAATGATCCGCACTGAACCGCCAAGCTACATTCAGTTTCCTTACTATGAAGTGTTGTGTCTGGCAACTCGAACCCCTGCCTCCATCTGACTCGGAGCTTCCCTCCCATGTGTGTGGTATCCGGATGTTTACACCAGCCCTCTCACCCCACACCCCTCCCACCCCATACAACCGAACACCAGCGAGTACCCTCCCACCCCACACCATCGAACCCCACCCCCGATCACCCACGCCACCCCGCCGCTCACTCGATCCCGCCACTGACACCACGCTCCTGCCGACAGGTGATCGACTTCGGCAGCTCGTGCTACGAGCACCAGCGGGTGTACACCTACATCCAGTCGCGGTTCTACCGCGCGCCCGAGGTGATCCTCGGCGCCAAGTACGGCATGCCGATCGACATCTGGTCGCTGGGCTGCATCCTGGCCGAGCTGCTGACCGGCTACCCGCTGCTGCCCGGAGAGGACGAGTCCGACCAGCTCGCCTGCATCATCGAGCTGCTCGGCATGCCGCCGCAGAAGCTGCTCGACTCGGCCAAGCGCACCAAGAACTTCTTCAGCAGCAAGGGCTACCCGCGCTACTCGCGCGTGACCACACTGCCCGATGGCGAGGTGGTGCTCGGCGGTGGCCGCTCGCGGCGCGGCAAGACGCGCGGCCCGCCCGGCTCCAACAACTTCACAAAGGCACTCAAGAACTGCAACGACTCGCTGTTCATTGACTTTCTGCGCCGGTGCCTCGAGTGGGACCCGAGCACGCGCATCACGCCCGGCAACGCGCTGCGCCACCCGTGGCTGCGGCGCCGGCTGCCGCGGCCGCCGGCCGACGACTCGGTGGCGTCCAGCCCCGTCTCCACCGGCGGCCTGCGCGCCTCCGGCTCGGGCCGCCTCAACACGGGCAGCAGCAGCAAGCTGAACACGCTCGGCAGCGCCGGCTCCTCCAGCGGCGGCAAAATGCGCGTCTCGGTCGCCGACGACGGCGCCAGCACCATGCAGACACGGCTGCACACCAAGCTGCCCAGCGTGCCCGTCGAGCGCATGGTACCGTGACGCCCGCCGCCGCCACGCGCCGGCGTTTGATCTCTGCGGGGCCGCGCTAGCGCCCCGACCCGTCTCGATGTTACCAGCCCGCGCGCCGCCGCGCGCCGGGGCGCTGCAGCTCCCGAAACCGAAATCTGAGGGCATTGGGCCGCGCCCCGCCCACCCGGCGTCGGAGCCACCACTACGTGATATTGCGTCCGCTTCTGTCACAGTATTAGTGATGTGAACGAATCCGGCTCAATTTCCGTTCAAAACAGCGACCCGGCGCGGCGCGCGCGCCAGCGACCCGAACTGTGAGAGCATGGCGGCTTAGTTGTTGCGTTGCCTGCGTGGCAAGTCTTTCTGCCGGGCAGCTGCAGCGCCCGCGGGCAGGGCGAACGAGCGGAGCAGTGCGAACGAGCAGAGCAGTGTGAACGAGTGGAGCAGGGCCGCATGCGAACTCTGAGCCCATACTTAAGCGAGCCGCGCGGCCAAGCTCGATTCCCTGCGAGTGCGCGCGCGCGGCCGTGCCGCACGGACGGGGTCTGCTGACGTCTGTTGTGCCGCCACTGGCCGGGTGTTGTCAGAACCACTGCGACGTAAAGATGCACACTGCCTAAATTGTTCCACTCTGCGCCCCTTTGTTCTGTTATCTTGTGCGCGTTCGGCCACCGGCGAACTCGAACGGTCTCTTTTATTTAGGAACGATCTTGCGAAATGGCTTCGTACCTATTTGCAACGGCTCTTAAGTTGTCCTTTTGGACGTGTTTTGCCCGGGAATCTTTAAATTGTGACAATTTATACTTTGATACCATAGGTAGTTTCTAGCACCATGCGCTAGCGCATCGCTGATATTATGAACGTGTCTCACCATTTGTTGGCATTTTTACGAAAAATCAAAGAAAAATGTGACTGTGTATGAGCTGGTGAGACTAAATTTGTAAGTGGTAAAAGACATGAAAATTGGAATGTGGTATGTGCACGCCGTCGTGCCCACTCCTGTTGCTCCCATCCTTGCCCTGTGTACAGAGTCCTCGTCAGACGGTAGCACCTGCTGCGCGCTCTAGTGGCAAATCCAGGCACTTGTGTCTGCTGTTCTTTGTGATAGATGCCGTTGCCTGCGGTGCGGTTTTCTACGGTGGAGTCGTCTGATTGTGAGCGCGCCGATATATGAAAATATACAAGTCAGGAGTGTACGACTTCGTCTGTTTGGCGGTCTGTTTGGCGAGCGGTGTAGTCTAGTGATCTTCGCATGCGTGGCCGATCCTGTGGCCCTCTGCCATCATCCGAATCAAGCACGCTAGTTCTGGTCGGCCCAGACACACACTACGCTCTTATCTCCCGTGATTTAGACTCGCTGACGTCACCGTTTCCTCCGCAGCGTGACGTCACGACATTTCGGCCGCCGAGTTGGCTGGTCTGCTCAACAGCTGTATACATTGCTCAACAACCGACACGTGGCTGCTTAAATAGTGTCCGGCCTCGCCGTATGAATCACCGCCTCCTCGAACGGAGCGCCTGTACCAGTCAGTTAACTGCCTGCGTTGATGACAGCTTCCTCAACACGTGCGGATGCCTGGAGCGTCGGTCGGGTTTCGAGCGGTCCCGGGCGGTTTCGGATGGTTCCGGGTGCTAGGAAGATGAGCCCCGAGTGGCGTGCGTAGTCTGAGCGGGCTTAATCTCCAATCATCGTCAGGATTAGCGGAGCTCTGTGAGCGGAGAGACAATCGTGGTGAAATTTCCGCGGACGCTACCGGGAGCGCGTGAGCCGGGTCGACCTCGTATGCTGGCCTTCGCTGCTACCGAGCGGCTGCTGAGTCGATTAGCATTGCGAATAGTTCTGGTAGGATCGGACACCGACACGAGGGTACTAACGGTAGTACTGGCACCTCTGTCGATTTCAGTATGCAGGACTTAGCTTGCATTTACATTTCACGTGTACTTAGAATATTTACTTCCAAAACGCAAAGCCCACGCAGGGCACCATTTGAAAGCCGACGTCGGCTCACGGATGACTAAGAAGGTAAAGCCCACACAAGCGCTCAAACAAAAACTGGCAGCGCTAGTAAGCAGACCCGGCGCACTGCTATGGTAACACCATGGTCACCCGCAGATCATGTGTACCCCCATAGGTAACACCATGGTCGCTCACCCGTAGATCATGGGCACTCACCCGCAGATCATGGTCGACGGACGCTTAGCATCAGACATATATGTGCTCCACTCCCAGCAATTCGCCCGCATCCAATCGTCTGCCAGCTGCAGAAAGGCAGCTTAACTTAATCACTTGCCGGTGCCGGTCACACACAGACAGCGCATCTGAAGTTCAACATCCGAATGCCGTCCCATTTCCATTGCTTCCAACTGCCGCAAACTATGTAACCAATGGGGCACCACAATTGAAGCTATTGTAGATGGCGCTGATGGTCAAACTGCTACCGAGCGAACCGGCGGCTGTGCGTCCAGAGTGCAGGGCGCATTGTTTACGGCGGAGTTTTGAAGGGGTTAGAGTGGTACAGATGTGTTCAGACTTTTACTAAATGTTGGTGTCTATGAGTGCCTTCGAAACCTGAAAGCATATCTCGCGAAGGTCAATCGTTAGACTTCGGGAGGCCAAAGAGTGCCCGCGAGGTCAAATATCGGGCATCGCATAACTTTTTCCCTAAAATACTTATCGAAGTCGTTTCAACGGATAAATATTCCCAACAGCCTATAGACGGTGCACGAGTGATCTGACATGGTCATATATAGACGGTGCACGAGACACTGACATGGTCACCGGTTGACCTCAGGACACAACATAGGTTACCATTATGACCAATGGGAGAATGACGGGGTACCGCATATTTCCCCCACACATCACTTAGAGAACCCATTCTACTACCATCGCCTTCCCTTTATCCCACCGAAGGTGCACAACACAAGACTTGACCTATACAAGTCGCCGTTTGGCCTCAGGTCACCTGGAAAGGCGCTAATATCGATTTAACGAGCCATCCAAATACATATTCGTTGTTTACCGGCCATTTGTGTTCAAACTTACCTTCGGTGGGTTAAAGGGAAGGTAATGGTGGTAGAATGGTTTCTCTAAAAAGTGATTTTTGGAAAAGCATTATGGGGTACACCATCATTTTCCCATAGGTCATAATGGTAACTATGTTGTACAAGACCTGAGGTCTGTCGTTAATATTTAGGTCCAGGGATGAAATTAGGGGGAGTTTTGGAACCACGACGTGTAACTACATAGCAAAAGATATCAACTTAAAACTTGGTGGCCTATTTCAGAAATGCCTTGCACACGTTTCATATTGTTTTCAAATTTTTGGTTTCTCAAGAGCGACTACAGGGACGGATTTTGTGGGCATGTGTTTGACTCTGTTCACACACAATCTGTTTAGTGCCCCTGAACGTTATTTTGCAGTGGGTAATTTCTTGCAATATCATCTGCATGGATCACAATTGTATTGTGGGGCATAGGCGGTCACAGGTATGCAATTAGGGGGAGTTGTTGACCCATGGCGTGACACTACATAGCAAAATATATCAGTAAGCAAAGATAGAGATAACAAAAGACAAGGCTCAATTCCCCTCCCATTCCCCTCCTGAGCACACCACTGCACAAATAAAAAACTACCATAATTTATATTCTCATGCATATACATATACTTATATGCATCTAAAACAGAAATCAAAGCGGCAAAAATATTATAGTGACATCTTTAGATACCCCCCTTTGGAATTGCCTGAGGACGCCATTGGGCTAATTTCCCAAACTTGAAATAGTATAATATGTTAAAGCATATAATTAGGAGACGAAATACAACAACATGACAAAATTGCGTTCAAACAACGTCCCAGGGCAAGAATCTAAAAATGCATGTTTTCCCCCATTGTTTGCTACCTGTATCCGCCCATGATAAAATTTTGGATATTTTGAATAAAGAAATATAGGTCATGCTCCAAGGAATCGAATGCCGCTTTCCCAGAGAAAATCGGTCCATCGGTTTCCAAGAAACAAAGGGAGGGGGGGCGAATAAGCCCCCCCCCCCCCCCCCGACAGATTCGTATCTTTTTCATCCCGACAGTAATAGGGTTAACGCCTTTCCAGGTGACCTGAGGTCAAACGGTGACCTGGAGGGGTCAAGTCTTGCGTTGTACACCTTCGGTGGGTTATATGGAAGGCGATGGTGGTAGAATGGATTCTTTAAGTGATTTCGGGAAAGAATGTGCGATATCCCGTCATTCTCCCATAGGCCATAATGGTAACTTATGTTGTGACCTGAGGTCAACCGGTGACCAGGGGCGGTCAGATCACTCGTTGTGCACCGTCTATAGGCTGGTGTGAATATTTAGCCGTTGAAACGAATTCGATAAGTACTTTAGAAAAAGGTTATGCGGTACCCGATATTTGAACTCTTTGACCTCCCGAGGTCAAACGATTTACCTCAGCGAGAAATTGTTTCAGGGTTCGAATACACTCATAGACACCAACGTTTCGTATAAGTTTGAACACAAAATCGGTCGGTAAACAGCGAATATGTATTTGAACGGTTCGTTAAATGGATATTAGCGCCTTTCCACGTGACCTGAGGTCAAACGGTAACCTGGAGGGGCCAATTCCTGAAATTGATAGGTAAACACTGACTGTGACTGTTCATATCATTCGCTTTTGTTTAAATGACAGCAACACAATTTCGAAGCCGTAAAATGTTAAATTATCGCCATCGGTGGCCAATTACAAATGCATCTGAAAAACACGTTCCTCATACATAATTTGCATATGCCAGCCGGATTCGGCAAAATTTGAATGGCTCCCGACTCCGGCAAAAATTACCGACTCCGATAGACTAAGATTCCGACTCCGAGTCTGCAAGACTGCTTCCGACCGACCAATGACTCTCTCAGCCCGTTTAAGGGCTCTCCAGAATGACCGAAAGCTTTCTCAGACTTGCACAGGGCCCTCTTAGGTCTGACAATGACTCTCTTAGACAAGCGAAAGGCCCTCTCGGATCAGACGGTGGTCATCTCTGGTCGACCGATGATCCTCTCAAAGAAGCGGAAGGGTACTCTCTTAGGGACTTAGGGTTCTCTTAGGCCGGAAAAGCGCCCCCCTCCCCCCTGGGACGATTGAGGGTCCTTTATGACTGGCAAACAGACCTCTCAGACAGGCATTGGTCCCTCTCAAGCGCCTGACAAAGGTTATTTCAGAACGACAAGGAGCCTAAGGCTCTAAGGCCTGGAAAATACTGTCTCAAACCAACTGAGGCCCCTCTCAGACCGCCTGGTTCTTTCCAACATAGACAATGACCCTCTAAGACCAGCCCGGGGCCCGCTCAGGCCTGGCAAGAGCCACTCGAGCCGACCGATGGCCCCATCAGTCCGACTGAGTTCTCCTTCAGGCCTACAAAGGGCTCCTCAAGCCGACCAAGGGCCCCTCAAGTCTACCGAGAGCCCCCTAAGGCCGACAGAAGAGCCCCACAGACACACTGCGGATCCCTATAGGCCGACCGAGGGCCACTCAGGCCGACTAAGGGCCCCTCATGCCAACCAAAGGCCTCCTAAAGCTCACCGAAGACCCCGCAGGCCGAAAAAGCACCTCCTCAAACTGACCTTAGGCACCTTAGGCCGAACAAGGGTCTTCTCAAGTTAACGAAGCCGACCCAGGGCCCTTCAAGCCTACCGAGAGCCCCCTAAAACTGTCAGAGGACCCCTCAGGCAGACCGATGGCCCATGCAGGCCGCCTGAGAGACCCTTACCCTCAGGCCGACCAAGGACACCTCAGACCGAAAAAAAACTCTTCAAGCTGGCTGAGGATGGTTCCCTCAGACCGAACGAGAGCCACTCAGACCGACCGAGGGTTCCTCAGGCCAACTGAGGCCCCCTCAAGCTGACCGAGGGCCCTCGTGCCAAGCGAGGGTCCATCAGGCCCTCTCAGGGCCCCCTCACCCTGACCGGGGTCCCCTCAGGCATACCGAGGGCCACTCAGGCATACAGAGGGCCACTCAGGCCAAGCGAGAGCTATTTATGCCAACCGAGGGTCCCGCAGGACCTTTCAGGGCCCCCTCACGCCGACCGAGGTCCCCTCAGGCATACTGAGGGCGACTCAGGCCAACTGCGGCCCCCTCAAGCCGACAAAGGGTCCCCCAGGCCGACAAAGAGCCCCTCAGGCCGAACAAAAGCTCCTCAGGCCCACCAAGGGGCCCCTCAAGCCGGCCGAGGGCCCCCTAGTCGACCGAGGGCCCCTCAGGCCGATCAGGCCGACTGAGGCCCCCTCAGGCCGGCAGGGGAACCCTCAGGCCAAACAATGGCTCCTTAGGCCGACTGGAACCCCCTCAGGTGGACGAAGGACTCCCTCAAGTCGACGGTTCCCTCAAGCCCTCAGTGAGTGCCCCCTCAGGTCGACCGATCTCCCCCCAGGCCCAACGAGGCTCGCTCAGGCTGACAGTGGGGCTCGTCAGGTCAACCAAGGACCGCCTCAGGTTGACCTCGGTTAACCTCCTGGAAGAGCCATGGCCCCCTAGTCCCCTCTGGCCACGATGACCCGATACCCTTTGATGGCTCGATCCCCTCGATGTTCCTCCGTATCAAACTATTGTTTTAGCACGGATGTTGGATATTTAGGTTATTGTAATACCAGGGAGCCAAAAAGGCTGCATTATCTATCAGCCTTATTCCAGGCAAACAATAAATGTACAACACATTCCATTGCTCACCATTTAAATAGAGCACTCCGATCGCTAATTCGTCATCTCCGCCCTCCGCTATTCGCTAATCTGAACGCTGGAACTTTGTATCTACGGACTTGTTCGCAGAAGATAATCCATGCTACCAATTTACCAGTTATATCATAATCGAAAAGCAGTCACAGATGGAATCACAATGCTCGTATACTTCTAAGATGGAATACACCTAAGATGGAATCACATCTGAAAAAATATGATATGATGAAATACGCAACATTCAACACAGAACAATCTGTACGGATAGTCCTTGAAATTTTGGAGGGGCACACATTTTGGAAAACATTGGGGGGGGGGGGCTTAGCTCAGCATTGGGGGGGGGGGGGGGGGGGGGCTCGGGCCCTCCCAAAGCGATATATAGTTTCGCCCCTGCGCGCATATGTGTATTACATGCAGTTTCATGACATAATAATTACATGTTCACCATCAAAATACTGCGTCTCATTTTCTGTTAGTCACATTCAATATGACCTCTTTGCTGACACTCGAAGACGCATACATGTGTATACTAAACCTTAGCAATGTTAGGTGTCATTGGTGGGAACATGTCTCGCTATATTGCTACTGCCAAGTTTGGTCCGACTTTCAGCTGGCACCAACGTAAACCCATCGAACCGCTGTGGGTCATGTTTTTATATTGCTTGTTCTCACAACTCTTGGAACAGACAGATATCCAGTGTCAAACTCTGTGGAGCAGTAAGCAGAAGTCTTTGGTATTGATCTTGCTTTAGAACAGTCTAAATATCGCTTCTGAAAACTGGCACCAATCTCTACATTTTAGAAACGGAAGAGTTCGAAACGTTCAGGCGGCAAACTATAACCGCCAAGTTAAAGGAAATAGTTCACATTCAACATTAGTTTTAAGCTGAGATAGCAGTTTTGTAGCCCGTGTTGGGAAACCCCTATCTGCAAGTTTTCTTGACTGAAAAGACTCCCCAGCCGAATATATTTGAGTTTTTGGCGAAGGAATGCGGTGCTGGCGAAAGAATGTTGTACTGGTTTTAGCCCGGGCAGAGGCTATACCATCAGCCAATCAGCTTGCAGCTGGTGCTAGCAAGCGATCGCCGGCCGCCGGTTGGCACATCTCCAATGCGAGTCTATCTTTACAAGACTACTTTCGAATCTGATTGGCTGAACCATTGTTTACATTCGCGTGACGTCAGGACTCTGACTCAGAGAGTATGCATATAGTTTTGATAAACAATACAAGTTTACGGCCTTCTGTCCTGAATCGGCGCGATATAAGGCCATTTTTGACAATATAAAAAGAAATTGTATTAAAAAATATAATCAAATCGTGTTGGGTAAAAAATTTCCAAGGTGAACTATTTCCTTTAAGGAGAACAGCACAGTAGTTAGTACGTAAACTATATACAACCAAGATCACCTGGTACAAATAATGTACAGACACACATACCTGGTAATCGGGACCTTACACACGCGTATAAATGTGTGCACGTAACACACTCATCCATTTGCACACCACATAGCGCATATCACACTCGTGAATGAACACAGCAGAAGCACTAGCACATAACACACTTGCCAATGAACGCAGCATAAAGAACATAGCACGCTCGTCAATTAATGTAAACACGCAAACCACATGTGCGCATACACACACATTGCCACATATGTACACATACTCGTGTGTACTCATTTAACATTGACGTCACGCATGCTGGACAAGTGCTGGCCTAGCAAAGCGAGCCAGGACAGCCCAATCTGGTGAGATGTCCACAGGTACTCACGTCCACAGGTCACATAGTCCACAGGTCTCTGTGGACCACACACGTCCAATCTGTCCATCATAAGAACAGATCGCGCGTCACACCAGTCAGTATGTCAGTCCTCGGCTTATTCTTCAGTCCAGCTGAGTTCAGCCCGTGTCAGCCTCACATACTGGCCTCCGAGCCTGCCCCTTCCCACCCTGTCCTGTTTCTCCCATCACTCTCCCACCCCTCCAATCCAGCTCCTTTCCCGTTCCCGTTCTCGCCCCCCCCCCCCCCCCCTCCCCCAATCCCGTCCTGCCCCGTTCCTAACCCTCTCAGTCCATCACATCTTCATCTTCTCGCTCGGCACGAGGTACCCGTCCATATCCTCATCTCTGTACCGCAGCGTACGCACCTCCTCATACACATTCCCCTCCTCCATCCCGTGACCTTGACCTTGCACATCGACCTTGACTGGCGTCGGCGGGATCTCATACGTTGACCGAGGCACAGAGTAGGCCTCGCGCGAGCTGGGTACGTCGTACAGATTCGACTTTCTCGGTGTGTCGTACACATGAGCGTATAGACCATCCTTATCCGAAGCAGAGCTAGTCGAGCCAGCTGCACCCTTCCCGGAGTAATCATTTGGCAATGCGCGCTGAGCCAGACCGAGCTCATGCAGCGTTTTGGCGGTAGGTGGCGCTGCGAGCGCGGTCATGGTGTTCAATCGGTTATCTTCCTTGGCCCGCCGCTGAGTGGCGCTAGCGGCGGCGGCCATCTGTAGGTTTCGGATGCCGTACAGCGGGTTCTCGAGGAGCTTGTCGTGCCGGAGCTGTGTGCGCCGGCGGCGGAACCAGATGGCAGCGGAAACCACGGCGGCCAGTGCCAGAAGCGACACCACGAGCACGGCGATCACCGCGGGGCTGACCGCAGCCTGCGCGCCACCTGTCGGTGAAACGGGAAAACGGACCTGTGACGGACGGCCGGCAGCCGTCGGAGGGAGTGGTACAACCGACAATACGGATATGACGATGCTGAGGGACATACGCGATGAAATGTTCATTCTGGTCGTAAGGCAGAACATGTTTGGCAAAATAAAAGCAGAGTACACGATAAACCATACTTGTCAGCATTAGGTACGAACAATGACAACAACCCTCAGGTCTTCTTAAAGGAAATAGTTCACCTTCAACATTAGTTTTAAACTCAGATAGCAGTTTTGTAGCCCGTGTTGGGAAACCCCTATCTGCAAGTTTTCTTGACTGAAAAGACTCTCCAGCCGAATATATTTGAGTTTTTGGCGAAGGAATGCGGTGCTGGCGAAAGAATGTTGTACTGGTTCTAGCCCGGGCAGAGGCTATACCATCAGCCAATCAGCTTGCAGCTGGTGCTAGCAAGCGAATCGCCGGCCGCCGGTTGGCACATCTCCAATGCGAGTCTATCTTTACGCGACTACTTTCGAATCTGATTGGCTGAACCATTGTTTACATTCGCGTGACGTCAGGACTCTGACTCAGAGAGTATGCATATAGTTTTGATAAACAATACAAATTTACGGCCTTCTGTCCTGAATCGGCGCGATATAAGGCCATTTTTGACAATATAAAAAGAAATTGTATTACAAAATATAATCAAATCGTGTTGGGTAAAATTTGTCCAAGGTGAACTATTTCCTTTAACTGCAGATTGAGACTAGGTCTCGCATATTCCAAACTTCCACACTAGCATTGCCGCACTAACTCGATTATTGGCGTGATTATTGGCGATATTCTCACACCATGCCCACATAACATGACCCTTTATCACGTCTTCACAGCCCCAACCATAACCCCACACCAAATCCGGCGGCGTTTCCTCACCGATGCGGGCCTGAGCCGAGGCTATGTCCAGCTGCGCCGGGCTGGTCCACACCGTGGTATCCCCTACATTGAAGAAGCAGCTCCACTGGCCGACGTAGCGTTCGGACATGCTGTCCACGCGGATGGAGCAGTCGCCGGCAGCCAGGTCTCCGGTGAAGGAGAGCGGCAGGTCGTCTAGCAGCGACAGCGTCTTCCGGCTCAGCGAGATCACCACGTCACCAGGAAGAGCCCAGCCGCACGAGGACACCTGGTGGCAGGAGGAGGCAGGTATGAGTTTAGTGGGCAGTCGCTAGATGGCAGTGCTGGTGGTACTAGGTTTGCGGCAAGTAGCGGTAGCTGTCCCAAAAGCATGTGAAGTATTAGTCTACACTCTACAGGGCTTAAGTTGTTGCTGGCCTAATTCGCTCAAAATGTCATCTTATGATGACAAAGATGAGCCCCAAGTTCAGTAGAAAATACTATGCAGGCAATCTGGTCATGAAACTTCCCATGACATTTTGCTGGCTGTTTTTCATGAGCACAAATCAAAATGCAACAAATCCTTCTTGAACAGTGTAATTTGCTTTAAGCCAGTTTTTCCTGCTGCTTACCTCTGTATTGGTGCGACAGGCAAGTTCTGCCGACCCTCCAGGCAGAGCGCTGGCGTTGGCCGGGCGTTCCACAATGGCCGGCTGACGCGCGCGGACCGAGAGCGTTGCTATGGCAACAGACGCCGGCCGCGACACCAGCTGCTCGTGCAGCAGAGAGATGTGAACGGAGCATACCCAGCGGCCGACGTGGATCGGCCGAACCTGAGGCAGAGACGGAGACACACGGGTTAGAGGGGTGTGCGACGAGGTTCAGTAGAGACTGGATATGTAGGCGCGAGGTCCGATGCTTATAGGATTCAGCGTAACAGTTAGATATTTCGATGTGTGTATGGTTCTCCGTATTTAGCAGGGATCCCCCCACAGTCCGGCCAAGAGCGATCTAAGGCCGGCCAAGAGCGATCCAAGGCCGACCGAGGACGCCTAAGGCCGACCGAGGACGCCACAGTTTGAACGAGGGTCCCTCACGCTGACCGAGCGTCCTTCCAGGCCAGTTCAGGGCCCCTTAGGCCGACTGAGGGCCTTTCAGACCGATCGAGAGCACCCTCAGGTCGACTGAGGTCCACACAGGCCCACCAAAAGCTCCCTTAGGTAGATCGAATGTCCCTATGGGCGGCTGAGTGCACCCTCAGGCCGATCGAAGGACCCTTGAGCCGACCGAAAGACACTCTGACCGACCAAGAGCCCCACAGACCGATCGAAGGCTTTCTCAGGTCCATAGAAGGTCCCTCAGGCTGACCGAGGACCCCTCAGCCGGTCAAGGGCCCCTCAAGCCGACCGAGGGCTCCCTCAGGACGACCGAGAGCCATTTGGACTCCCATTTGGACCGAGGGCCATTTGGCCATTTGGATTTGGAGTCCAAGGTTCATCTCAGGCCAGCCAAGGTCCATCTCAGGCTGCCTAGGGCCCTTCAGGCATACCGAGGGCGCCCTCATGCCGACTGAGGGCCCTCTCAAGTCGGCCGAGGGCCATCTCAGGCCGACCAAGCGCCTCCTTAGGTCCTCCGAAGGCCATCCTAGGACGACCAATGGTCCCTCAGTCCGACTGAGGAGTGACGGTCCCTCAGTCCGACTGAGGAGTGACGGTCCCTCAGTCCGACTGAGGAGTGACGGTCCCTCAGTCCGACTGAGGAGTGACGGTGCCTCAGTCCGACTGAGGAGTGACGGTCCCTCAGACCGACAGAAGGCCCCTCATAACTCAGGCGGTCCGAGGGCAACCTCATGTCAACCAAGGGCACCCTTAATCCGGCCGAGGGCCATCTCAGGCCAACCGAGGGCCCCTCTGGCCATCCGAGGGCTATCCTAGGACGACTAAGGGCCCCTTCAGGTCGACTCAGGGCCCTCGGGCGGCCAAAGGCCCCCTCAGGCCGACTGAGGGTCCCCTAAGACCGACTGAGGCTCCCATCAGACTAACTCAGGCCCACTGAGGGCCCCTCAGGCAGACTCATGGCCCCTCAGGTCGACTCAGGGCCCCTCAGGTCGACTCAGGGCCCCTCAGGTCGACTCAGGGCCCCTCAGGTCGACTCAGGGCCCCTCAGGTCGAAGCCCCCCCCTCAGGCCGACTGAGTGCCCCTCAGGCCGACATGGCCCCCTCTGGGCGACTGAGGGCCCCTTCAGGGCGACTGAAGGTCCCCTCAGGCCGACTGAGCCCCCCCCCCCCGGCCGACTGAGTGCCCCTTCAGGGCGACTGAAGGTCCACTCAGGCCGACCGATCGTCCCTCAGATCGACCGAGGGTACGTCTGGCCAACCAAGGGCCCCTAAGACCGCTAAGGGCCCCTTATACAAAAATAAAATGGGCCCCTCAGCTCAAGGGGGTACCCGCGGGTGTCCAGGGTACCCCTTGGATACGCCCTTGCTTGTACCCAACACTCATGAGTCACGACACGTCTTTTTCAACTCGTGCTGTACCTGCCTATGACCTGAGACTACCTGTCTATGACCTGAGACACCAGTGTGTTGCCTATGACCTGAGACACCAGTGTGTTGCCTATGACCTGAGACACCAGTGTGTAACGACCAGTGCTAGTAACCCGGAGCCGGACCTAAGGTCAGCATGTGAGACAGAGACAGCGCCAATGACATGTGTCCTAAGGTCTGTGTGCGCGGCAGAGCTGATACTGACCTGTTTGATGCGGATGCTGCAGTCACCGTCCCGCTTCGGGTAGAACATGACCTAAGGTCTGTGTGCGCGGCAGAGCTGATACTGACCTGTTTGATGCGGATACTGCAGTCACCGTCCCGCTTCGGGTAGAACTCCTTGACGTCCACCAGCTCGTACGGGTTGTCGGTGCGATTCAGGAGCCACCTGTCGGCAGGCAGGGGAGTTAACGTGAATTATGAAGGAAATTTACACACAAGGGAAGTAACAGGAAATAAAATTAACACACAGATGCGCCGTTGGAATTCGGGGTGGTTAGAAAGCATGTGTCAGCATATGGGCATAACTAAAAAGGCGTGAGGCCATACCTACATTTACACAAGCCACAGAACAGAGTTACAAGCAAGGGCGTCGCCGTAGGGGGGGGGGGGGGGAGCTGTCCCCCCGTCGTCAGGCTGGCCATCCGATTGCCCCCCCCCCCCAGTTTTGGAGACATACATTCATATTTTGTTTGGAAATATTGCAGGTTTCAATATTATAAAAGCATTTGGAAAAAGTAGCAGTGCAATGGAAGGGATCAGGACGATATTTGTACTTTTCTTGAGGGAAGTTGACGGGAATGTAAATGGAATTTCGGTAGCAGAAAAACGGCCATATTATGGCGTTAATGTGCCCTATTTGTTGTTTAGGCACACTGTGTGCTTGCTGAAAGGAAACACCGGGATATAGTTTTACGACATTAACATTTTTGTGTGCAAGTTTCCAGTCACTTCGACCGAAAAGCTGCAAAGAAATAAGCTTCTGAAAACCATGGCTACGGTCGGGCCACTCATACGTAGATTTTACCCCTAGTTGACCGAAGACCTCGCTCCGCTCGGTGATCAAACTGTTTATGCCGGGTCCTGACCTAGGAAATATATCCATTCAAAATCTTCGGACTAAATTTATAAAATACAATATGCAAGCCATTTCGTTCAAGTTCTGCCCAAATGCGTTCAAAGTTTGCAAACCGAGGTAGTTTTCGGATAACTACTTCATCCATTACTCCAAGTACATGAACCACTTCATCCGTATCCGTTTCGGCCAGCCGTCCACAAACGACTACCTCGCACAACGAGCCAGCGGCAGTCACCGGTTCCGGGCAGTGTCAGAAAAGTGGTCCGTTTCTACATTTTTCTGAACTTGGAAGTTTTATTCTGTGAAAACTTTGACTAAATATTTTGTTTTAGTCTGCAGGTGCAAAGGACTGACGAGCATACAAAATAGACTGAGACTTGACTTTCCGAACAATGGCCGGAACGTGATAGTGATGCGACACATTGTTAAAAAAAATAAGGCGGAACCTCCAAATTCCCAACATCCGAGATTTATGCAATTATTTAGGGAAAGAAAACTGGTACTTTTCCAAAAAATAAACCAAAAACTTTATAAAACCTCCCAAAAAAGTGTTTGCGTATTCAGGCTACAACCCCGCCACCGATACCATCGTCATCGGGGCCATGGATAACCCTGGGACACGAACAACACGTTATGCAAAAGACGGCAGTACTTTAGACTGAGACTTGAGCCCAGTTTCCCATATACGCATAAGCAACGATACAAGGTACCTTTTCGGCATACGACCCGGGAGTCTCGGTCCCTGACTGACGCCAAGACTATATATGTACAGGAAATACGACTGACGATTCATCAATTTTCAACATCATAATATATGCACATATTGGCATATATGAAAAGAGGTTGTGCAGAAACGCGTATCAAACATTATGAAAAAATACTGGTATACGCATGAGAAGAAAAAAAATCCGCCGCTGGCGAAAAATTTGTTCCACGAACTCAGATCGTTGAACCCCTTTTCTGACACTGGTTCCGGGGCGATCCGTCCTCCTGGTACAGTTACGAGCACCCCCGGTCGGTCAGCATGCAGAATAGTGAGATGCGCTGAGCTTATGACGAAGATATATAAAAACACGCGAGTGACGTTGCCTTGTGTCGCACCACCGACCTCCTAAATATCTATCAAACCCCTGACCACCGAGCCAGTGCCTCCCGAAAGCAAAAAGCCAGTCCAGTGGCAGCCGAGTGGCGCATATAAGTTCTGATATTCACGACATATTAAGAATAATTATAATTACAGTCTATTGTGATCATGTATCAACACAAAATTTGCGTACGATAGTGCGACCCTACATCCCCACTAACATGCCAAATTTCGCGGTTTTGACTGGAAGGTGCGCGGAGTTATTAAGCAATCGGATGACATCCGAACGGACAGACGGACAGGTGGCTGACACTTCTTATAATTAGTATCAAATAGTAACACGAATAACTAACTAACTAACTATGTAACACGAATAACTAGGATATGTATCGCAAACAGCGATGAGCGAATCGCCTGGCAGTGCCTATCGAATATAGAGTCGTTTGAACAATATACCATGAAGATTTCCGAAGAAGTTATTGTTTTGATCTATCACCTGCTATAGTTCTAAATAGTAAAAAATAAAGCTGGTAGTTACAACTAAAAATTCCGTTCCTAAGTACAAATTATAAGGTAAAAACTGATTTTCCTTCACATTGTCGCGAACACCACTGATGGTTCATTCGGCACTTCGTCCCCCCCCCCCACACTCAAAAATCCGTGGCGACGCCCCTGGTTACAAGGTCTCTGTAATAAAACAGTACATATGAATGCACTAGTAAAATGATCTTACCACATATAACCATCAACAGTGGAACAGATTGACTAATCAAGTTGCCAACGGATAATTTTCGAAACGTAAAGCATGTGATGAGTTGTAAAACCCAATAACACCATTTAAACAGCCGATCAGTCCGCCACACAGAATTAGCTGGATATAATAGGCGAGTTCTACTGACTTGCATCTGGTGGCCTCTCCGCTGGTCTTGCATTTGAGGATAGCCTCGTCTCCCTCGGTGACCAGCACGTCCGAGGGGTGCTCTACGATGGTGGTCTCAGAGGTGACGGCCACCGCCAGGCCTGGGGGGAGCAGACACGGGAGTCAGTCACTGGCGGGGGTGGGGTACGGCACGGCGGCGATGGGGGGGGGGGGGGGGAGCAGACACGGGAGTCAGTCACTGGCGGGGGTGGGGTAACGGCGGCGATGGGGGGAGCAGACACGGGGGTCAGTCACAGGCGGGGGTGGGGTACGGCACGGCGGCCCTCAGTCGGTGCCGGCCACCGCCAGGCCTGGGGGGAGCAGACGTGGGAGTCAGTCACAGGCGGCGGTGGGGTACGGCACGGCGGCGATTCTGAGGGTGGCGTTTCGGGCTCAGGGGAGTCGAAACCATCGGTGAGTGGACGAGGGGTGGTCAGTGGTCAGATTGTGGTGAGCGGGCCTTCGTCACTGCGCCTGTCGGAGATGTGCGGTCAGGTGGGGTCTAGTTAAATCTGGTCAAGTCAGTGGTAGATCTAGGTTTCGAGTGAGGGGGGGGGGGGGGATTTCGCTCCGTTTCGTAAGCGAAAAGTTCAGCGAACCGGGGGGAGGGGGGGGGGGGGGTGGCGTTGGGTCGTCAGCGCGAAGAGTCGCTGAGCGGGAGGGGGTAGCGTCGGGTCGTCAGCACGAGACTCGTTAAGCGGAGAGGGGGGGGGGGGTACATAACGACTTCCCGGAACAAAAACTCCCAACTTCCCGGAACGGTTAAGGGGGGGGGGGGGGGGGACATACGTTTGCCTACCGATTTTTCGTTTTTGGGGAGAGGCTATTGCCTGTTTTGCCCCCTAACGTAGATCCGCCACTGGGTCAAGTTTTGTTTTATTCAACTGCATCACCAACGGGATGAACCCAATGACAGGCCAAGTCAAATAGTTAAAAACGTAAACATACACCACAAATAAAGCTACAAAAGTATAAATAAAAGACGATAACAGAAAATAACATTAAAAACGCTTCACGCGTCAGTTCGGTTATGCTGGGTCAAATTGGCAGCCCACACTCATTTCAGTTGCAAGTAGCCCTTACTAATCATCGGATCACCTCATTCATTTCATTTTCACCGCACTCATTCATTTCAGTTCATCATATTTTTACGTGACTTGAATCACAAATCGCAATAGAAATGTCCGGGTCATGAGATAGGAAGTATTTTGTTTCTGCTTTCTCGATTTCGGTTCGCGGTAACAGCGGTTCGGTTCACGCTCAACATGTGGACGAACAACACGACCTATCTCCAGTGCTTCATTATACTTACCAGCTAATAGATATCCGAAGAACCGCAACCGACCTCATTGAACAGATGTTCCAGCATGCTTTAATTAAGTCCCGCAAGCTCTGAGCGCAGCCTCCACCCACCATGTCACCTGTACTAACGTGTATAACTGTAACATTATAGCGTATCAGCCATCGCTGGCGCCTCTGCCGGCCTCTGGTCACGCCATCTGGCGTCGGTCGTTACAGGCTCCGCTAACCATCAGTTACTTCTGTCACTCCGGGGCGCCGCCACGCCCCTGGGCCGGATGTGTCAGACCTCCTGGTGAACTTCACAACAGAGATAAGGCAGGTAACAAACCCGCGCTGCGGAGAAGGCATACAATGAACTCCGGGAGAAGGTATACAATGAACTCCCGCTGCGGAGAAGGCATACAATGAACTCCGGGAGAAGGTATACAATGAACTCCCGCTGCGGAGAAGGCATACAATGAACTCCGGGAGAAGGTATACAATGAACTCCCGCTGCGGAGAAGGCATACAATGAACTCCGGGAGAAGGTATACAATGAACTCCCGCTGCGGAGAAGGCATACAATGAACTCCGGGAGAAGGTATACAATGAACTCCCGCTGCGGAGAAGGCATACAATGAACTCCGGGAGAAGGTATACAATGAACTCCCGCTGCGGAGAAGGTATACAACGAACTCCCGCTGCGGAGAAGGTATACAACGAACTCCTGCTGCGGAGAAGGTATACAACGAACTCCCGCTGCGGAGAAAGTATACAACGAACTCCCGCTGCGGAGAAGGTATACAACGAACTCCTGTAGCGAAGAGGGGAACTGGCGCCGACCAGTGGCATTCCATCTTGGTACGAGGCTGAGAGATTCAGACTAGCGGACCAGATGAACCTCCAATAGACCTAACCTAACCTAGTAAACCTCGATAAAAAGCGGATATTCAGACTCCAACGGACCTAATAGACCTACAATGAACCTAACCTAGCATACTACACTCCAATACAAGGCTGAGAGATTCCCAGACTCTTACGCCTTCGCCGCGCCCCGTGAACCAAGCCACGTCAGTAGCAAAACTGATATACACCACATCATCACGTCAGTAGCAGGACTGATACACCACATCATCACGTCAGTAGAAGAACTGATACACCACATCATCACGTCATCACGTCATCACGAGACGCGGCTGTTGCCGGGCAGCGTCTACTCGTAATGGGTAACCGGGCAGCCTAACCAGAGCGACCCGACTGGCGGCACGGCGGCACGGCGGCACGGCGGCTGAACGGTTACAGTGCTGAACGGTTACGGTGCTGAACGGTACACCGGAGCGTCTGATGCGGCGGCGGCTCCGGCGTCCGATCCACGACAGATGTCGGAGGCTGGCCCGTACGCACCGCGAGACACCGTTCATCTGCCTGCCTCGCACCGCACCGGCCCGCCCCCGACGGTGACCAACGGTGCCCGTCTCACAGGCACGCCTCTGACGGTATGGCCAGCGGTACCCGAGACGGTACCAGCTGGCCCCTGTCGGTATGGCCAGCGGTGCCCGACGAGACGCACCGCTCGCCCGCCCTCGACGCGACGGATGAAGACCGCACCGGCCCGCCCCTGACAGGACGAGCAGCAGTGCTCGAGACGAGACGCACCACGTCGGACGCCACCCAGAGCTGCCGCGGAAGTGACGCAGCGGCGGGGGCGTCGGCGGTAGAGTCGGCGGCGGTGGAGGCAGATGAAGAAGGCGGAGAAGACAGCGGCGGCGAAGGCAGATGAATAAGGCGGAGAAGACAGCGGCGGCGAAGGCGACGTCGGATAAGGCGACGACCGAGCACAAAAGGCGAGATCTGACCCGTTTCGCTGCCCGCTTCTCAAACCGATCAGTCTCACCACACACTGGCGTGCGTCGCCTAAATCGCACACTCACCGAACGCTTTGAAAAGTAACACGCGCGGCGCTTTGACTAGAGGCACGCGGTGCTTTGTCGGTTCTTCTCCGCTGCCGGTCTCGACCGTGAACGCTTTGGTCACTCACCGCTGCGTAAACGTCTAAAGTCCGGTTCACGACGTGACGGCACGACTGGCTGTCATTCCAGATAGTTATTTAATCAAGGAAGTGACGCCTTTGTAAGCCTCTGACAATGGGGCAGCGCATTTAAGTCGATCCACGTTGACTGTTGTTGATAAGCCTAACTGATGTCCACTTCGGTAAAGTTGATGAAATTAACTACGCTCTTCACATCTGTGATTCTTATGCATGGCTACTTTCGTTCACGTTCCTGTTGGCGACAACACTCTTGGTACGACACTATCATTCCGTATTGCCAACGCATGTACAAAAACTCTCGCCATCCGTGGTGGCCCTGCATCTCCATCGAACCCGGAAGCCACGGGAGCGCCACCTGGTGTCCATCCGGCGGATGTGCGTGCAACACACCCTCGTGTTCCGCTGACTCAGAACGGCACACTAGGGCACGCCACGACGGCTGGTGCGCTCAGGGTGATAGAGGACGACGCGTCGCTATTGATTTCCGGCTGCGTAAGGCGCCAGAGTGGGCCGGAGGGGCGCTGGAGGAGGTGTGGGGGGGGGGGGGGGGAGAGGAGGGGCAGCTGGGCGGCATTGCCGTCCGGCAGGATGACTCATAGGGAGGACCTGGTGACCGCACCAGTTCGATCCCTGGCCTACAGCGGCGGCGGCGGCGGCGGCGGCGGCGGCGGTGGAGGAGGTGGAGGGTCGTTTTTGTGTCGTTCTTCCCCGGTCACGCGGCAGCACGTGTGTGCAGCTGTGACGGCGGTCCGGTGGCGTCTGACTTCCCGTCTGCTCGGAGGTTCTCTTCCGCCCCGGCCAGGTTCTGGCCGCCGGCGGAACACGGAGGTTCTCGCTTAGAAGAATACGTCGTTGGAATCGTTTCCTCTTAGTAGAATGTCGCACGAATCGTAGTGACTTGGGAGGATGGGATTTATATCAAAAGGTTATACATCAAAATGAGTGTAGATGAATGGCTGGATTCGCCGCATTTACTCTGGCGGAATCTCAAGGTAGCGGAAGCCTTTAACCAAGTAGTCATTTTAAATGAGCTGGTTACTTATGTGACTGGGCCGGTCGAAATCAGAGTTGCTGTCAGCGCAGCACTAACAAAATGCCTTTGTAGCAGCCGGTATTGTTAGCACCCGGTACAGTCTCATATATGTTCATTGTTCTAGCTCCGACTTATAGCATCTTTTTGAAAACACCTAATTCACTGGCTCTGATTCCAACCGCTTTAGAAACCACCCTACTCGTGCGCCTATAGTATCATTCTAATTCACAGACCAGATATCACTTTAATGATTTTGTCGCTGCACTCTGCCGCCACGCAGATGTGTTATTTCAACAAGTGGCCGTGCGCCGGCCCGGCTAGTGACGCATGGCCTGTCATCGAGCCCTCGCTTTTGGTGTTGGGACAGGGTGACCAAATGTCAAGTGTCTGTCTGGGGTAGGGATGCGATATAAGCCAGGGAGTGTTGCAGTGCCGCGCAACGGTTCCGGGTGGGCGTACCCGGTCGGGCGTATCCCACACGGTGAACACGTGACCAGCGCGTGACCAGGCGAGGCAGAGCGCGTATCACGTGCCAGAGGTCGGCTCATACCAGTGTATACTGGTTATCGCGTATCACGTGCCAGAGGTCGGCTCATACCAGTGTATACTGGTTATGCGTTGCCCTTTGGACCGTGTATAAAAGCGGCTGCCTCGGGGTCAATCGTGAGGTGCGCGCAGTGGGGAAGCGACCCTCGAGCCGATAACATCTTGCTGCTCTGTTGACTCTTGCTCTACTCTCTGTTGGCACTCAGTAACCGGGCAAAGTAACGCCGTCTGTGTGTTGTGTTTGGTGACTGACTGCAAATATCATCTCTGCCGCCGAAGCACTCTGTCTTTACAACCAGACCGGAGGGAAGAGCAGACGTCACACACATCATCACGTCACTACAGATCGGGCCGTTACATTGGTGCCGTGACCCGGATGCTTCAAGGTCATCCCAGGTCATCAATCGCCTCAGATGACTGAAGAAGCCCGCCAGGAGAGTACCAAGAAGACCATCATCCAGTTTCAACTCCCGACTCTACCAGACCAAGACATCAGCACCACTGCTCGGCCCCGCCTGGGTCATCAAGGCAAGAACGGGCAGTGCGAGTGCTGGGACAAGTTCATCCCAGTACTACACCTACTAGAGTCACCTGAGATCATCCGCTATACTGTCTGCCCCTACCATCGAGCTTATTTCACCCGCCGCCTCCGTCTCCACATCAATCACAGCTGTAGCTGTCATTACGATCCAGACCCGAGCCGTTGTTCGGACTGCGGCTATTGCCACAACTGTGGCTGTGACCTCGTGACGACCTCTACAGACGAATTTCATCGGTGCAGCTGTTTTCTCTGCTTAGCCCGCTGCTGCAAGTTCGGGCCAACGCCAGGTGCCATCCTGGGAGCGCAGAGGGAGCACACATACCTCTCCGCCCGGCAGGCCGCTGTCCGCTGCCCGATTGGCTCGCCACCCAACCAAGTTGGCCGTCCAGCTCCGCTGCCTACGCCACTGGAAGTCTACAAAGCCTGCAATAAGCCACTCGCCACCAAGTTCGCCAACAGCCAGATATTCACGGAGCCCAACACTTCAATCTCAATCAACAAGCGCCGTCCTTCAGCCGACGGCAAGACCCTGACCGAAGAGGAACTACCTCTTCGTTGCAACGGGGTGTGGCCTCCCAGGTCAGTGCCAAAATACGCACCTGACGGCACCTACACGCGGCCGCCGCCATCGTCACCAGCATCGCCAGTGCAGCCAGTAGCTGCAAGGTCAGAGCCACCACCTCTCTGCTTCTGTGACCGGCCCAGTGACGTCCCCTGCCCATCTGAAAACGTACCAAGCTGGAGCCCAGCTCCCACTCCCAAGCCGACGCCGACGCCAACGAAGCCCGCAAGAGCCGCAGCCCAGACGAACGAGGACGACTGGTGACTGAAACGTCTCCTCACCGAACAGGCCAGCCCGAAGCAGGTAAGTGCCTCACACCTATTTTATCAAAGTCAGATATAGCCAATTTTAAAAGTCAATTTAACGCAAACGCTAGCGCCATGGATCCAAATGTGCTCATAGATATCGCTCAGTCAGTTCGTAGTCTTGGAAACCGATTCACTGTATCACAAACACTCATGGCCAAGAAAACCACTTTTGATGGATCAAATGCCGATGCCTTTGCCAAATGGTTGCTGGACATGGACGACATTTACGCATCTGTTTCAAACGACGAATCCCAAACCCTGTGGGCCGCCTCTCAACTCCTTAAGGGATCAGCCCTTAACTTCTTTCGAGACACCCGACCAAACCTGACAAACTGGCCTCAACTCAAAGCCGCCGTGACCACCCGCTACGGCCACCTCAATCCTGCTGCCTACTCAAAACAAAAGCTCCGAAACGCCCTTCAGCATGTAAATGAATCCGTCTCCGATTTTGCTGAGCGAATCCGACTCCTGTCCTACCAAGCATACGACCAGGAACGACTGAGGGAGAAAGAGGTGACTGAGACGGTGACCAACGCTTTTATCAATGGACTTAGAAACCGCCGCCTTCAGGAGAGCATTGCCAGAAAAATGCCCGCCTCCCTGACTGACGCCTACAACCATGCCATGCACGAACAGCAGATGAAGGACCATTTAGCCTTGTACCACGACAATACCTCCGCCCCCGAACCCATGGACTGCAATGCAATAGACAAAATGGACTCTGTTGAAAAACGACTAGACACTGTGACCGAAACGCTGGCAAATATTTGTCAGGTTCTCACCACACAGCATCAACCTCAGCCGCTTCCACAACCGCAACCTCCGCCATTTCAGGTCCAACCGCAGGCCAACCAACAGTACCAGCATAACCGCCCTCCTCCACAGCAGTACCAGCGCCAGCCGTATCAACAGTACCAGCGCCAGCCGTATCAGCAGCACCAGCAAGGTCGCACACCCCCACCGCATTTTCGGCAGCAGAGCCGTCAGGGCTACAACCCGCCGCGTCACCCCGTCCCAAACAGACCTCCAATGGGCGCTGACAGAGTTAATCCACAGGATTATCGCTGGACCTCGGACCACCGGCCCATCTGTCACTACTGCGGTATACCTGGGCACGTACAACGGGCATGTCGTAAGCGAGCGGCTGCCGAGAGCACGGCAGCGCCACAGACGCCTCACACCCTGCATCGGCAGCAGGAAAACTAGTAGAGCCTCACCCGGGAGAGGAGAAAGCGCAGTCAGTTTTCGTCCTACAGGTAAGTGAAAATTGCCCCTACATTGACATTCACATTGGCACACATCAATTCAGAACACTCCTCGACACCGGTGCACAACTCTCTCTAGTTAGCGAAGAATTTCTCAAACTGTGTGACCCCCAATTGGTAAAATCAACTTCAAATTCGACTAACATTACCCTCCGTTCGGCCACTGGTCATTCCCTAGAAGTATCCAAAGTAGTCAGAATCCGCATTACCCTTGGAAAAATCAGAATGTATCACGATTTTGTTGTAGTGAAAGATTTCAAGCATGACATGATTTTGGGGGTTGACTTTCTCAAAACCCGCAAGGCTATATTGGACTTTGACTCTCAAACCCTGATCATTGGCAACTCAGTGTACCCATTAAAAGCAAAGTCAGGTCAGGAAAAGACAGAAATCAACCTTGTAAGACTTGCGGAGGACGTAGACGTCTTCCCACGTTCGGACGTTCAAATCAAATGCTTCATTTCCAAGAAGAAGCCGGCAGGAGAAAATTTTGTTGTCTCACAGCTCCCCTCATCCCCATGTTTTGAAGACGAACCAGGCGTTTTGCTGCCAAATGCGCTGGTCAAACTGTCCAAAAACAGGCACAACGGGAAGATGATGACACTCAAGTCATCATTACTGAATTGCAGAAGGATACACCCGATCCACAAATAGCGTCAACATATTGTTCAGAAAATGGTCTTTTGCATCATTTAGAACGAGGTACCAAAACCAGACCCCATACCCGCATGCAACTTGTCGTTCCACCAATGTATAGAAAGATAGTATTAGAAGGAGCACATGACGGTTATTTAGGAGGTCATTTAGGAATTGAAAAGACAACAGACAAGATTTCCAAGTCATATTATTGGTCAACCCTTCTAAAAGATGTGATGCAGTATGTTCAGTCGTGTGAGACATGTCAGCGCAAAAAGTTAGCCAAAGAGAGAAGACC
Source organism: Chirona hameri (assembly GCA_036785665.1). Lineage (NCBI taxonomy): Eukaryota > Metazoa > Arthropoda > Thecostraca > Balanomorpha > Balanidae > Chirona > Chirona hameri. The sequence goes on from JAXIVJ010000663.1 coordinate 159,856, forward strand.
AATGCAAGATATGCCAATGCCTTCAGCACCAATGGAAATTGTTGGCATTGATACATGTGGTCCATTCCCCGTTTCCGATGCAGGAAACAAGTATGTGTGTACTATTGTTGATCATTTTAGTGGATGGCCAGAAGCATATGCCATTCCAGACAAATCTGCTAACACGATCGCTCAGCTTCTTCTGAATGAATTCATTCCCCGTCATGGCTGCCCAAGACTAGTTATTAGTGATCAAGGTACCGAATATTGCAATGCATTATTGAACGTTGTTCACAAGGAATTGGGAATTTCACGAATCCGCACTTCAAGTTATCACCCTCAGTCAAACGGGAAAACTGAACGCTTCCACCGTTGCATGAATGAGATGATTCAAAAACAAATTAGTGAAGATCAAACAAAATGGGAGGAAATCCTACAGCCTTGTTTAGGAGCATATCGGATGAGTAAGAATGAGTCGACAAAGTATTCTCCATACTTTGTGATGTATGGCCGAGATCCCGTGTTGCCAGTTGATACCCTACTCCAGCCCCGTCACCGCTACACTGGAGAGGAGTATGTGCCCGCGATGTTCGAACACCTACACAACGCTTACACACAGGTAGCAAACAACATGCAACAAGCAAGGGAACACAACAAGTCGCTCATTTCGAACACCGCTATTCCATCCAATTTCAAACCGGGAGACCTGGTATTCTATTTCGATCCTTCTGTACAACCAGGAAACTCCACAAAACTGACACTTTACTGGAAGAACTACTTCCGTGTCGTATCTAAATTGGGAAAGGAAAACTACTGCATCAAAAACATGCACACGGGCAAAACGAAAATAGTTCATTCAGAAAATCTTCGCCATCGGGACGCAAATGACGCGTGGGACAGGTCCTACAATTCGATCCGCCAGCCTGTCCAGGTGAGTAAAATGCCGGAAGAACAGCCCGTCCGTCAACAGCCGCTTCGCGCTGCCCGTCTGCCCTTCAGTGACCAAGATTGGTACCAGGGATTCACGCAGCCGGTTCCCGCGACGCAGCTGACGAACAACTCACCACCCGTCTACTGTCCTGAGGAGCAGCCAGACGCTTGTGTAGAGCAGAAAGAAGAGGAAATAGAAGCCCGTCCGCTACGACCTTCAGCAGCAACCGCCAGTCCCGCAGTCTTCTCGCCATATTCACCGGAGTATGATGAGCTCGGCCAACTGACACCGCTGACACAGAGGCAGCCGAGGAATACGAGGTATTCGCTCAGGTCGCAGGATCCAGTCATTGACCCTGTTGACACAGCTCCTTTAGAAGGTAGGAATACACGGTATTCGCTCAGGTCGCAAGGTCCAGTCGCTGGACTTGTTGACGCAAATGCTCCCTTTGGATGTCACAGGTACAACCCCAACAGACCAAGGTACGTACCAAAACGACAACGTGACATATCACAAGAGCGGACGAACGACGATGACAAAAGACCAAGGGTCCAGTATGACATGGACTGTTTGTCTACAGGGACAACAGACCCAAATATTGCTCCAACTCGGCAATCATTTGCAAAGGCAGATTCGGCTGATCTAGACGTTTCGCCCGATTGGCACCCAAAGGTCTTGAGTGTTTTGTTGTTTTGTGCAGAGCTTCTGTTTCCAAGCCTCGGCTAACGTGCGATTTCTACGTTGCAGGCGACGAAACATGGCTGCGATGATTGCACTCCTTGGCTGGCTCGCCGTGGTGGCCATGGTGCTCCACGCAGAACAAACCCCGACTGATCCAGGGCATCTCTTCATCCCTGTCGGTAAAATCTATCCTAGCTACAGCTCCTGGGCTATCACCATATCTACTAACATCGCCCCCTATCGCACGGAGACCCAACTATTGTCCCAGTCCCGTAAGGATCTCATATCCCTAGTAGCAGAATTACGATCACGCAAGTTTATTAACGTAACCGCTCAAACGGCCCCGGCAGCCCCATTGATGAAACTATACATTAACCAACTAGACGCGTCCCTCACCGCCCTTAACAGTGAAACTGAAGGTTTATTGCGGACATTCCGAGACTTGCTGTATCCTCCCACGGCTCAGGATCCAGAGATCCCAGATCCAAATCGGCGCTCCATTGCTCGACGCAGCAAACGCGTATTACCCGATCCTGATGCACCAGCGGTACCATCCCGGGCCAAACGAGGATTGATAAATGGCATTGGAAACGCTCTATCATATTTGTTTGGAACGGCTACAGAAAGCGAGATCAAACATCTAACGCGCAACGTAAAACTCATCAACGATAAAGATGTTGCAATGGCACATAAATTCAACGGTACTCTTAAAGTTCTCAATTCAACTCGAGTAGCCACTTCTCAGAACCGCCGCGCCTTACGCTCCTTGTCTACGGCTGTGAACTCACTAAATACGGCCTACAGTAAACTCTTTTTATCGGTCCGTCGCAACAGCAATAACATCGAACTTTTCTCTCACGTGACCGAACTGACCGACAGCATCATCAGGCTGACACAAGCCGTCCAGTATTTGTATTCTGAACTTAGCTCTATCTCGCACAAATTCGCACTGGCACAAGCTGGTATTTTGCACAAGGGACTTATTCCCCGTCGCGAGTTTGGCCGTCTCCTCAGAAAGATCAATAAGAACCTACCTCCCAACTTTGCACTGCCATTCTCTTCTGATCAGGTCAATGAATACGTCAGAGTTGTCAAAACTAAACTAATTGCAGGAATTGACACTTATCACGTCCTCTTCTACATCCCTCTACTCCATACCATACACGCCTTTGAGGTGTATCGATTCTTCCCGTATCAGGTACCTCTTCATGACCACAATGTTTCCCTCAGCTATTATCCAAACGAACCTCGTTATCTCCTAATGTCTGAGAACCGGAGGCATTACATACAACCTGAGCAATCCGAAATCGAAACATGTATCTTGGCCCGACAACCATTCTGCCCACTCCATGAACCGGCATATTCCACAGCTGGCTCAACTTCATGTGTAACAGCACTTTTCCGTCAGGATGCTGTATCAACACTCAAGTATTGTTCACCACAAATCACTCCCGCCGACAATGCCCCCAAAGCTTATTATCTGACCAAAGGTCAATGGTTATTGGTCTCACGCCCCCCGTTTTCGCTCACGATCTTTTGTGCCTCTACTCAAACGAGTCATCCGGTCTACATCATTCGATCCGTTGATACTATCACGTTAGAAGCAGAATGCTCGGCGTCAGGCGACTCATTCTACCTGCCCCCATACTACGCCAGTGAGACACACCTGGAACTTCCTACATTTACGTCCAATGCCCTGTACAACAATATGTCCTTACCCATCTGGCGCAAGGAATGGTCCGAAAGGCTCAACAACCTAACAACGCATAACGTTTCCCTTTTGCCTGAATTACACATCAATGGTATGCATGCTGACGCTTATTTCAATCATTTGGAAGCCCAACCCCTTGAACAAGTGACAATTGACAGCCCATCTGGTTTCTCCAAAACCATGCTGCTCATGATCGTCATTGGTGTGATGACCCTGTTCTGCCTGTACTTCATTCTGAAGCATTGTTGCTGCCCCAACCCCCGTAATTATTCCCTAGCACGATTCCGCCCAGTCCATCCTCAGTTACCGCCCGACGAAAGCCCAGAGGAGCCAGCCATGGAAATGCAGGAATTGTCGCCCATGGCATCGCCGCCGCAGTACCGCCCTGTCGATCATGACGTTGGCCAAGTTTCGCAGTGCACAGCCAGCCCTGTGCAGCCGTCTGCCATGCGGCAGCAACCTGTCGGAGGGGACGCATCACCGCCACGAGGTGGTGCTCCACTCGCTACTCCGACATCCGTCGCGTCCGTACTAACGGGTACCAGACCGACATCTCTTGCTTTCTCCCCGGTGTGAGGCACACCCCTTCGGACCGGCCTGCGTCGTCACGAGACGCCCAGCGCCGTGTCGCCCTGCTGTGGCCGCGCTGCCGAGCGCGCGCCCAGTGCTGTGTGAGACGTTCGGACCGGCCTGCGTCGCCAGTCATGAGACGCCCAGCGCCGTGTCGCCCTGCTGTGGACGCGCTGCCGAGCGCGTGCCCAGTGCTGACTGTGTGTTATCCTTGCCGGGTCAAGGATTGTTATGTTTACGGTGGGCTTTGGGTTTGTGTATATGTGCTGGGTAGCGGGGTAGTGCTCGCGTACGGCTTCACCGTTTATGTAGCATGGCGGGGGGTAGTAGCATTAATTGGTATCATCGGTCCGCGCTGCGCCCGCGCGGTCCTGTTTATGGTCTTCCTTTGCCCTTCAGGCGACGGAAGCGAGCATTTTTTTCCCAACCAAAAATGCTGCGTTATTAGGGGGGGAGGTATTGTAGCAGCCGGTATTGTTAGCACCCGGTACAGTCTCATATATGTTCATTGTTCTAGCTCCGACTTATAGCATCTTTTTGAAAACACCTAATTCACTGGCTCTGATTCCAACCGCTTTAGAAACCACCCTACTCGTGCGCCTATAGTATCATTCTAATTCACAGACCAGATATCACTTTAATGATTTTGTCGCTGCACTCTGCCGCCACGCAGATGTGTTATTTCAACAAGTGGCCGTGCGCCGGCCCGGCTAGTGACGCATGGCCTGTCATCGAGCCCTCGCTTTTGGTGTTGGGACAGGGTGACCAAATGTCAAGTGTCTGTCTGGGGTAGGGATGCGATATAAGCCAGGGAGTGTTGCAGTGCCGCGCAACGGTTCCGGGTGGGCGTACCCGGTCGGGCGTATCCCACACGGTGAACACGTGACCAGCGCGTGACCAGGCGAGGCAGAGCGCGTATCACGTGCCAGAGGTCGGCTCATACCAGTGTATACTGGTTATCGCGTATCACGTGCCAGAGGTCGGCTCATACCAGTGTATACTGGTTATGCGTTGCCCTTTGGACCGTGTATAAAAGCGGCTGCCTCGGGGTCAATCGTGAGGTGCGCGCAGTGGGGAAGCGACCCTCGAGCCGATAACATCTTGCTGCTCTGTTGACTCTTGCTCTACTCTCTGTTGGCACTCAGTAACCGGGCAAAGTAACGCCGTCTGTGTGTTGTGTTTGGTGACTGACTGCAAATATCATCTCTGCCGCCGAAGCACTCTGTCTTTACAACCAGACCGGAGGGAAGAGCAGACGTCACACACATCATCACGTCACTACAGATCGGGCCGTTACACCTTGCCACCAACACCCCAATCCCCACCTAACCTCCACCCGCTGCCCACAACTGCAACTCATACTCATACCGGGCGCATGTCGCGCACCAGGCGCCTCTCATCTCACGAGATTCAACCGCGTGACAGTCGGTACCAGCGCTGATTATGACGGGCAACTCCGCCACCGCTTCATAGCAGCAAGCCAGTATTCAGGCCTTATCTGTGGCTGCGCGCTTGCTTCCCCAGAAACCCAGTTTCCCGAATATTCGTGTCATCATGGATTTCGCTCACGACTCGCTCACGACTCGCTCACGACTCGTCCTTCCATCCCGGCACGGTGGTGACCAGTGATACTTGGCTGCCTTGAGCTGACCGCGAGCCAATGAGCGTGCCCGTCAGAGCGCGACCGTTTGAAGGATGGGTTCGTCGGAGCGCGAACGCGCATAGGGTGGGTTCGGCGAACCGGGGCCGTTTGGGTGTGGCCTGAATCCAGTTAAAGGCCATACTGGCCATAGCCCAGAGGTGAAAAATGACAAAGCATGAACAAATCGAACGGTTGGAACTCAGGCTACACAAAAGAACGCACATAATAGATTTATGGATAATGTAGGCGCATTTACAATCTTAAGCTTAAAAGCTCTTACATTATTCATAAATACTAATTTGTCAAAATAATTACCTTAACATAAATGGTCTTGATCGAAGCCTCTCGACCCGCGACACTCTAAAAGAGCTTTTGATAAAACAGTCGTAAATCACCCTCAGAAGACCTCTGAGAGAATTTGTCTCCCGGGACTGTGACCACGTTTCACCCGAGTCTGTAGGTGTCCATGCGTCGAGCCGTGACCGCCCTGGCCCGCGAGCCGGACCTGCCCCGCTGCCCTGCCCCACTGCCACACCTGACCGTCGGCCGAGCGTGACCGGGCGGCCTGAAGACACGCGACAGGTGGGGCCACCGCCGCGGCTCGGGTGCGCCACCCGAGCCGCGCGTCTCCTGACAGCGAGAGACACCAGGTTACCAGACGACCGTCCCCGGCCGGGAGTTACACTGGCTCACGGGAGCTGGTCGGAGACGCGTCTCCTGACAGCGAGAGACACCAGGTTACCAGACGACCGTCCCCAGCCGGGAGGCACACTGACTCACAGAGTCTGGTCCAGTCATGACTGAATATAGGTCAGGCGTCTCCCAGTCACTCTGGTCTGGTCAACACTACGGGCGGGCAGACCGCCCTTTGACCAGGAGACCCGCTGGGTCACGGGGTCCTGGTCTGGTCAGAACTAAAGACCAGCCAGCGTTTTTGGACTGAGAGACACACTGAGACACACTGGGCCGAGCATTCTCCAGCCGTGATTCGAGCTGGGTTGCCGGCTTTTAGTCCAGTCAAAACTTTAGACGCGCGATCGTCCCTCAGCCGAAAGACACTCCAGGTCACGGGCCTTTGATCGGGACAGAAACGAGGACTGGCCCAGCGTCTCTGGACCAGGAGACAGATTGGGTGACAGGCCCCTGGTCCGTCGGAACCGAAGATGCGATCGTTCTGGTCGACTGCGCCCCTGACCGGCACAAGGCGCGGAGAAAATCATGACGGGATGACATTCGAGTTAATATCGCAAACATTGACCTACTGTGACTGGGCCACAGAAAGTGGCATTCATCGACCTCATTCTGTGTGAACTCATGCAATACGAACCACATGCATACGGTCGAAGTCAAAGGTTGCCATGGACCGACAGGCACGAGGAAACATTCAGGGTAGCGACAACTGATGGACAGACACACCGACTTTCAACCAACGCTTAGGTGACATGTAAAGGCCGTCAATTTCGTACGTTTTGGTTAATGCTCGTGGGCCTGAGCATACTTATCCTATGTCATTATCGGCGATTTGACTGACTCGTAAATAATTCCTTAATAATCTGCTCTCTCACTACGTGGTAAGTGGATTTTTGTTTTGTGGAACATATACCTATCAATGAACATATACGCTGAGCCGGGGTGGAGTCTTCGCGGGTTTAACGGGTGCCATATAGGTGTACCACGGGCGAGTGTGGCTATAACGGGGTTATCCTGTGTTCCACAGGGGCACAACGGGTACCATGGGTATATGTCAGGCACCGCAGGTTTTGACGGGTGCCTCGGGTGTATGACGGGTACACAAACGTATTATAGGTATGGCAGGTGTGCCACGGGTAGTACGGGTTATCAATCCCTAATTGCCTATCACTGGCTTGCACCACCATTTCACCTGTAATCGCCCAGCGGAGCAGACGGGTTAGCACTAGTATTTACTAATGTAGAAATGAACCGAACCAGGGGCAGATCCATGGAAATTAGTCGGGGGGGGGGGGGGGGGCGGGGGCACATCAGACGTCAAGAGGCCCCTGAGCGTTTTTGCCGGTCTGAAAGGGCCTCTAGTCGGTCTGAGAGTGTATTTTCAGGTATGAGGAAACCCTTGGCAAGCCTAAGAGGGTCCTGGTCAGGCCTGAAAGAGTCAAATTGCGAGAGCCCTTCGCCGGTATGAGAAGGCCCTTGTCAGACCTGAGAGGGCCCTATGCCAGTCTTGTAGAGCCCTTGTAAGACTTGAGAGCGCCCTATGCTGGTCAGAGAGGACCACCGGTAGGTCTGAAAGGGCCCTCGGTCGTTCTGAGAGGGTCCTGTGCCGGTGTGAGAGGGGCCCTAAGGTCGGTAAGATAGGTCCCTCAGTCTCTTTGAGAGTGTTATCGGTGGGCCTGAGAGAACCCATTCTAAACCTGAGAGGGCCCTTGCCAGACTTGAATGGCCCTCCGTCCGTTTGAGAGGGTCATTGGCAGGCCTGAGAGGCCTCAGACCAGGCCTCTTCAGGCGGGCCCAAATGGCTCGCCTGGTGTCCGGTATAGTGTCCTCTGAGGCCTAGTAAGGGCCCTCTCAGACCGGCTTAGGGCCATCTGAGGCCTGGAAAGGGTGCTCTCAAACAGGCGCAGGCCCATTTCAAGCCCGGCAAGGGCCATCTCTTACTAATGTAGGGCCCACTCGGGACTGGGACTGGGTCTCTCAAACCAGCGTAGGGTTCCCCTAAGGCTTGGTCAAGCCCTCTTAAGCGGGCGTAGAGCCCTCTCAGGCCCGGCCAGGACCCTCGCAAACCACCCCAGGGCCCTCTCAGAACTGACAAAAGCCCTCGCCGACGGGCGTAGGGGCTCTCTCAGACCCAGCGAGAGCCTATTCAGACCTGACAAGGACACTATCAGACCGACGTAGGGCCCAGGCACGTAGCCAATATTTCGCTCAGGGAGGGGGGGGGGGGGAGGCGCCTGACCTGCACATGGGTCTTTTGATCGTCTATGGGGCCCTCTGGTCTTTCAGAGAAGGCCCTGGTGGCCCTAAAGAGCCTTTGAAGTGCTCTAAACTCTCTAAAGACCACGCTTCGCGTGGTCTCCAGACTCTTTAAAGCCCATGATACCGCGCTTCGCGCGGTCTCGTCGGCCCTTTTCGGCGCCGCGTCGAAAAGGAAGGCGCGCAGAGGGAGGGGGGGGGCTCCTCATACGTTTCAGGGGGGGGGGGGGGGGGGCACGTGCCCCTGTGCTCCCCTGAATCTGCCCCTGAACCGAACAGATAAAACCGAACAGTGATCGGATTACAAATAAGGCTTCGCGCTTAAAGCTCAAAAGGTTTCTTTCCGGAGTAGAGAAAAGGGTAACAGACAAGGAAGCAGGTCGCCGCATTGTTCCTGTTCTCTGGGGTCTACTATGGCGAACATGGCACAGAAGCATTTGTTGTTGATGCAGCCGATATAAACATCGCTCTCTTATCCTTGTCGCGGTAAAAGCTACCGGTGAGGGAACCATAACTATATGGGATGTTCTTCAACGCCACTGCTGCCGTTTGGCCTTGACGTACCTACCCTTTCGCCACATGTAACTACTAACTATACGTGACCATTTAGAAAGGAACACATGCACATTCGTGATTACGGCGGTAATGCGGCGCAAGGGGTCACTGCTTCACTGTTTCACTGATCTGATCACTGATCACTGCTTCCTGTGCCAGATATCGGGGCTCGATTCCCGGCCGATTCCAAGAGGTATGAGGTCTGGCCACCTCGGAACCTCGGGTCGAGGTCTGGCCACCTCGGAACAGGGCGAGTGTTCCCAGCGATATACCTTCCCATGACCGCTGTCACGTTGTCGCAAAACCCCAATATGAACAACATTTGCATATGAGTCGGCTGACAGGAGCCCCGGAACTGACCATCCGTCGGCCGTCGCGGCCTTCACACTTGGGGCAGGGTGTGGCTCGTACTCGGTAGGGAACGCCCTCCCACGCGTTCCCACCCTTTGACCTTCACGGTTCATGATTTTAAAGCAAATACGCCCCAGACAGGATGCGGAATTCCACGCTCGGGGGCATCCTACGAGGTTTTCACGAGATTTCTCCGGATTAATTGTCTGTATTAAATCACCACTCAGCAGTGCTCCCTCGGCTCTTTCGCAAGGCGATTACTGATGAGTCAGAATACCGATGATGCGGGTCATCACAAAACATCATTTGTGGTGAAGGATGGAGAGCTTTTGTCATACCTATCCATAAAGGTCTACCGAGACTCGGCCACTGTAAACCGATAAAACCCATTAACCATTGATTCAATTTATCCACTTTGGTGTTAAAACAACATGAAACAACATTCACCGAGCACATTGCGCTTGTTTCGTGGTTATGACGATGTATCACCTATCACTAGCTCAACGAATTTTTCATTTTTCTTTAGGGTCGAGAAAATCGATCACAAGTGGAAGACATGGATAACAGCCAGCCAAACGTTCAATGAATTGATTCGTTGCTGATATGAATGAATTGATTCTTCACAATATCGCTCAGGCACTCGAAGGGAAGCAGGACTGTGGCAAGAGCTTCCGCGCTCCGTGAGACCGTGAGACCAACGGGCTTTAGTATGCAGAGGAATGTCGATCTCAAGAAGCGCGATACAAAATATATCGAGTCGGTGCGGACCTAAGGATGGACATTTGAAACTATAACGTCACTGATAATCAAGCATTATGATGAGGAGTACACACAAACACGCGCAGTACCATACGACAATTCAAAGTGAAAACAAAGTAACAAACAATGGGGGCCGGAGTAGGCAGTCTCACATTCGCATTCCGGGGCACGAGCAGTGGCGGATCCAGAAGGAGGGGGCATGGGGCCATGCCCCCCTCCTTGAGCCTCGAAGGGCACAGTAGACCGAGGGGGCCCACAGCCGATCGAAGTGACTCGAAACGAATTTCGCCCCGTTTAACAAACAAAAATCAAGTAAATTTATCCACTCTGACCTCCAGAGGGGCCCAAAGAGCCCGCTCTGGTCTCCGTAGGGGCCACTCCGGCCTCCAGAGTACACTCTGACCAAGGGCGGATCCAGAATGGGTGGTTTGGGTATTTTTTTTTGTAGGGGGATCCCAAAAAGTCTCACACAATTCTGAAAACTCATCGGATTTCGCTTGCTTGTGCATCGATATCTGATTTTAAACAAACTTTCCTTAGTAAAAGTTGCTTAGATGTTATATTATCTCAGGAAATGTGTCAAATTTGCGCCGATTTCAGGTGGTTTGGAGGGGAGGGGGAAGGGGCATCCCACCCCCACCCCCTCTGGATCTGCCCATGACTCTGACCTCCAGAGGGCCAATTCTGGTTTGTAGAGGCCCATTTTAGCATATCAAAGGCATATTTTGAACTAAAAGGGTCCATTCTGGCCTACATTTGTCTTCAAGGTCAAAAGGGCCCACCAAGGCTTGATGGGGCCAACTAAGGCCTGGGGGGGGGGGGCACTTTGCTACGTGGCCCCCTCCTTGACCGAATCCTGGATCCGCCACTGGGCACGAGCAGACGAAGTCAACAGTCGCGATATAAATGCTCTCTGACGTTTGTCCATCATAAGCGGTGTAGTGACAATGGCTACAGTCTATCGCGGATATCACGGCGGCAGGCGCAGATCATTGCAATTACCGGCAAACGTCCTGCTTAGAGCGGGCGGCGTCGAAGCCGGACGATACCAGTAACCATGTCACCAGTAGCCAGTAACCAGTAACCAGTAACTAACACCACTGATCGTCACTCACCAATGGCCAACGCGAGGAGGGCAGCAATGCGCTCAATCATCTCCATCAGAGACCGTGAGCCACCGACAACAGACTCAAGTCCACCTCCGACCCGTCCAAAACAGGGAGCTGCCGCGCAGAGCCCGTCTGCAAGCTACCGAGCGCCGAGCTTCCTGAGCTACTCCCTGTCCTCAGTGTTCAGCACCGAGCTTCGACAGCCAGTTCCGTCAGCTCCAAGCTCGTTCGGCACAGCACCACCTCGGCCAGCCAGCCAACACCGTACAGCGTTCTGCACTGAATCCACCGCCGCCGCCGCTGCCGACGCAGCCCGCCGCCCGCCCAGAGTGACGTCACACGATAAGTGAGTAAGCGTGTGACGTCACACGCACACAGCTTTCGGCGCACCACGGAGAAAGGACCCGCGGGCCATGGAGCGCGGGCCACGGAGCGCGGAGTTCGGGGAATGGATTGGGAGAGGCCGTGACGTATGTCCCCGGGTCGGGTACGGGTGGCGGGAATTGATTGCGTTGTCTTATGTGACGTAATTCGACCAATAGTCTGTCGGCCACCAGTTGTGGAAGCACAATGTCGAGTATATTTCCGAATCAACCTCTGCAAAATATCGATTTAATGACAACAGTCATGTTGTTTGGATTGATCTGATTCTCCTAACTGGCAATGTTCTCACCGTCAGCAGATGGAAAAACTTCCTACCTGCGGAACTGCAATTGGCTCTTTCCACAGGCTTCCGGCGCATTTTTCCCCAATTTCATAATGCAAACCACCACTTTCCCAGCAGCCCATGCCTCTGAATCAACAACAGCGTTCAGTCCTGCGCAGTTCTCCACCTGAACAATGCATCGACACTGGCGGATCCAGCCTACCAATATGGGGGGGGGGGGGCTAATTTCACTGGGGGCCTTCTGGGTCCTGAGCCCCAGGGGCCTCCATATGACCTAAAAGGTATCCCATTTTTTCCCCTTTTGCGGACTTGGGTTCAGAGTTGATCACATTGTTTTCGTATTCGAATCCACAGACCACAATAGACATTTTCAAATAAAAAGAGTAATTACAATTTATTTTTACTGTCGTATGAACACAAAAAGTTACTTCTCCTGGCCATGCTAACTGCTAAGTAACACTCACTATAACACCCTTCCCGCCTTGTGATGCGAAATACGACCACGCAGCAAAGCTCGATTGTTTGTACTATCGTACTATCAAACGTGTTTCTAATTTTTCGCTATGCTATTCTGACGTGTAAGGATGTGCCAATGAAGGGCAAAAATAAAATTGATGGATATTTGCCTCCCAATTTGTCAAATTTTGCCATTTTTCATGCTATTTTATATAAAAATAAGTTATTCGCAAATAACGTTTGACTGAATAAAGCTAGAAGGGCACGGTAAACGTCATTTTGTTGTTATCATCAAGACGCGTTGAATGCTGTGTAGCATGATCTCTTTCTGACATTTGATGACCTTGACCTAAGGTCAAGGTCACGGGCAAGGTCACCTTTCCAAATTTGACCTACACGGCGATGTTATATATCTTTGAACTAGTCTTGAAGATAGGAATTCATTGGTATTAAAATAATTGCCCGATCGTTGATGATTATAAAGCAAACTGAGACATTTTCGGGCTTTCTTTACACCGAGAAGGAAGTTATGAAGTTACTATTCGACATTCAAATTAAAATGAATTTAAATGTTGCCATTGACGATGAGGCGTTATTTAAGCACACTCGAATTTCTCGCAACAAGACAAGTTTTAAGATATATAACATCGCCACATAGGCCACAATTGGAAACCTAACTTTTAACCTTGGCATTGACCTTAGGTGAAGGTCACCAAATGTTAGAAAGAGGTCATACTGCATATAATTCAACGCCCTTGACGAAAATAACCAAATGGTGTCCATTTTACCTTTTTATCTGTATTCAGTCAAAAGTTATTGGGGAATAACATCTTTCACAAAAATAACATAGAATGACAACATGTAGCATATTTGAAGACAAATAACCATCAATTTTATTTTTATGTTTGAACAACACTTCTTTACACTTAACAATAATAAAGTCAAAAATAGGAAATACACCTGGCTTAGGTATCCAAAAAAGATTACACATTTTTTTTTGTTTAAATACTAACTTTGAAATTTAAGGTCAAGCTCATCAAATGTCAGACAGAGGTCATGCTGCAGAGTATTCAACTCGTCTTGAGAACAGTAAAATGACGTTTACCGTACCATTCTAGTTGTATTCAGTCAAAAGTTATTAGCGAATAACATATTTTTTCTTAATATATAAAATAGCATGTAAAATTACAAAATGTATATTTGGAGACAAATATCCCGCAATTTTATTTTTGCACTTAATTGACACGTCCTTACACGTAAGAATAGCATAGCGAAAAATTAACACGTTTGAGAAAAGGTATCCAAAAAAGTTGTAAAATTTCGAAAACGTATCAAATTTTGAAATTTTAGAAAATGAAAAATCAACATCACCATGTTATATAACAGCTCATTGCCATTCTAATGACATATAATCAATCTATATTTCTTCATAAATTCCCCGCCATATGGGCTGACGAAGATTGACTTGCACCGTGACCTTATAAAAAAATGCCCGAGGCAATATCTCCGGAACCACTGATTGCATTGCAATACAACTTTCACAGCTCACTTTAGCGCCCCAGGTTACCTCATATACCAACTTTGGTAAAAATCGGTGACATGACGGTGTCATTTTGCACTTTGTTTTTTTCGATTTGTCGTGGAATGCCCCAGCTACAAAATAGCATGTTTTTTAACTGAACCTAATTACCCTACTTAATACTAGTAGACGTATTCAACACAAAATAGGTGCCTATAGAAGGGAATTCACTCACGCGCACCACTGCGACCCAGCAGGCAGCAGACCAAAGGCTGCGACGCTGCGTGTAAAATTATAACTTACGTTGGCTGTGAATCACTCCAAAATAGCGTCAGACGCGTCACTTTCCCTATCCCCACTGCTACCAAAATGCTACCAAATTGAGGAAACACGAACGAGGTAAAAACAAGACTTATTTCTTTCGCATGAAGTAATTTTTTTTTGCAGGCAGTACCCATTTGTCATTGCCAGTTTCAGCGGGGTTTGAGGGGGGCTAATTTCTATTGCCGCCCCTGTCGAGCTTGGAATGGGGGGGGAGGGGGGACTTTTGGCCCTGCCGCCCCCCCCCCCCCCCTGGACCCGCCAGGGTGTCCGGACACATTGGCCAATGCTATTTTGCCGAATGCATATTGTCGAAGAACAATTTGGCGACATGTCTTTTTGTCGAAATGTGAATATGCCGAAAGTAAAATGGAGAATGTCTTTTTGTCGAAATGCCTTTTTGCCGACGTGTCAAAATGTCTAAATGTCTTCTTGCCGACATGTCATTTTGTCGAAATGTCATATTGTCGAAATGTTAAAAAATCGAAATGCTTTTTGCCGAATGACATTTTGTCGACATGTGAAAAGGTCGAAATGCCTTTTTCCCGAAATGTGATTTTGCCGACATGTGAAAAAGCCGAAATGCCATTTTGCCGAATGTTACTTTGTCGACGTGTGAAAAGGTCGAAATACCTTTTTGCCGAAATGTCATTTTGTCGACATGTGAAAAAGCCGAAATGTCATTTTGCCGAATGTACTTTGTCGACGTGTGAAAAGGTCGAAATGTTTGCCGAATGTCATTTTGTCGACATGTGAAAAAATTGAAACGCCTTTTTGCCGAATGTCATTTTGTCGACATGTGAAAAGGTCGAAATGCCTTTTTTGCCGAGCACATCCTGCTCCATCCACTGCCCCTCCCTTGCTCCTGCGGTTTTGCACCATCCACCAGGGTTTGCATTAGAGGTGGCAACAGTTCTCCGCAGGTTTCATAGCCACTCTGCAGCTTTTTGAAGGTCAATTAGCTGACAACAAATTACTTGGCCATCTAAATTATCTGTATCCGAATGGGGAGGGCGATTATCCCCCCCCCCCTGCCTTCTACCTCCAGGAGCTCCCCGGCATACGGTTCCCGCTCAGCGGGGAATAGCCGACGAGCCAAACAATTACCGGGCTACCGGAAAGGTCTTTGAATTTCAAGTTTGAAACCTCTATAATATATGGGTATCCATTTAGAGCTAAGAGCTCCAGCTAGGCCTAACTGGGGCTCTATGGTACCAAACTAGACCAGCCAGGGCCTGGCTACCTCAGCGACGCGCCAGCTGCTCTGCTGGGCAAAACCAGTGTCGCTGTGTCATGCGGAGATTCCCAGATTTTCAACAGATTTCCCAGAGCTTTTCAACAGAGTTCTCAAGATTAGCCATAGTAAACAACACCTGCTGCTCGTAAGTAGCACCATGGCCAGCTTCCGGCTTTCCGGTTTGAGCCGGAAAATGAAGCATAGTACGACTAGGATCGCGTGGGTGCGTGCACTCCGCCGGACTACTATGAGCAGCGATAGCCGGCTCCGCTTTGGTTGCCGGTGGAGGATCGCTGTTGATGCTTATGATGATTGGGGTGCACAAACAATATTGACACATGACGACAATTGCTGCGCATGGCACCAAAGGCATTCGGCATTCGGCAATTTTTTCTCTCGAACATTTCACATGTCGATAAAATGACATTCGGCAAAAAGGCATTTCGACTTTTTCACATGTCGACAAGTTGACATTTCGGCAAAAAGGCATTTCGACCTTTTCACACGTCGACAAAGTAACATTCGGCAAAATGTCATTTCAGCTTTTTCACATGTCGGCAAAATGACATTTCGGCAAGAAGACATTTCGACCTTTTGACATGTCGGCAAAAAGACATTTCGACAAAATGACATGTCGGCAAGAAGACATTTCGACAAAAAGGCATTCGCCATTTTTCTTTCGGCATATTCACATGTCGTCAAAAAGACATTTCGTCAAAGTGTCCTTCGATAATATGCATTCGCCAAAATGACATTCGGCAAAACGACATTCGCCAATGTGTCCTGTAACCGGACCCGCCAGTGTGCACCGAGCCGTGCTGGGCCGGGTCGGGTCGTAAGACGGGAGTCAGGTCACCTCGCCCAGTGGCCGAGTTTACCCATGCGCACGTTGCCACACATACCACGGTTGACGAACACACACACAGCGCATAAGCGGCCCACGCACTGATAACGCATGCGCCGCGCAGTGAGTCGATAGTGCAGCTCTGGGTGTGTGTTGTGTGTGTACGGCGTATACGGACCGGTATGTGGAGTACGGAAAGGCAAGGCGAACAGAGTCGGAAATAAGCGGAACAGGCGGTCACCGATTGTCCGGCTACGGGTCATCGGCACTGAATATGTCCGAAAAGCAGTTTTTGTCAATCACTGGAAACGTTCTATAGAGAAGTGTTGAATGCTTTCAGCATAAGAAGTAGTCCATGCCAGGGATCAACATTATTGCCACGGCCCACTCAGTTAAACTTCATTACAGAAACCGAAGGCCGCGCTGACAATGCGTTGAGTGAACATCTGAACAAGTGTTACCTTGTAAGCGTGGGAGAAGTAAAGTAGCAAAGGGCGAAAGTGTGCCAATCCCACAATCAAACCAGATGAATCACTTTAACCACCGTCATGCGGTCAACCAGTCGGGTCCCGGTAAAGATCAGGGTTTACTCATTGCTGCTGCACCACAGAGTTCAGCTGCTGAAATATCAATTTAGTGCATACACTGGCAGGGGCGTGGGAACTACTTTGAAGTTGGGTGGGGGGGGGGGGGGGGGATTTTGGCAACACTACGCCACAAATTAAGACTGCATAGAAGCAACATGTACCGCGCTTTTCCCCATATCCAATGCTGCTTATTGCCAATAGTATGTCATATATTTAAGGAAATGGGTATCAATATCATATAAGGAAATGGGTCGCCTAACAAGCAAAAAAAAAACTAAAGAATAGCTGGTAAACATGAAGAAGGAACGACACTGGTACTAGGGTCACACAAAGTCGGAGAAGCGAAACTGGAGCTTTCACCGTGCCTGAATCAAGGGCGGATCCAGCCGGCCGTTTTCTGTGTGTGTGGGGGGGGGGGGGGGCGTTTCTAGCGGACCTTACCTACCCCCAAATTCGAATTTCTTCCCGGATTTGGGCCACTTTATTTTGCAACCACACGATTTTTAATGATTTTTTAATCGTGATATTTTGGTGTTTTTTTATAGCTTTTCGGCCTTTTGGGATATCGAAAAAGGAAAGATGTCAGCTCGCAGTTTGTATTGCTCCGACATTGCCTTACACTGAGCAAAACATGTCAATTGTCAGCTGTACCCAGGGGCGTCGCCGATAATTTTTGAGTGGGGTGGGGGGTCGGCTGAAATGATGAAAAAATGTACCTCATTTTTGTATGCGTGTATTTAAGCCTTTGCAGCATTTTTAATGTGGATTTTCATGTTATAGTAGGTAGGTACTCGTTATTTGGGGCGAAATTTTACGGGTTTGCCTGATAAAACCCATAAACATAGGCGGTGGGCCTTGTAGAGGATAAGAAGCTAAACATGCTATTCATTCAATTCACCGCTACAACGAATCGAAGACGATGGCGATGGCTTCGCTATGACGATGGTCACCGATGTGACACCGCGAAGCGGCGTTAAAATTTTTATTTTAGGTCGTGGAAAACGAAATTTTCATTCATATTCATATTGGAACCAGACCGTGAGTGGAGCCAAGCCTCAGCTAATCCTTATTCCTGGTTACACATCTCGGTATGATGCAACATATTGAAATGAAGGTAGTTTTTCATATACATATTCTTCGTATAGTAAATCACGATGACCGATGGCAGTCAGCGCTCAATAGTACATATCAGGGTGATAATTTTGTTTTCTCGAAGTTTGGAATTTTTATTGGGACGCCCCCACAAAATGTGATGCTACTAACACAAACATCACCTGTAAAATTATTTGGGAAAATATTAATATTTAGAGGTAGCGCAATGGCTTCAAAGATTACACGGTCCCTCTATTAGCCCGCCATTGACTGGGAGGGGGGGGGGGCGTTTAACGCCCCCTGATTAATTTGCGTAATAACCCAACAACCAATAGCGTTATCAACGTGAAACTTCGCGTACTTTCTTCTACATCGATGTGACGTCTTCTGTGAAACAATAAAGCAATTTTGTCGAAAAAAATTCGACTTATAGCGAATTTAGTGACGTCACGTAAAACTCTTGTGTAGTGACGTGACTAAATTCGCTATAACTCAAATGTTTTTCACACGAGTTTTTACACCAAAATCAGCTAAACGTTAACAGACCGTACAAATGCCATATTTTGAGCAAAATGCAATCCAAAAACGTCAAAAGATAGCAAATCGCAAGGGCTAAAACATGGCTATCTCGGATTTGTGATAATTGGGGTTTTTGAAACCCCAAAAAATAAAAAAAAGACACGACTTTGGGGGGAAAATGACCACAAAATCAAATTTTTCAAAGATATTAAAAAAACGGAATCCATGTGAGAGAACCTCATATAGGCAACTACAATACCAAATTTTAAAATGATATCATTTTTGACTGGCATATAAAGTATGGGTAAATCAAGACGCATATTTTGCAATTGCGTTTTTGGCTTTTATTGACCAGATACGGACAAATACATGACTTTGATGAAAATGAAACTGTATTTCTGAGACAAAACTGATCTAGAAACATGCCTTTTTCATTTATATGATAAATTTCAAATTTTGACCTTAGTGACCTGAACTTGACCTGAACTTGACACTAACTTCCCGTAATTCAGGTGGTAAAATGACTATCACTAGCGAATTCTACGTGAAAAATAACCCATAAATCATGTGTTGCTTGATTTTCGTAGATATTTTGCACATAGTCTTATGAGGTCTTATGAGGTCTTTTGTGACCTGACCCTGACCTTGACTTTTGCCAACAATCTCACTTTAGCTCATGCGGGATGTTTATCATACCTTTGGCAGCACTTTGGGTGATCATGGTCGTAATCGAAGGCTTTGTATGGAAAGTATGGCCCATAAACTCAAATACGCCAATTTTTACCTTTGACCTCACCTTTGACAAAACGCAATTGCAAAATATGACGTCATGATTTACCCAATTTTCACAAATTCGAGATAGTCATGTTGTAGCCCTTGCTATTTTCTATATTTTGACGTTTTTGGATTGCATTTTTCTCAAAATATGGCATTGGTACGGTCTGTTAACGTTTAGCTGATTTTGGTGTAAAACTCTTGTGTAGTGACGTCACTAAATTCGCTATAACTCAAATGTTTTTCGACGAAATTGCTTTATTGTTTCACATAAGACGTCAAATCGATGTAGAAGAAGGTACTCGAAGTTTCACGTTGATAACGCTATTGGTTGTTGGGTTATTACGAAAATTAATCAGGGGGCGTTAAACGCCCCCCCCCCCAGTCAATGGCGGGCTAATAAAGGACTGTGTAAACTTTGAAGCCATTGCGCTACCTCTAAATATTAATATGTTTCCAAATAATTTTATAGGTGATGTTTTTGCTAGTAACATCACATTTTACAGGGGCGTCCCAACTCCCAATACAAATTCCAAACTTCGAGAAAACAAAATTGTCACCCTAGTACATGTGATAATAATAACTATACATATGTACCGAACTGTAACACACAACTGGTAACAGTGCAAATGGTTTGTAAGCAGCAAGAGGCAGAACGACTTTTCCGTACATAAATGGTTCTTGCGGATCTGGAGGACCCTGGGGAGAGATGGCTTGGGGAGATGGTCCTGGCCTGGTCCCACTATTAGCTCTTCGGTCCAGCAAGTTGGGCACCGCTGGAGCATCTTCCGGGTGCCGATGTCCGCGTCTTTGCGTTCCCGTCGCCATTTTTTGGAACTCAGCAGACTAGATAAACATGTAGCCCGCTTGAAAGTTAATATTTTATGAAGGGAGTGGGCCCTGGGACTAGCAATTAAGTGCCGCCAAGGAGCGACTCTGCCCAGACACTTAATTAATTCATTTTCCCATTTTCCAAATTTGTATAAGCAATTGCGTATGTTGTGTCATGCCGCGAAGCGGTGCGAAATTTTCAAGTTTTTCACTGTAGATAGCTGGATTTTTACTGCTGCAAAGGCAATTTTTACAACTGTACGTCCGACCGTTGGGAGGGGGGGGGGGCGGAATCATAGTTTCAGGACCTTTGGGGGGGGGGGGGGGGGGGAAATGACCCCTTTGGCCCTCCCCTGGATCCGCCCTTGGCCTGAATCCAGAACCGGCGGGCTTGACTGACTCCCGAACCTGAGGTACCGGGTGATCATTATTGAAAGGAATAAAGTAAACCAGTTACAGGCATATATTATAGATTTAACCACAACAAACGCACATGAAAAGAATGCCTAAGGTGGAACATTTGTTCTCATACAAACGCAATTCATCCCTTGTTCAGCGTTCCTCTACATCAGCTCAAAGTGTCCACCCTCCTCCGCGCAGCAAAGCTCGGCTCGGCGTCGGGTGTGACGCACCATCCGCCTCAGCTGGTCCTCGTCCATGTTGCGGGCGAAGTTTTCCACGATCGCCTTCAGCTGCCTCAGGGTTCGAGGCTTGCGACTGACGACCTAATACACAGCTTGTGACCAGAAGCTGAAGTCCAGGCAGGACAGATCCTGACTTTATGGTGGCCAATGATACTGAATTCTGCGGGAGATCGCCGATCGCCGAACTTCGACTTCGAGAGTGTGACGTGTGAATGCGCGCCATCCTGCTGCAACCAGTGTACTTTTGTTCATGTTGGTGCCCAAGCAACCCGAAGAGGGCACTCGTTTCAGCAGGATGGCGCGCCTTCACACGTCACACCCTCGGTGATGCAGTTCCTGTGGTCGAAGTTCGGTGATTGGCTGATCTCCCGCAGGATTCAGCATCATTGGCCATCATATGATCTATAGACCCGATCTATATATCGGGTCTATCCTGCCTGGACTTCAGCTTCTGGCCTCAAGCTGTGAATTAGGTCGTCAGTCGCAAGCCCCGAACCCTGAAGCAGCTGGAGGCAATCATGGAAAACTTCGCCCGCAACATGGACGAGGACCAGCTGAGGCGGATGGTGCGTCACACCCGACGCCGAGCCGAGCTTTGCTGCGCGGAGGAGGGTGGACACTTTGAGCTGATGTAGAGGAGCGCTGAAGAAGAGATGCATTCCGTTTGTATGATAACAAATGTCCCACCTTAGGCATTCTATTCATGTGCGTTTGTTGTGGTTAAATCTATAATATATGCCTGTGACTGTGGTTTACTTTATTTCATTCAATAATAATCACCCGGTAGCTGGTCAGGTGATGTGCCGGGCTCGCATCAAGTTGACCATGACAAAATCATGCATTTAGCATACATTTGGTACGAGTACTATACTTGGCTTCAACCGAGTTATGCTATGTTTTACGGTGTTATGGCCAATGTTTCGGGTACATTTTTATGAATGTATCGTTATACTGTCTTACTCAAGCAAATGCTGGGAAACCAATTCATTTAGAACACACACATTTTTTTCAGAGAAAAGGGGTTATCTACTTATATATAAGTTAGTTAGTTAGTTATTTTGTTTGTTAGTTAACTGTTGCCGAATTAAGGTCCATTAACACACGCACTGCCGGGGTTCACGTTCGCGCCAACCAAGAACTGCCAGGGGTGGGGGATTTCCGCCACTCCCCTAAGATCTAAAAAAACACGCAACGTAGCGACAAGGAAAGACGTTGTTAGATAGCTCTAAACAATCTGTATCGAAAGTACTTAGGTCATTTTTATGTCAATTCAATATTGAGGTCACCAGAGGTCAAATTTCGGCTATATGAGTGTCCTTGATACAACCGTCTATATCTCGATAATTAAAAGAGCTAGCTAGCGACGCGCGGAAAAAGCGCTCGAATAATTGAATTGGCTGTAACCAAGGTTCATCAGAATTGACCTAAGGTCAATAGTTAGGTCATCAGAAGCCATTGAATTTGAAACATTCTTTAAAAAATCGAATTGTTAAGGCATAACTTTGGACAGAAGCACGATAGAGTAAAATAGATTCCACCATTGTGTTTGTCTCGTCGAGACGCATCGAATTATATGTTGGGTGACCTATTTAGGTCATATCCAAAAATTGGCCTGACATGAGGTCAGGTCAAGGTCAACTCTTACATCAATTGATTTGTCTCGACAAGCCGAATACAGTGGTGGAAACCCCCATTGCTCTACCTTGATTTGGTGAAGAGTTATTGAAGAAAAATCATACGTGACCTGGGGGGTCACATGAGTTAAACCTCGTATAGGTAAAATAATAGAAATGTGACATAGGGCTTTGCATTTGGCACAAGAGTGGTGGATCTGGTGAAAATTGGTAAAATGTAGCCATTTCCTATGGATGTATACGTACTTCCATTTTTCCCCATTGACTTATAATGGGGAGGTCACGAAGTCGATCTGACCTTAGGTCACCGATATAAAAATAAAATCGAGATAAACGAATTGTAGGTACTTATCACCTGATGACATGATGTGAGTTTCAAACCGTTTGGTCAATCACTTTGGCTGTGGCACGACCGCAAACTTTTTGGAGGTGAAGTCACTTGACTTGACCTGGTGACCTGACCTGAGATGACCCGACATAAAAAAATCACACCCGTGTGGGTAATTGATACCCCAACAGCTGTGCCAAATTTCGCGGCGCTGCGCGCCGCCGTTGAAAATCCGGTGACGATGGCCATGTTCTTATAAAGAGTCGAGTGATCGCGTAAAAAGTGTGTGTGTGGGGGGGGGGGGGGGGGAGGGCGTCACCCTCCTCCCGCTCCAAAGTCGGGGGAAGGCGAGTTGCCCCCACTGCCCCCACGGCTCCCACGCCCCTGCATACTGGACAGGACGTAGCCTTGCTCTATTTTGTTGTTGAGCTGCAGTGTAATAATTAATGGTGACCCCGAGGCCTGACTTCACTTCGCCACCGAGGTCATGGAGAGATGTGTGAAAGATGGGGTCGAGTCATTCCATTCCACCGCTCACAAGTCATTGCGAGCCATCGGAATGGTGATTGGGTTCCACTGGAATGGTGATTAAAACATAAAATCGGAAGACCGGTAACCGGTTGATCCAGTACATCCAAACACAAACATTTAACAGTGCTTGATTTCAGTACTTATTTCTATAGAAGTCCCAAGATCGCATCGAGGGGTTTACGTATGCATTGCCATGCATGCTTTTTCAACAAAGATGTATATGCTTTATACAATACAGGGCCGCATTACAGCACCATATAGCACATAATACAGCAAGCCGTAGCCCTCATGCTTTTTTTCCCCCGGAACGGCCTATAGCCATTTTCCGGGGAGGGGCAAAAAACTACGTTAACCGGTTTATGTGACCCGGAGCAAACTAGGGACTAGGGCAGCTATTTTACGTTACTAATTACGTTAACCGGTTTATTTGTACCCGGAAAAATTATTTGTTCAAAGTAAATATAATATCTAACATTACGTTAAGTATTTCGTTCAAGGTCAAATATAATATCTAGCATTACGTTAAGTATTTCGTTCAAGGTCAAAAATAAGTAAAACACGAGACACACATACATACATATTTTTATTACACACACTTGAACAGTGTCAGTGTTGGTGGAGCCGTGGGGGTGCCGTCAGGGGTGAAACTTTGTATGCTTTTGAGGATGCACTTGCACCCCCAATGTTTAATTTTGCATCCCTAATGTTCCTTTTGCATCCCCAATGTTTATTTGCTAAGGAGGCCCCCTTACAAAAAGAGGCCTCTAGGGAGGACAGGAGGCCCTTCTGTGCTTGAAGGAGGCCCATCTGTGCTTAAAGGAGGCCCCTTGTGCTTAAAGGAGGTCCCTTGTGCTTGAAGGAGACCCACTGTGCTCGAAGGAGGCTCTCTGTACTTAAGGGAGACCCTCTGTGCTTAAAGGAGGCCCCCTGTGCTTAAAGGAGGCCCATCTGTGTTAAAGGAGGCCCACTGCGCTGAAAGGAGCCCCCTGTGCTTGAAGGAGGTCCTCTGTGCTTGCGCTTAAAGAGGCCCCCTGTGCTGGAAGGAGGCGTCTATGTGCTTGAAAGAGTCCTATATGCGCTTAAAAGAGGCCCCCTGTGCTTGAAGGAGGCCCCTCTGCGCGTGTTTACAGGAGGTCCTTCTGTGATTAAAGGAGCCCCTGTGCTTAAAGGAGGCCCCTATGGGCTTCAAGGAGGCCCCATGTGCTTGAAGGAGGCCCCTCTGTGCTTGAAGGAGGCCCCCTATGCTTGAAGGAGGCCCCTCTGCGCTTAAAGGAGGCCCCCTGTGCTTAAAGGAGGTCCTTCTGTGTTTAAATGAGGCCACTCTGTGCTTAAAAGAGGCCCTCTGTGCTGAACCCGCGCCCCGGTGGGCCTCTGTGACAACTTCGCCCTGGTGGGGGGCCAAATTAACCCCCGCCCTCTCATTCGAAAAGTAAAAGGGATAGAAAGACGCGGAAAAAGCATTCAAAATCTCTTGACAAGGGCATTCGAAGTTACGTCAAGTATTATTTGGCTCAGGTGAATATTGAGGTCACCAGAGGTCATCCAAGGTAAGATATTCCAGTTTTAGGACTTCGCTTCGAACACCCCCAAATGTATCGGTAAATATGATAGCTGAGAGCAAACGGAGAAAAGGAATCGAAACCTGTTGAAAAATGAGAAAAAAAATACATTTGTGTCCTCAAATTTTAGCTCAGGTCAATAGTTTAGACTCCAGAGGTCACCAAAGGTCACGAGGGCATTTTCCCACACAAAAAAAGTCGTGAATAAATTTGTATCGGATAAACATAGAGCAATACTTTTAACACCAACGTATTGTTCTCGTCAAGGCACTTCGAAACATCAATTGTGACCTGGTTAGGTCAACTTCAAAATTTAACCTCAGGTCAAGGTCATTTGGTGACCCAGGTAAGTTTACAGCAACAAAGACCCCTGTTGATCAGTTTTGTCCGCCCCTGTTGGGAGAGCGCTGGGCTTCTGACCTCACCCGGTAGTGGCAGCCCGGGCTCGAGTCGCTTCGGCGCTCGCTATTTGCCCCTGCCTGAGATGGCCTGTGGCCGGTGGCAGCGGTCGCACTCAAGGTCAGGTGACGTCAGAGGGCGGGGCGGACCGTGCCCAGGTATGTCGGGCACGTAAAACTTTCGCTTCTGAATTCTGCCGGACGCCAGGAATTGCTTGATCGGGTGAGGGGTCAGGGCCTGCGCAACAAGCTATGCTTAGCGTGGGTCCTGACCTCGGAAATCCATCCATTCAAAAACATTCGGACTAAATTTATTAAAAAAAATACGACAGCTCGATTCTAATGGTTTCTGACCTCATGGCTCATTCAGTCCCTACTCCCTCTTGTACGGCCTTGATTTAGTCCATTTGGTCTAGTTATATCAGCTGAGCTAAGAGGCAAACCGTCCTTGAGCAGTGCCATCTAGGAAATATTATTTAATAATAAAAAAAACAAATTTGGTTAAAAATTGTTTAATTTATTTTACGCAAATTAGCAAATCCTAAATATTGTAAGACAACATATATGAATCAATACATGCCGCGCAATGAATTGTACATTTATTTGTTAATAACCAAAACGTCCACTATGGATCTCAGTAGGAACCTTGTCGGATGAACTAATCGCAGGCATTTTACTTCACAAACAAATGGACACGCGTCTAAATATATTGTTTGTGTACTGCGGTGGAAGGCGCTGTACTATTATACTCCGTCTGCCAGCCTCGTGCTGTGCTGCTTCAAATATCCGCCTTGAAGTTTGAACTGTAATGTTTGTCTGTTCTTCGAGTGGAAATTGACCTTCTGTCCACCCTTCTAAATATAGTGCACGCAAGTCGCTGATCGGATAAAATGATGTTTTCCATAGCTTAGTACCTTGAAGGCGCTGTTAGCCCGGCAGTCACTGGGGTATTTGTAGAGACTATCATTTCCGTTCTTTTGACGTTTTTTATTTGATATTTGCGTCAAAACTCGATTTTCTACAATTAAATTAAAATGGACCCGTCCCCGTCTCCCCCCCCCCTATCAAAAATTTGTGGCGCCGGCCCTGATCCAGGCGTCATGTTTTTCCACGATTTGATGTGTCAAACAGGCTAACAGTTGCTCCACTTTATCTTCGATCTCAGTGCAAGGTTGACACGAGGAGCACATTTATGGAAGCATTAGCATAGTATTAACTGAGTAATTCACTCCCTTGATTCGCAGGTGGCATCCACTTGTTAACCCTCGCCTTAGGGGGGGGGGGGGGGGGGGGGGCCTGACAGCCCCCCCCCCCTGAGGTTTTTCTTGAATAGCTTTTTACACGTGCGGCGCATCTTGCTGAAATTTTTGGTAGCTAAGTTTACAACAATTATACGCATGTTGTAAAAAAAATTGGTTAAGCAGTTTGGGAGATAATCATGTTTTGATGACGTCATGTTGGTGGAAAAAAGATAAATATTTGAAAAATGGTAGAAAACAGAGTTTTAAAGTAAATTGCAAACGCAATTCACCAAAGATACAAAATGGCATTCTCTTTAAAACGGCAATCTCGGATTAAAAAAAACTGTTTTTGATCCCTAAAATAAAAAACTGTTTTGTTTTTTAAATCCCCACAAATCAAAATTTTCAAAGATGTTAGAAAAATCGGAATATATGTAAGAGAACTGAGTATGGACAATACTCATACCAAATTTCAAAGTAATATCTTCATTTTTGACTGAGTGATGGCTCCCTAAGTGTAAGAAACTGATGACGTCATTTTTTCAAATAACTTTTTTGACTTTTTTGACAAGATACGAACAAATAATTACCTTTCCTGTATTTCTGAGCCAAAACTGGTCTAGGAACATGCCTTTTTATTTACATTTATCAATTTATATTTTGAGGTTTTCTGAAGAGCCTGTCGCTGTTCGCTGTTCTGGACGTGGTAATCGCTGTTCGCTGTTCTGTTCGCTGTTCTGTTCGCTGTTCTGTTCGCTGTTCTGGACGCTGGTAAAATCGGTGTTCTGGACGTGGTAAATCCGAGGTCATTCACTTGACCTGGAAGGTCACCCGTTGACCGGAAACCTAAAAATCGCATACTGTTAGATTCCTCGCATGATAGGCAACATGCTGGTTCTTACCGCATTGCTCTAAGTTGCTTGGTTTGGAAATTAACAGGGGGCCTGTCAGCCCCCTCCCCTCACCCCCCCCCCCCCCCGCAGGACGAAGGTGAAAAAAGCTCCCGTAGGGCGAGGGTTAACACGATGTGGAGAAACGCAAGTGGCTTCCAAAAACGGAGACGGAAAAAAGAGAAAGAGCTGGCCGCTCAGGCTGCGAAATACCAAAAACTGCACAATTGTGCATGTAGCAGACGTTCTATGCTGATGGTTTTTGGTTTTGGCAGTTTTTGGTTCATGCATAAATGACAACCTCATTGTCTATTTTGCTTGCCTTGGTAATACTCAAAGTTGCACGTTCTTGTGGGCATTTTGCAGAGGCTTTACTGATATTACATTTTGCGCATATGAACCATTAGCTCATATCACAAAGAGACATAGCAGTGAACAGAAACAGTTCGTAGGTCATCCACAGGGGCGTCACCACGGATTTTTTTGACTGGGGTGGGGACGCAGTCACAGTCGCAGTCAAAAGCAAAGGGGGCATTCAACACTGGACGTGGTAAAAACAACACTGGACGTGGACGTGGACGTGGTAAGACAGCCGGTGGGTGCCGTCCGACCATTTTTGATTTTCTTTGAAAGTTGTGCATTGGGGGGTTTCAAGGGCGGGGAATTAATTGGTGGTGAGTCATAGAGCCCTTCATTGAATGGGAATCCCGTATAGGAATTGAACGGGATGGAATGGGTGGGAATGGGGCAATTTTTTGGAAATGTAACGGGTTGGAACGGGTTTGGGTCAGAACGTATATTTTTTTTGCACCACAAAAAGTGAAATATGCTGAAATGGTTGGGAATGGGAACCCCATCAATTATGAATCTGAATTGGAACGTGTTTGGGTCTGGCTGAATGAGCTGGAACGGGATGGGGCTGAAGATGTGTCCCCGCATGAAGGACTGGTGACAAAAAAATAAAAATTTCCAAAATACGGCCTTCCGTATTTTCCCAAGTTCCCAAGTACAGGCCTAATTTTGACGACCAATAACTCCGAGACTAAAAAAAGTTATTTTGAAAACTTTTAATGTGTCAGGAATAGCAGAAGAACAATTTGGCAATCACGGATTTTCGATTTTTTGTTTTTTTTGTCACGTGACCTCGTGACCTACTTTTTGCGCCGTGACCTTGACCTCTTGGAAACTGAAATTAATATTTTCGTCTGACAACGAATTGAGTTTCATTGATGTCCTTTCGTATAAAAAGAAGAAGTGGGGTTCGACCTGTAAAAACTACTTTTGGGGACTTCCACAGTAAGAAAACCATTTTTTGTTCTTCAAATTTGCCGTCCGACCATTTGTAATTTTCTTGAAAAGTTGCGTACTGGGCGTTTCAAGGGTGAGGAATTCATTGGTGGTGACCAAAAAAAATCCCCCCCAAATATATATATATATATATATATATATATATATATATATATATATATATATATATATATATATATATATATATATATATATATATATATATATATATATATATATATATATATATATATATATATATATATATATATATATATATATATATATATATATATATATATATATATAATATATATATATATATATATATATATATATATATATATATATATATATATATATATATATATATATATATATATATATATATATATTCCAAGATAAGGCCTTCCGAAAATTTCCCAATTTCACTGCGCAGACCTATTTTTGACGACCAATAACTCCGAGACCAAAGAAGCGATTTTGATAAACTTTTTGTTTGGATCGGGATTAGTCAACGAACAATCTGGTAATCTCAGATTTTCGATTTTCATTTTTTTTTCACGTGACCTCGTGACATTTTGCGCTGTGACATTGACCTGTTGGAAACTGAAATTAAAATTTTCGTCTGATGACGATTTGAGTTCCATCGATGTCCTTTCGTATAAAAATATAAAAAGTTGGGTTTGACCCGTAAAAAGACTACTTTTGAGCCTTGCAATGCTGACACAATACGCTGTTTGGGCACGTTACGTTGTATTGGCCTGGCAGGTCATATGGCGACCTTATTTTGGTGTGACAGGCACCAACCGAGAGGTTTCGTCGTCAGGAGTCACTCTGAACTTTGTTTCGAAAGCGTATGTCAAGTAGATGCGAAGTTATCGACAGACAGGTGCCCGAACAGCGTATTATGTCAGTATTACAAGACTGAAAAATAATGTGTACAGGTCGAACCCCATTTTTGTATTTCTTTTATACGAAAGGACATCGATGAAGTTTACATCGTCATCAGACGAAAATGTTAATTTCAGTTTCTAACAGGTCAAGGTCACGGCGCAAAAAGTAGGTCACGAGGTCATGCGATTTTTTAAAAGAAAATCCGTGATTGCCAAATTGTTCTTCGACCAATCCTGATCCAAACAAAAAAAGTTTATCAAAATCGCTTTTTATGTTTCGGAGTTTTTTTTCTCGTCAAAATTAGGTCGTCAAAATTAGGCCTGCACAGTGAACTTGGGAAAATACGGAAGGCCGTATCTTTTATTTTTTGGGGTCACCACCAATGAATTCCCCGCCCTTGAAACCCCCAGTGCAGAACTTTTCAAGAAAATTAAAAATGGTCGGACGGCAAATGTGAAAATTTGGGTTGTCTTACTTTGTAATGCCCCAAAGGTTGTTAGCCGGGGAGGGGGGCGGGGGGGGGGGGGGAGGGATAGCACGTGAGTGGCAACATATACTTTTCTTAACGTGGCTTACTTGCAGGCATATCAGGGGCGAGGAACTAGGGGAGGCCCCCTGACTACTTGTCAGGAGGCCCCCCTGACAACTTGCTAGGAGGCCTCCGCTACGATTTGCATCCCCAATGTCATTTCCAAAGTTACACCCCTGGGTGCCGTCATTGCAACAACGGGAGACTGTTGCCAGTCTCCCTGGCTCCGGTGCCTCGGCGAGACCTGGTTGTGGAGTGTATTTAGCTGGGCGAAAAGTCCTGAATAATACAAAACCCAGCGTCTAAGGCAAAGGGAAAAAACCTGCGCGGTGGGCCAAAAATGCGCAAGGCCAAAAATCCCTGTTATATTTGTTTAGCTAAACGTGTTTGGTAGAGATAATCTAAGAGGGGACCTATCAATTCAGGATAACTATCACCTAACAGTGTAAAACATGTGATCAGGGGCGGGTGTTCATCAATCCGCCGCCAACGCAAAACCGCTCATCTACCATCGGCGTCCCATCGCAGAAATCCCCCGCCAGATCAGCCACGTCACGAACAGCCACGCCCAGAAACCCTCGCCGCGCGGCCGAGATCCAGCAGGGGGCCCCCGCAACAAGACACCGGCAGCCAACGCGCAACCCCACGTCGGCAGCAACGTGATTTAACATACTGTACCGCAGCGCAGCGGACACCACACCGCAGCGCAGTGGAGTGAGCACCGCACCGCAGCGCAGCGGCCACCGCACCGCAGCGCAGCATCGGCATCTGTTATCAGGGGCGGGTGTTCAACTACTCGGCTTTGGCAAGAGCGGAGTAGAGGGGAGAGGAGGGTGTTCATCAATCCGCCGCCAACGCAAAACCGCTCATCTACCATCGGCGTCCCATCGCAGAAATCCCCGCCAAATCAGCCACGTCACGAACAGCCACGCCCAGAAACCCTCGCCGCGCGGCCGAGATCCAGCAGGGGGCCCCCGCAACAAGACACCGGCAGCCAACGCGCAACCCCACGTCGGCAGCAACATGATTTAACATACTGCACCGCAGCGCAGCGGAAACCACACCGCAGCGCAGTGGAGTGAGCACCGCACCGCAGCGCAGCGGCCACCGCACCGCAGCGCAGCATCGGCATCTGTTATCAGGGGCGGGTGTCCAACTACTCGGCTTGGCACGAGCGGAGCAGAGGGGAGAGGTGGGTTGGGAGGAGCATTACGTTAAGAAATGAACAACGAATTCCAATGGAACTTTCGTTGCGCGACTGATTTGCAGGGAATCATGCCGCCGCCAACGCAAAACCGCACATTTCCATCGCAGAAATCCCCCACGCCCAATCAGCCCCCCCGCAACGAATTTCGCCGCGCGCCGAGATCAGCAGGGGGCCCCGCAACACGACACCGGCAGCCAACACGCAACTCCCACGTCAGCAACAAAATGATTTAACGGATATTCCAGAAAGTTATTTTTGACTGGTTTGGCAGGGAATCATGCCGTCGCGCCAACGCAAAACCGCACATCTACCATCGGCCGTCCCATCGCAGAAATCCCCGGCCAAATCAGCCACGCAACGAATTTCGCCGCGCGGCCGAGATCCAGCAGGGGCCCCCGCAACAAGACACCGGCAGCCAACACGCAACTCCACGTCAGCAGCAACATGATTTAACAGTTAGTCAGAAAGTTATTTTTGACTGGTTTGGGCAGGAATCATGCCGCCGCCAACGCAAAACCGCACATCTACCATCGGCGTCCCATCGCAGAAATCCCCCGCCAAATCAGCCACGCAACGATTTCGCCGCGCGGCGAGATCCAGCAGGGGGCCCCCGCAACAAGACACCGGCAGCCAACACGCAACTCCCACGTCAGCAGCAACATGATTAACAGTTAGTCAGGAAAGTTATTTTTGGACTGGTTTTGGCAGGGAATCATGCGCCGCAACCGCAAAACCGCACAAACATCGGCGTCCATCGCAGAAATCCCCCGCCAAATCAGCCACGCAACGAATTTCGCCGCGCAGCCGAGATCCAGGAAGGGGCCCCCCGCAACAAGACACCGGCAGCCACACGCACCCCACGTCGGCAGCAACCCCCGTGATTTAACATAATTTAACATGCTGCACCGCAGCGCAGCGGACACTGCAACCGCAGCGCAGCAGCCACCGCACCGCGGCGCAGCATCCGCGTGTAGATCTGGTTTGGCAGGGAATCATGCCGCGGCCAACGCAAAATCGCACATCAGCCATCGGCGTCACCATCGCAGAAATCCCCCGCCAAATCAGCCACGCAACGAAGAACCCTTCGCCGCGCGGCCGAGATCCAGCAGGGGGCCCCCGCAACAAGACACCGCAGCAACACGCAACTCCCACGTCAGCAGCATCACGATTTAAGCAGTTAGTCAGAATAACTTAATGAAGTATTTGTTGGAGGTGATTTATTGTTTCTTGTTGAACCGTCTCAAATTGCGGCGGGTAGCGGTTACTTTCAGGGGGGCTGGGGGGGGGGGCCTATCCTGTCTTATAGGGCGAGGAGCTGGGAAGGAGGGTGGGGAGGGGAGGGATGGCGGGGAGAGGCGGGGCTGGGCGGGGAAGCTGGGGGCGGGCGGGGCGGGAGCTGGGGCGGGAGGGCGGGGACTGGGCGGGGTTGCGGGCGACTTTCCGGGAGACGGCTCTCATGAGAGAGTCGTCCGAGGAGGGGAGGTCCTCCGAGAATCGGCTCTCCGCTGGTGCTGAGGAGGCCGGGGAGGCGGGGCCTGAGTCGGTGTTCGACTCGGCTGGTTGGGCTGGGTGAGCGCGGTGCCGGTGGATCAGCGGCAACGGCGCCTTCGAGGTCCGACAGAGATGCTCGGGGAGCTGGGGTGGTGGTCGGCGGGTTGTCGGTGGGGGGGTCTGGCGGGAGCCGGTGGGGTGGGGGAGGTTCCGGTGGTGGGAGGGGCGGCCAAGCGCCGGGGGCGAGACCTGGGCTGAGAGAGGTGAGGGCGGGGCGTCCGGTGGGCGCCGACTGTCGCCGCGCTTCAAGCGCTCCGTCTCGCGAGCGAGGCCCCAGGCCAAACACCGGGCGTCCCAGGCCGGGTGGGGCCTGGTCGCACGTGGCGCAGCGTGCTGCGCGCGTGCACCCTTCGGTGCGTGCTCGCCAGCGCACCGACACAGGTGCGGTGCGCACCCGGCAGGTCCACTTGAGGTGGCCGTAGTGCCAGCACTGCTGACACTGCTGGGGTGGGGGGGAGGGGGGGGGGGATCCACTCCCTGACGGGGGCAGCCACCGTACCCACAGTGGATGTGGGTCGGCAGCTCCTTGCCTCGGAAGCGGAGCCGAATCAGCGGGTTGGGCTGATCGGGTCGCCGCCTTCGATGGCGACAGGCGAGTCACCTCGCACACCCTTGGTGTGCGAGTTCCCGGAGGAGGTCGTCCTCCGAGAGCTCGGCCACGTCCTGGGCACCATGCCAGACCCTCCACGGAGTTGAGGTGCGCCGGGGCCTCCACGGCGACCTTCACTCCGATGAAGGTGGTCCGTCCCATGACACTGACGTTCTGTTGGGACGTCAGTGTCTCGATCAGGAGTGCTCCTGATCGAATGGGTTTGGCGCTGGCTACGTCGCCACAGATGGCGACCAGCCAGCGCCGGACCTGGAACGGGTTGAACATTCCTAAATGGAATGCCATCCGCTCGCCGCATAAGGAGGCAAGCGGCCCGTCCGGGGGGTGGGGTCGGGGGGAGCCGTGCTCCGGGTCGGACCCTGGGAGGCCCTGAGGGGAGCGGGGAGTGATCCGACCGGGGAGATGCGACGTCGACGCACCGGGGGGGGGGGGGCAGAGGGGGGGTCGGGGGGGGGGGGGGGGGGTCGGGGACGGAGGGGCGGAGGGGCGGAGGGGCGGGGGGGGGGGGGTCGGGGGGATGGGAGTCCGGCAACGGCCGGGCCCCTGGACGGGGCGGGCGGGGCCCCTGAGGGGGCTGGGAGGGGGACTGAGCGGCGGGCGGAGCAGAGGGCCCCAGTCCGACGGGCTGAGGGCCGGGAGGGGCCCTGAAGGGGGCTGGGAGGGGGACCGTCCAGGGGGGCACGCGGACGCGCGCCGGGGAACCCCGGAGGGGGTCGGGGGGTCGCCATGACCGGAGGAGGGAGGGGAAAGTTAAAACAGGAACCTAAGTTTTACGTTAATTTGCCACACACGGCCAGAACGTGTTGGCAACTGCAACTGCAAGTTAACTCAAAGACTGGAGGGGAAAACTATACCGTGGAGGAGGCCTATTGCCAATCTAATGATTCTGCCTACTTAAAAATATCTAAGAGGCTACCTATCTAAGGGTCTAACGACCCTGCCACATGCACGGGACAGGGTCCCGCACCCGGAGCGGTGGATAGCTGGAGAAGGCTGGCTAGAAGGCTAGAAGGCGTCCCCGGTCCGATGTCGATGAAAGGATGCCCTCATGCTTCAGAAAGTGCAAACCAGCAGCAGCTAGGAGTCGTAGTCAGCTTCGGAGCATGCGCAGGGCACCACCGAACAAGGCACCCAGTGCACCTGACCTGGCCCACTTACAGAGTATCAAATCGTGTCAAACCGCGATAATCAGGAATAATATCGGTTAAATCAACCCTGACTCGCTCCTTCCAATCACCGGTCCATCAGTGGTCGCAGCACCACGATAGAGTCACGCTTCCGTAACACCGGAACTGGAAACGCTGGTTCTGGCGCCAACAACACCAATACACCTGTCCTATTGATAGACGAAGAATTGACAGGCTTTTCAGACATATTATAACTTCGTATTCGAATTTAGTCTCCAAAACTCTAATGAAATATCAGCATCGTCGATCTAGCTCAGCAGGAAGTACACTGTACATTGTACAGTAACAGTGACTATCACGGAGTCAAATGAGCGAGGGATGGATACTTAGTTTACATCGTAGTGGTATTTTCTTAATGCAAACGTGATTAACGAAAAATTAATATTTGAGAGAAAAAGACCAAGCCATCTTACACTGTCATATGTCTCTAAGGCATATGCACCAAGAAACAAATATATGAAGGAAGCCAGGATTAAATTACAGTCAGGTTAATCACAAAAATGACGCACAGCGCATATATGAGGCAAACAGCTATAATACACATTACACATCACTGAGGACTTTTCACCGCTCGGAGCTCCGTCCAATGACAAAAGACGGACGTGACGTGGAGCAGGGGGTGGAGCGAAACAATGTACGCCACAGAGCGTAACGTGAGTCGTCAACTGGGGCCGGTGTTCAGGGACCCATTCCTACTGCCTGGCGCGCACTGTGATGAATCAGGCCCGAGGTGACCGGGGGGGGGGGGGGGGGGGGGGCGGGGAGTGGCAACCCGGTACGCATTGAGCTCCTGCCCGCTGTCCTGCCGTCCTGTGTCCCAGGTCCATACTGAACTGCTGCTAACGTCTCCATACCCACTATCTCCACCCCGAATCCCTAACATACAGATACGACACCTGAGTGAAACGCATGTATGGTGATGGCAAAGTAAAACACAAATGGCGTATCAATTCTAGCAAACCCCAAATTCCTCCCAAATTCCAGCAAGCCTCAAGTTTGGGTCCCCTGGTAGAAGTTGGACTTCTGCCAGTAGCCCCAAGTTGGAAGGTATTACGCACCCAACAGGTGCGTAGTACATGTGCACTTTCTGTTGGTTTCTGACGCATCCCAACAGGTGCGCAGTCCCCCCCCCCCCCCCCTACGCACCCGCTGCCCCCACCCCTCCTCACGTAACCACTACTCCGGCATTTCCGGCTGGTTCTCAGAACCGTCTGACTCGGTACACAGTAAGTTCACCTGCAGGGCGGGAGGGGTATCAGGCGATCTGCCGCCGGTCGTAAGTTTGGAATGCAGACCGTCACGCAGACACGGCCCAGTGTGGCCATATCGGCGCAGTTTGCCGGCCCCCGTCACGAACACGGGACGGAGGGCGAGTGAGCAATGCCCTGTGTTGGCCAAGGTCAACACCAGCGTGCTATGTTTATCGGACATGCGTGATATATTTATTTTTAGTTAAGCTAAAGCCATTCCTTGTGCCAATATCACGTCAATAGTAATACGCAATAACGCATGGCGCATGGCCACAACGCATGGCCTCCCTCCAACCGGCGGCCAGTACCGCACATCAGGCCAGTTTCAGCCGCCTCCACCACCACCACCATCGCCGCCGCTACCGCTACCGTGGTCGGGTCATAACAGACCGCCTTCACCAGCCCGAACGCCGTCACGGCCTCACGCGTCACGCATCGTGACGTGACTCAGGATAGACGGAGCGTGACGGAGACTGCGCGGCGCACGCGCGGGGTCTGAGTAAGGCGCCGTCACACCGTCACGCCGTCATACCGTTCACGCCGTCATACCGTCACGCCGTCATACCGTCACACAGTCACGCCGTCACACCGTCACACCGTCACGCCGTCACACCGTCACGCTGTCACACCGTCACATGACGGGGCAGTATAGAGCACCCGGCGGGCCGCGCGACTGCTCAGTAGCCTAGGCATTGGCCTGATGCGATAGAGGTGAAGAGAGGCTACATCAGTGGTGGAACTTTATGAAATCCGTGTGTGTGTGTGTGCGGGGGGTTGGGGGCAACGGCGAATGCTCAAATTGAAACTAAATGTCCAATACAATATATATATATATA
Organism: Chirona hameri; assembly: GCA_036785665.1. Taxonomy (NCBI): domain Eukaryota; kingdom Metazoa; phylum Arthropoda; class Thecostraca; order Balanomorpha; family Balanidae; genus Chirona; species Chirona hameri. Next base: position 196,516 of record JAXIVJ010000663.1, read on the forward strand.
TATATATATATATATATATATATATATATATATATATATATATATATATTTATATATATTTATATTTATATATACATTATACATATACGTATACATATACATTAGGCCGGGTCATTCGATAGGTTTTTGCGAGCATGCACAGATTAATAGTGAAAATATTATGCGCTATATCATTTCAAACTTACATGAATTTTTTTAAATGTTTAAAATCAAGTTTGGACCTCCAAGCTTGAGCCAACCGGCCTCTTTTTGGAGACACTTTTCCTGATTTTTCGTTAATATCGTACATTTGGGCATGAATT
>JAXIVJ010000664.1:0-142500 GCA_036785665.1 Chirona hameri
CACCCAGCTCTTACACAGAGCTGGGTGGATCCTTCCACAGAGCTGGGTGGTAAACCCAGGATCACCCAGAGTTTTACCACCCAGCTCAATAGAGCGACCACAGAATGGCCATTCGTTTCCCCCGCTGGGTCGCCGTGAGAGACTCCGACATAAAATGACGGCAGTCACGTGAGAGACTCCGACATAAAGTGACGGCAGTTACGTGAGAGACTGCGACATAAAATGACTGGCAATCACGTGAGAGACTCCGACATAAAATGGCGGCAGTCACGTGAGAGACTCCGACATAAAGTGACGCAGTTACGTGAGAGACTGCGACATAAAATGACGGCAGTCACGTGAGAGACTGCGACATAAAATGACGGCAGTCACGTGAGAGACTCCGACATAAAATGACGGCAGTCACGTGAGAGACTCCGACATAAAATGGCGGCAGTCACGTGAGAGACTCCGACATAAAATGGCGGCAGTCACGTGATAGACTCCGACATAAAATGACAGCAGTCACGTGAGATACTCCGACATAAAATGACGGCAGTCACGTGAGAGACTCCGACATAAAATGGCGGCAGTCACGTGAGAGACTCCGACATAAAATGACGGCAGTCACGTGAGAGACTCCGACATAAAATGACGGCAGTCACGTGAGAGACTCCGACATAAAATGGCGGCAGTCACGTGAGAGACTCCGACATAAAATGACGGCCGTCACGTGAGAGACTCCGACATAAAATGACGGCAGTCACACATCATCGTTAAGCCTCATTATGCCAACTCCAACTCCAACAGGACCAAATATTACTAAAGTAGCTTACAGAACTTGTGTGTTTGTGTGTAAGCAATCAGTTTGAAAATAACAATGACCAGTATGCGTAAGATAGGGACGCATACTAAACTAGTGATTAGCCGCCGCCACCTATCACGGTGATCAGTGCGCTTCAGTGAGTGCCGTGCACCGCCAGCTACCGTCACGTCACGCTCGTTACCGTCACGGTTTTGACGGACAGAGTCACGGCAGGCGTGCGTTAACGGCTCGAATCTGTAGCTCCGCATGTCAAGGCAAGGAACGCACGACGCATTGAATGTTTTGCTTCTGTCGTGTGGCCTTTGTTAACAACAGTTCCCTGGCTTTTTGCTTGATTTACTAATGCGATTGTGTGTCGCCTTCAGTCAGACGCAGTGTACGCAGTGCAAGGTTTTGCCTATAATTTTGGATTTGTCTAGGACTGCCTGTCATATTATAGCGCTGCAATGAAGCACGAAGTGACACATATACGATGGTAATAATGCTTATTGACTAATTTGATCATGACATAATTTGATTTCCTTAAACATTATAGCGTATAAAAGCGGTATGATCTGCCTGCTATCTGTACCACTATTGTGGAAGGGTACTCAATGCGCATGCCGTCCATAGCTAATGCGTCAATTAACAATTAGAAACAGTAAATCAAGAAAAAATGCCTTTGATAAAGCTTATGTATCGAGTAAACATTATTACGAGCGAGCGAGCGCTCGTCCTTCCGTGGTGTATGGGCAAAATCTTATTATGAGCATCCCGGCCCGACCCGGCCCGAGGCGACGCTTTTGAAAAGCTCATATCTCTGCAACGACATGTCCGATTGACAAGCTGACTTCTTTGCTGAGCAGACCCATCCAACCTACCCTGTTTGAGACCAGTGCCGACTCACGTGGGTGACTACCACTGCGCGTGCCGCGTGCCGCGTGAGGGGTGTTGAAAAGTATTTTCTCGCAATAACTCCACAACGGCTGGGCAGATTATGTGCAAATTTCGTGTGTGGTTAGGACCTCTTAGCCGCCACTTTCACACAACTCAGGGGTGGGTGCCTCTGCACTAGTGATGTCAATCGGTTACCGAAATTTTGGTAACCCAAAAAATGTTGTGACCGATTTGGTAATCGGTCGGTCAGGCTTATACATTCTTGGACACTTTTCGGTCAGCCTAATCTTAAACAATTCACTTTTTGTCACATTTTTACACATATCCAGCCAAATTTGCTCCAAATTCAATCAATTAATGTAAATACTAAATAGAACAAATCATTAATATATAAAGATTGAAGATACTGCTCACAAGAAGAGGTGAGGTCCTTAAACATAAGTAATGTATACCATCTTAAGTAGCAAGCACAAATCAGTAACCAGTATGCCCCTCCAACTTTGGCCAGAGAAAATGTATTTCTTCCTATGTGTGTATTTATGTAATATGTATTATGCTGCAAATGAATATGAAATGATTTAGGTCACATCTTTCCATCCTGTTTTCGATGTGCTTTCGGTCTTGCTTGCAGCATAATTACTTACTTTGTACTAATAATTCTTACTAATTATTACTTTGCTTTGTAAATGTATTTGGTTCGCTTTTTCACAATTATACTGTCTTCTTGGAAACCGTACATGTGCGTTTTATGATGTTAAACAAAGCAAGTTTTACAGTGTGTTATCTACATAAATAAGTATTCAATTTGAAAATCGGTCAAATTTTGGACAATTTTTGGCTTCTACCAAAATCGGTCGGTATTCGGTCAACCGAAATTGCCTTCCATTCGGTATCGGTTTGGAATCGGTCAAGAATTTTTTTGAAAAATGACATCACCACTCTGCACGTGCGCACGTGCACACCCCTATTATGTATCTCAGGAACGGCTGAGCCGATTGTGTTCAAATGTGGTGTGTGGTTAGGGACCTCTCAGCCGCCGCCTTTCCAAAAGTCAGGGATGGGGTGGCTTTGCACGTGCGCACGTGCACACCCCTATTCTATACCTCTGGAACGGCTGAGCCGATTGTGTTCAAATTTGGTGTGTGGTTAGGGACCTCTCAGCCCCACTTTTCCACAAGTCAAAGGTGAATGCCTCTGCAAGTGCGCACGTGTGCACACTTTTTTGTATCTCAGAAACTACTTGCCCGATCGAGTTGAAATCCCCCATACATTTCCTTCGTGCTCGCTCGTTCATCGCCAACTACGGCGCCTTACTGGTTTTATTTATTACATATTTACTATTCAATGCTAATTATTCTGGTTGAGATACCCTTATCGTGGCACCAACAAGGTGTGATTGTGCACACTGCACTGGTCAAACACTGAGTGTTATTTTATTTCGTCCATAAATGCAGCACGAAAGGCCATTGTCGCATTGATTTGGCGACTCTACAATGCACAACAAGTTACCTGCAATTTTCAGAACCACTCACTGATTCATTCGATCTTCTATTTGGAAAGCAATGATGATCATAAATTTAATGAAGTGAAGTTAATATTTTAATGTGCGTATCTTATAAATATGATCATGCGTTATGGTGACGGAAAGTTACGTTCAGTCTCCCATGGAAATGGAAGTCCATATATAGTACGCCGAAGTTGGCGAGGAACGAGCGAGCGTGAAGCAAATGTATGGTGAATTTCAACTCCATCGGGCTAGTAGCTTATGAGATACAAAAAGGGTGCGCACGTGCGCACGTGCAGAAGCACCCCACCCCTGACTTGTGGGAAAGTGGCGGCTGAGAGGTCCCTAACCACACACCAAATTTAAACACAATCGGCTCAGCCATTCCTGTGATATAGAATAGGGCCACTGAAGGTCACTGAAGGTCACTGAAGGCACGTGCGCACGTGCAGAGGCACCCCATCCCTGACTTGTGGGAAAGCGGCGGCTGAGGGGTCCCTAATCACATACCAAATTTGAACACAATCGGCTCAGCCGTTCCTGAGATATAGAATAGGGGTGTGCACGTGTGCACGTGCATAGGCACCGCCAATAACTTGTGGGAAAGTGGCGGCTGAGGGGTTCCTAACCACACATCAAATGTGAGCACAATCGGCTCAGCCGCTGCGGAGTTATTGCGAGGAAACACCTTCCAACACCCCTCACGCGGCACGCGCCACGCAGTGGTAGTCAGTAGTCACCCACGTGAGTCGGAACTGGTCTCAAACAGGGCAGGTTGGATGGGGCTGCTTAGCAAAGAAGCCCGCTTGTCAATTGGACGTGCGGTTGCAGAGATATTAGCTTGTCAAAGGCGTCGCCACGGGCCAGGCCGGGTCGGGCCGCTTATATTCAGATTTTTTCCATATACCACGGAAAGCGCTCGCTCGTAATCATTACGAGCGAGCGTGAAGCGCTCGCTCGTCCTTTCGTGGTATAGGGGAAAAATCTGAATATGAGCGGCCCGGCCCGGCCCGGCCCGGCCCGGCCCGACCCGTGACGACGCTTTTGAGAAGCTCATATCTCTTCAACCACACGTCCAATTGACAAGCGGGCTTCTATGCTGAGCATCCCATCCAGCCTACCCTGTTTGAGACCGGTGCTGACTCACGTGGGTGACTACTGACTACCACTGCGTGGCGCGTGCCGCGTGAGGGGTGTTGAAAACTATTTTCTCGCAAAAACTCTGCAACGGCTGAGCCGATTGTGCTCACATTTGGTGAGTGGTTAGGGGCCTCTCAGACGCCACTTTCCCACAAGTCAGCAATGGGGTGCCTCTGGACGAGCGCACGTGCACACCCATCTTTTATATATCAGGAACGGCTGAGCCGATTGTGTCTAAATTTGATGAGTGGTTAGAGACCTCTCAGTCGCCCCCTTTCCACAAGTCAGGGGTGGGGTGCCTCTGCACGTGCGCGCGTGCACACCCCTCTTCTATATCTCACGAACGGCTGAGCCGATTGTGTTCGAATTTGGTGTGTGGTTAGGGACCCCTCCGCCGCCACTTTCCCACAAGTCAAGGGTGGGGTGACTGCACGTGCGCACGTGCACACCCTTATTATATATCTCAGGAGCGGCTGAGCCGATTGTGTTCGAATTTGGTGTATGGTTAGGGACCCCTCCGCCACTTCTTTCCAACAAGTCAGGGATTGGGTGGGTGACTGCACGTGCACACGTGCACACCCCTATTATATATAAATCAGGAACGGCTGAGCCGATTGTGTTCAAATTTGGTGTGTGGTTAGGGGCCCCTCAGCTGCCGCCTTCACACAAGTCAGGGGTGGAGTGCATCTGCACGTGCGCGTATGCTAAACTTTGCATTCATTGGTGTGACGGGATTTGTTCGTCTCATTCTTTTCTAAATTGTACTATGTTTGTTCAAACATGTAGGCCCCCAAGTCTCGCACTCTCGCTCCAGCTCCACCGCCTGCTCCTGCTCAGCTATCCCGCCCCAGCCTTGCCGTCTCCTCCAGCTTCGCCGCCTGCTCCTCAGCCGTCCAGATCCGCCGCCCGGCGCCGTCTCCGCCGTCTGCGCCTCTGCTGGCCGGCCAGGAACCGCCGCAGCACCATCCGCAGCGTGCCCTCCCCTGTCTGAGCCGGGGGCATCGAGCCCGGGGGCCGCGCCCTGGCGAACGCCGCCAGAACATAGCCGGGGATGACGGCCGCGAGAGGCGCCACCAGCGCGGGACTGGTGCCGAGAGCAGCCATCAGTGCCACCCCCAGCGGCACACCGATAGTCAGTCCTGCCAGACCCTGCCGGCGCAGGTCAGCCCCGGCTGTCCCGCGCAGTCGCTGGATCATGGCGGCGAGACCGGCCGGACGCCGGGTGGTGGCGGGACGGTTGGTGGAGCCAGCGGAGGAGGCGGGAGGCGGAGCTGGTGGTAGAGGTGCCAGTGCCGGTGGCGGTGGCTGAGGTGGAAGACTGGCCAACAAGGCGTTCAGAGCAGAGCAAGCGGCGCCGGAACAGCCATGTGGGCTCGGCTGAACCGGCAGCTGAGCCAGGGGGTTCGCAGAGCCTGGAACGTCCGCCGGCCCTGCGGGTGGCTCCGAGACGCCATACATGGCGGAGGCTACCGGCCGGTCTGGGTTACCATGCTGCCCTGACGCCGCAATGCTGTACATAGCTGACCCAGTCGGTCGGTATAGCTGCTCTGGTGAACCGTACATGACCGGTCGGACGGCCTGACCGGAAGGCCTTGGTGGGTCATACATTGACGACAGAGCCGGTGGACAGGGTCGACCTGTGAAAGGGTCTGACGGCCGCCGCACTCCGGAGCGCGGCGGCATCACCGGCCTGACCACCAGCGGTCGGAACGTGCTTCCCATCGGAACGTGGTGCAGCGTCCCGCCGACTGGGCGGGCCAGCGCTGTGCTCTGGGCGGGGGCGGGAGCGAGGGCGGACCCACCTGACGGGCTGGGTGCCGGCGCGGGGGTTGGTGCTGCTGCGGCCTCCGTGCGGTTCAGGTACTGCAGCAGCGCCTGGAGAACCTGCTTCAAATCGCCATCGTCAGAGATCGGAGCTGACGACGGCGACGACGGCGGCGGCGGCGGCGGCGGCTGCTTCGTTGTTGCAGCCGTCACCATGGTGGTCGCTGATGTTGTAGCAGCGGTGCTCGAGGTCGTGGTGAACCTCGTCCTGGTCGGACCCCGCAGCGGGGGGCTGGCGACAGCGGGAGGACACCGGACACCGTTGTTACAGTTGATGTTGATGTTGTTGCCGTCGTCCTCGGCAGAGAACGATAGCCCAGTTTGCCCAGCGCTGGTCTGCTGGTTGCTGAAGCTGGAGACTGCACCGTGAGCCGTGCCAGAGGATGTGCTGTCTCCTGAAGATGACGAGGCCCACAGAGCACTGAACCCCGGCCTGGAGACGGTCGGGTGACGGTACGGGTAGGGGTAGCCGTGGTACTGCGCGTACGGAGGGTAATAAGGGTACGCAGGTGGGGCAGCCGCTTGGATGTAGGTGTCGTGGCCTGCCGCTGGTGAGTCCGTCTGCTGTAGGCTGTTTGGTGGGAATTCAGGCCGACCTGACTGGGGCAAGCGCTGGTCTTGCTGGGTATTCACAGAGGAGGAACTTCCGACCGAGTTAATGTACTGCTCCACTCCCGCTTCAGTCTCTGCAACTGTCTGTGACTCCTGACTTTGAATGACAGTCTGACTGGCCTCCAAATAATTATGGGAGTCCGTCAGTTCTCCAAGGATCAGACTGATGGGTCGTTTGTTACCCAGTTCACCCATCACATCTATTTCAGCCTGATCACTGCCGCCTTGTCCACCCTCCTGTACTAAAGATCCAGGCCGGTTCTTTGTGCCTGGCGTCTCCCGCGTCACACTGACTTCGTCCGGCATCACCTGCGTTGCCGTGGTTACGCCCGGCGTCTCCTCCGTCACCTTTGTCGCGGTTGACGGCGGGGTGGCGGCGATGACCCGCGTGGTGCCCTGCAGTGACACCAGCAGCTGGGATAGGTCCAGCGGCGGCGGCGGGTCCGGCCGGCTCGTGGTGAACACGTACGGGGGTCTGGTGCTAACATCGTCACCTGCCTGCTGCAGGAAGGGGGACTGCAGGAACGGGGAACGGACCCAGCCGTTCTCAGCCAGAGAGATCTGCAGGGTCTCCGGCAACACGGCCGCAGGTGCCGCTTGTGGAGCCGGTGAAGACTGTGGAGCCTGTGAAGGCTGTGCATACTGCGGAGACTGCGGAGCCTGCGGAGCCTGCGGAGCCTGCGGAGCCTGCGGAGCCTGCGGAGCCTGCGGAGCCTGCGGAGCCTGCGGAGCCTGCGGAGCCTGCGGAGCCTGCGGAGCCTGCGGAGCCTGCGGAGCCTGCGGAGCCTGCGGAGCCTGCGGAGCCTGCGGAGCCTGCGGAGCCTGCGGAGCCTGCGGAGCCTGCGGAGCCTGCGGAGCCTGCAAAGCCTGCAAAGCCTGCAGAGCCTGCAGAGCCTGTGGAGCCTGTGGAGCTGCATGGCCCGACGGGGGAGAGTGAAGCCAAAGACTCGGCTGTTCCGTGGTTGTTGCCCGCAGCAGAAGATCGGACGGGTTGACGGGCGATGGAGCAGCGATGACGGGAGACGGAGGAAGCCCGGGCGGCGCCGGCCGGCCAGGGGATAGGATGAGTCGCTCTGGTTGTACCGGAGAAGCGTGAGTGTCTTCAGAGCTGCTGCCGGTGTCGTCTAGACGTGACCAGCGCGACAGGTGCCGGAACTTCGGCACCCGTCCCCCCGTGGTATATCGCCGCACGTGTGGCAGCTGAGCACCGGAGAAGGCCGACACTGAGATGAGCAGGCTCGTCACCAGAAGCGTCACTGTCACACAGCGCTCCAGCACCGAGGGCTGCATGTTAATCACTGAGGCACGCGTCTGTCGCTGTTTGCAGTTCGACAACACTCGCGTTCCACGTTCTGCACTTCACTTAGGCCACGGTCGTCACGTTCATCGTCTGAGAGCGCTTAAACCTGCCACAACTTTCCGTCCCGCACGATAGCGAACGACTTCACAGAGTCCGTCACGAAGTCTCGCAGAGTGCGTCGCAGAGCCTCACAGAGTCCGTCACCACCCGGCTCGCAGTCGGCAGTGTCCGTCCTCTCCGCCGTTCAGCGCCTCACTGCTCCTCCGTCTGTATCCTCGCCGGTCCTCTTCTGGGGCACGTGTCCTCGTTCCCAGCGTTCCTGCGGTGCGGCGGTGCGTCACAGAAGAGGATGGCCGCGAGACTGAGCGCAGTCTGTCATCTCGGGGCCCACGCCGGCACCGTTATTGGGTGTCCCAGGTAGCGCCGCGCCGCGCCCCGGCAGACGTCGAATGCGGCGCAGCTGCCGCGCCGCGCGCCACCGTTAGTGCACGCGCCGCCCGCCGCGCCGCCCGCCGCGCCGCGAATCGCCGCTTCGCGCCATTATGGACGGTGCTGGGTCGCACCGGCTGAATGTAGAGCACTGCCCGCAGGTCTCGGTCACTGGTGCACTGGACTGAGTGAAGTTATGTGAAGTGGTGCGGCGTGATGGGTTCAGGAACCGGGACAGGACCGGTCACCGAGCGGCGGCAGAAGGAGGGACTCTCGTGACACACTTCACACCAGTTGGCGGGGCACCAGGCAGGCACGGTGGCGGCAGGCTCCCTCGTTTGTCGGACAAAATGAGCGTCACTTGAGACGTTCGAGTTACAGCTGCACGTGCCCCTCCTCCCATGTTCATGACTGGGCACAATTTTCAATCTTGTAAATATTCATAAGATAGCGAGTGTTAAATTGGTTGGAGTTCGGTCGGAGATTTACACCGAAGAGCAGAATCACTGAGAACGTGTGGGAATGTGAGAAACTGCGTGACATAACAGATTCACAGGATGACTGTCGGGTCACGGGAATCGGTCACGGGAATGTCGGGTCACGGGAATGTCGGGTCACGGGAATGTCGGGTCACGGGAATGTCGGGTCACGGGAATCGGTCACGGGAATGTCGGGTCACGGGAATCGGTCACGGGAATGTCGGGTCACGGGAATGGAGATGCTGGAGATTGGAGCGGACCGGCTCTCTGGGCTGCGGCAATTTACGGACATGAGTAATTACTGGCCGTGTCCACTCATCCAATATATCGCCAGCTGGACGACTACCAAACCAACTATGTGTGTGTGAGCCGCATCGGTGCTGGTCTTATCTCCTGAGTACCTAACGGCGCTGTGCCGAACTAACGCCCAGCCTCTCTTAAGCGCCGTGAGAGAGAGAGAAAAGGACGGAAGTGTCCCGTTTCCCGACATTTCCCACTTTAATTATGCGTCAATGCCTCATGGGGCAGTGAGCGTTCGAGCTACCGCTTGGATCGTGCGGGAAGAAACTACTGCCACCGATCTTCTAAAAAAAAAATTGAGCCACGACGCAACTGGTCGACTGAAATGCAAACAAATATAATGTTTACATGCTTACAGGTTTCAAGACAGTTTTCGCTTCAAACATGGTCATGAAATTAGTATTATTATGACTGCATCAAATGTATACACCTCTAAGAAATTCATTATAATCTCTTAATCCTCCGAGAGCTCAGGCTCAACGTTCACTGCCCATATTCTAAAAATGTGTAAACTCAGCGGGGAACATAGCAATCTCAAAACTCATTTTACGCCAATTACTGACCGTGTCTACTGATCTAGTATGTCATTAATCAAAGACCTATCTGATCATTATTTGAAAACATTACACCACATGGCATGAATTGTAATCGTGCACCCACAGCCGATTGCATGATAGTCTTGTGAGCGGACTTCTGAGACGATGTCACGAAATTGTGTGACTAGTATACCATGTAGCGGAGCCTTGATAGCTCGCATGGAAGGAGAATAATGAACTTCAATATATGAAACCATGTCAATGAACATGCCTGATATGGTTATCTGTTACACAACGAACAGAAAGAGCGATGGTATCTGTCCGAAATAGACACGAGTCATATTTTGTGGAGCTTCGTTTGGTGTAATTTAACATCTCCGATCTTCTTCACATTAAATGCTAATTTAGACCTAGTAGATGCGTAAGGCATGACACACTGTCACGCGGCGAGTTAACCCGCCATTGCATTGACTGGGGGCGGGGGCGTTTTACACTCCCCCTTTGATGAACTTTCGTAATAGCTCAAAAACCAATAGCGCTATCAACGTTAATCTTCGGGTACCTTCTTCTTCATCGATTTTACGTCTTCTGTGCAACAATAAAGAAATTTCGTCGAAACAACCTGAGTTATAGCGAATTTAGTGACGTCACTACACACGAGTTTTACACTAAAATCAGCTAAATTTTAACAGACCGTACAAATGTCATATTTTGAGCAAAATGCAATCCAAAAACTTCAAAAGATCGCAAATAGCAAGGTCTACAACATGACTGTCTCGAAATTTTGAACATTATGGTTTTTGACCCTCAAAAAGTAAAAAACACGTTTTTTTAATTATCACAAAATAAAACTTTTCAAAGATATTATAAAAAAACGGAATATATGTCAGAGAGACAATGTAGGTAACTACCATATCAAATTTGAAAATGATATCACATTTTTTTACTGACTTATGGCAGTATGACTTATGGCAATATGGGTATCTTTTGACGTCATATTGGGAAATTGCGTGTGTTGGCTTGTATTGACCAGATACAGACAAATGAATGCCAGCACTGTATTTCGGAGATACAACTGGTCTAGAAACATGCCTTTTTATTTATATTTATCAATTTCTAATTTTGACCTTCAGTGACCTGAACTTGTCCTGAACTTGACACTAACTTCACGTAAATTAAGTCAGGTGGTAAATGACACTATCGAATTATACGTGGAAAATAACCCATAAAACATGTGTTGCATGGCTTTCGTAGATATTTTGCGCATAGTGACCTTTTGTGACCTGACCTTGACCTTGACCTTTGCCAACAATCTCACTTTACCCATGCGGCATGTGTATCATACTTCTGCCAGCACTTTGGGTGATCATGGTCGCAATCGAAGGCTTGGATGGAAAGAATGGCCCATAAACTAAAATACGTTGATTTTGACCTTTGACCTGGCTGTGTCCTGACATTTGACCTCACTTTGACATGTTTTAGCAAGCATTATATCCGTCTCATTAAGAGCTTTCGATTGCCGCCTTGCGCGTCTCGCTGCGATCATTTGTTCGGAAGATAACCAGCGGGGGAAGGGGGGGTTAACGCCCCCCAGTCAATGGTGTTCTGCTGAGACCCCAGTCAATGCCGGGTTAGGATGCCTTATAAGACGTGCAATGTCACATTCAACTGAATGACGCAGGCTCTGGCTGCAACTGCATTTAGCATCACCCGGGATGATCTCGCCGATGTGGGTGAGACAGCGGGAGGGATGAGTCATGAAAATGGTGTGATGCACAGGGTGGAACATTCTCGAAAATGCCAGAATCGCGCATCCGCCGTAGGTATCGCTCGTGCCAGTGATGTAGCGGACAATGTCATTTTCAGTCGTTTTTGCCTCAGATTTGCAGGCCACGTGTATAGATGCTCAGGCACTCATTCAGATACTTAACCGTATGTGCAATGACTTCCATGTTACCGACCATACATGCGTGATATATCTTCCATGTAATGTATATATCAAATATGTAATATTTGTTGATCGGGGAAGATAAAGTAGGTAGGTATAAACCGCAGCTAACTAGAAAACTGCTTGTCAGCGGTGTCAAATTATTTCATTATTAAAGGGATATTGCCACCTCGCGGGCCAATATGGAGTTTTTAGTGTGTATCGGTCGATTAAGCGTGTCCGATTTCACCTGCAAATTTGGGTCCCGAAACTCCCCCATTAAATTCAGCCGTTAGGCGATTAGGCGAGTGCAGTGGACGGCGACCTGATCAATACATACATTTGCACCTCTCATGTTTGGCACACATTCCTAAAATTGGAGTCGCCTCATCACTATTTAGAATCACTTCTTTGCGGACTATTATTTTCTTTTTAATGTTGCAAACTCAACATCATCATTCCGTCAGTGAACTTCAAAATTGAAAAGCGTATGCAGTGAATTATATTTTTTAACAACCTTAGCCCCTTTCATAATAAAACAGCAAGAATTGCTGTGGCTCGACTTTGGGACCGTAGGAGATTTGTGACCTATACTTTATAACACAGACAGACTTTTCAAGGTCAAGTCTCGGCGAATTCGGACGCTTCGGCTTTGGGCAGGCGCCAATTCCACAGCCAAACTGGATGAGAGCGGCCATCATGAATCTAGTACTGAGCACAGCTGGGACCAACGTTTTGTAGTCTGAAATCAATACAAAATGATTTGTATATTTGTTTATTTTTATAATCACCAACGGGTTCTGCGCCCCCTGACAGGTGAAGTAGAAAGTTAAAACCATCACATTCACGAAAATTTACAGACATACAACACAACTATCTACCCATAACATACAGCCACTCGTTTCTTGAACTCTGGTGCACTGCTCTCCCATACATCCACATCGCGGTTCGCGTCCAGAAAGGCATTACAGGCGCTGGGAGCGCGACTAAAGACGCACGTTTTAACAGTGTTTACCCGCGCAAACGAACTTGCGAACAAATGTTGATTTTTCAGTTGACGGGTAGGCACTGCTACAGGGAGCTTGTCGATAAGGAATGATGAACATATCCTGTGGCGATGAACGTTTTTGATGAACATTATGTCGTGGTGTTCGAACCGATTTGCCGATACACTGTTTAGGTGCTGCAGGAGCAAGTTTAAGCTTGAGCATACATGACTATTGATCCCCACAGTTCATTTAAGTTGCTTTTTAGAAATCCTCCGGAGGTGGCAATATCTCTTTAACCCGGCATTGACTGGGGTCTCAGCCGAACACCATTGACTGGCGGGGGGGGGGGTAAACGTCCCCCTGGTTAGAACCAATAATTGCAGCGAGACTCACAAGGCGGCATTCGTAAGCTCTTAATGAGACGAATCTAAGCACACTCAAAAATGTCAAAGTGAGGTCACATGTCAGGTACGGTCAGGTCAAAGGTAGGTAAAAGGAAGGAAGGTAAAAAAGACGTATTTGAGTGTATGGGCCATACTTTCCATCCAAAGCTTTCGATTGCGACCATGATCATCTTAAGTGCGTTCAAAGGTATGATACACATCCCGAATGAGCTAAAGTGAGATTGTTGACAAAGGTCAAGGTCAATATCAGGTAAGAAAGGTCACTATGCGCAAAATATCTTCGAAAATCATGCAACACATGTTGTATGGGTTATTTTCCACGTAGAACTCGATAGTGATAGTAATTTTACAACCTGACTTCATTTACGTGAAGTAAGTGTCAAGTTTCGGTCAAGGTCAGGTCACTGAAGGTTCAAATTTGAAATGGATAAAAAAAGCATGCTTCTAGACCAGTTTTGTCTCATTAATACGGTGCTGGCAGTGTGCTTAGCAGTGTGCTTAACGAGTTGCCAGCGGACATTCGGGGCTTGAAGGGATCGCACTTTAGAACGAGGCTGAAGGCTTACCTACGTGATCTCGGTGGCTCTTAATCCGTGTGTTTTTAGTGTTTTAGTGTCATTTTAGCATTCATCCGTTTTTGTCATGTTTCTTATAGTCATGTCATAGTTGGCCTGTGTATGTCTGCGTTCGGTACGAGTGTGAATGTTTTACATGCATGGCATTGTCCCATTGTACTGACAAGAGGGCCGTAATAGCCACAGTTGATGTGAATGGCCTTTAATAAAGTACTACTACTGGCATTTATTTGTATTTATCTGGTCAAAAATGCAACAAAAACGCAATTTCAAAATATGACGTCATGAGTTACCCATACTTTAGATGCCATAAGTCAGTCAAAAATGGCGATATCATTTTAAATTTGGTATGGTAGTTGCCCATATGTAGTGCTCTGACATATATTCCGCTTTTTAATATCTGTGAAACATTTGATTTTGTGGGCATTTTTAAAAAAAGATAGGGGGTTCAAAAATCCACATTTTCAACAATCCGAGATAGCCATGTTGTAGCCCTTGTCATTTGCTATCGTGTGACGTTTTGGAATTGCATTTTGCTTAACCCGCGCAATGCAGGGGGGTTGATTTCCACCCCCCCCCCCCCCCCCTCAGGTTTTTCAAAGATAGCGAAAAAAACGGCGGCGCGCAGCGCCGCCGGGTTTTCTCATACCTGTCAGAACATCAATTGCACACACTTTGAAAAGAAAAAAATAACCTAGGGTCATCTCAGGTCAGGTCACCAGACCAGGTCAAGTGACCCCACCTCCAAAAATGTTTGCAGTTGTGCTAAAGCCAGAGTTTTTCACCGATCAGTTTGAAACTTACAGGATGTCATGAGGGCATACGTACTTACAATTCGTTAATCTCGGAATTTTGATATCGGTGACCTAAGGTCAGGTCAATTTCGTAACCTCCCCATAATAAGTCAATGGGGAAATATACAAATGCTAAGGATATGCATGCTATTAGTCCAATTACTTCTGGGATCATGTTATTATAGGATATTCTTAATGATACAAGTGTAAGTTTTGTTCAGTGACCCCTATTGGGTCATTTAAGGTCATGCGAGGTCACCATCACTTTTTTGTCAATAACTCCCGACATAATGAAGATAGAGAAGTAAAACCGAAACTAATGTGTTTGTCTCGTCAAGACACATCTTCCCATATGCAACATGCCCTACTTGGGTCACCACTTGACCTTGACCTGAAGTCAATTTTAAGTTAACTTAACAAGGTCACCATGCATATCATTCAAAGCGCCTTGACAAGATAAACACAATGACGTAAACAGTTTTCCGTTATCTTTATTACATAAAAAGTTAATAGCGAAAAACGATTTAGCAAAAAAATGATTTTTCTTTCTTTCTTGACCTCTGGAGCCTCAAATATTGACCGGAGATCAAATTTGAGGACAGCTAAACGATTGCAAATTTCACTGGCTGGCGTTTACTTTTTTCAGTTTGTTTCTAACTAGCATAGTTTCTGAGATATATGGGAATTTCTGGAGCGATGTCCTAAAACAGGAAAAACTGGAAAATTTGACCTTTGATGACCTCTGGTGACCTCAATTTTGACCTGACCTAAAACAATACTGAATTACTTTCGATAGAACATGTATCAAGCTATCAAATGCCGTTTTCCGCTTCTCGCTACGTAGCGCAGTTTTCGAGATCTCAGGGGGGGGGGGGAGGGGGCGGAAATCAACCCCCTCCCCCCTGCAGTTTGTGTTCGGCGCAAAGCCCCTGCAGTGCGCGGGTTAACATATGACATTTGTACGGTCTGTTAAAGTTTAGCTGATTTTTGTGTCAAACTCGCGTGTAGTGACATCACTAAATTCGCTATAACTCGAGATAAACAAAGCTACGAAATTGCTTCATCATGATCCTATCTCTGTAATCACTTTTGAACGCTGAACACTTCTTATATTTAGTTGATCATGTTGTTGATCATCTTATATTTACTTATATATAATAGATCATCAATTAGCTGATCAAGAGTACTTCTTAATGTAATCTTGAAAACTTCGAAAAATCTATAACTAACTGTTAAAACCTGAGTAAAAGTTACAAACAAAGTATGACCCTAAAGTCTTACTTGGCTTCTTATATTACCTGTTTGCGTCTGGTACCAGCACCGGTGGATTGCGTCTGGTACCAGCACCGGGTGGATTGCGTCTGGTACCAGCACCGGGTGGATTGCGTCTGGTACCAGCACAGGGTGGATTGCGTCTGGTACCAGCACCGGGTGGATTGCGTCTGGTACCAGCACCGGGTGGATTGCGTCTGGTACCAGCACCGGGTGGATTGCGTCTGGTACCAGCACAGGGTGGATTGCGTCTGGTACCAGCACAGGGTGGATTGCGTCTGGTACCAGCACAGGGTGGATTGCGTCTGGTACCAGCACCGGGTGGATTGCGTCTGGTACCAGCACAGGGTGGATTGCGTCTGGTACCAGCACAGGGTGGATTGCGTCTGGTACCAGCACAGGGTGGATTGCGTCTGGTACCAGCACAGGGTGGATTGCGTCTGGTACCAGCACAGGGTAGATTGCGTCTGGTACCAGCACCGGGTGGATTGCGTCTGGTACCAGCACAGGGTGGATTGCGTCTGGTACCAGCACAGGGTGGATTGCGTCTGGTACCAGCACAGGGTGGATTGCGTCTGGTACCAGCACAGGGTGGATTGCGTCTGGTACCAGCACAGGGTGGATTGCGTCTGGTACCAGCACAGGGTAGATTGCGTCTGGTACCAGCACCGGGTGGATTGCGTCTGGTACCAGCACCGGGTGGATTGCGTCTGGTACCAGCACAGGGTGGATTGCGTCTGGTACCAGCACCGGGTGGATTGCGTCTGGTACCAGCACAGGGTGGATTGCGTCTGGTACCAGCACCGGGTGGTGACTGCGATGTGGAACTCCTCTTTGTCACTGGAACAACACAATGCTTACCGAACTTCAATTGACATTGTCATATACAATTGATAGCGGCTCGAGGAACACAAGTCGCACCTTTCTCTGTTCCCAGACCCCGTCACGAGCCTCATCAAACTATGTCAGTCACAATATCTCGGCCACGCGTGCTAATTCAACCACGCCCATTCAGCCTGAACAGCATATGCCGCATGTAACGGGCTGTGTGTCCAGATTAGTATCATTAGTACCCCGGAACTGTTGGAAAAAAACGCCAGTCAGCGCGCCCCAAACTCCATTAGACAGCTCAGCTATAGAGTGCTCCGCGGGGTGAGCGGCCCGGCGAGGTGTTCCGCCTGCCGTATGGCGCCGATTGTGTCGTGCTGCCAGCCACCCAGTCTCTCTGTCTGACCCCGTCCGACCCAGTGTCCGTCCTACATCGTGGGAAACGGACTGCTACCGGCATATGTGTCGATTTATATACTTTTGGGATGCCCCCCCCCCCCCCCCCAGGTTAAGTTGCCCTCCCCCCAAAAAAATGGTGCGATCGGCCCCTCAATCCTTTCTGCCCTCAGATTATCCGACACTTACAGGCATCGTCCACTGAAATCCACGGCAGATCCATTTGATTGAATTTTGTGTCCTAACGGACACAACCCCACTTCCTGTTAACCAGGGCTGCGGAGTCGATCGGTCTTGAGGTGACTCCGACTCTGACTCGAACTCCGACTCTGAAATCGATTGTTACCTTTAATTAGCTGAAGCTATTGACAACAGGCACATAAGTAAACGCACGCAGCACAAATTTTGCCGTTTCCAGATTGGAGCTCGGTTAATGGAAATATAGTAGTCCAATGAATTGAATATAGGCATTGTCTGACCAAAACTTTCGATTTTAAAAGGCTGGAAATCCAAAAATATATAATTTGTAAGGTCTTGTGACAACCCTATCGGCTATCATCCACATGAATTGACTGGGCTTATGGACTTCTGGTTAATATTATGAGAATATGGACTTCGGTGAATGAATGGGACAACGTTTAACTCGACCGAGCAAGCGACTCGCCTCCGACAAGCAAGCAGCGTATTTTGTTTTACAAATTAATTTATCGTGATCATTGCATAATGACATTTCGGGGATCCGTACTTTGGATCCGTACCGACGATACACCCTAGGTCATTTTCTAATAAGCCGATTTCCGATTTTGAACCACTGCGTTCCAAAGTTGAAATGTGTCCTTGATGGCCAAACACACGGAACAGAGTTTGTAAAAGCAGGGAGGTGATGACTCGTCTCCATGTTCCCTAGGAATTGCCTTTCTAATGCCTTTTCCGGAGTGCTCGCTCTATGTAGTTATACGGGCTTGCTTCCTGAGTACAATGATGACAGGTGATCTTGCCTATCTAATGCCTTTTCCGCAGTGCTCGCTCTATGTAGTTATACGGGCTTGCTTCCTGAGTACAATGATGACAGGTGATCTTGCCTATCTAATGCCTTTTCCGGAGTGCTCGCTCTATGTAGTTATACGGGCTTGCTTCCTAAGTACAATGATGACAGGTGATCTTGCCTATCTGATTCCGGAGTGCTCGCTCTCCGGAATCAGACAGGTGATCTTGCCTTTTCCGGAGTGCTCGCTCTATGTAGTTATACGGGCTTGCTTCCTGAGTACAATGATGACAGGTGATCTTGCCTATCTAATGCCTTTTCCGGAGTGCTCGCTCTATGTAGTTATATGGGCTTGCTTCCTGAGTACAATGATGACAGGCGATCTTGCCTATCTGATGCCTTTTCCGGAGTGCTCGCTCTATGTAGTTATATGGGCTTGCTTCCTGAGTACAATGACAACAGGTGACCTTGCCTATCTAATGCCTTTTCCGGAGTGCTCGCTCTATGTAGTTATACGGGCTTGCTTCCTGAGTACAATGATGACAGGTGACCTTGCCTATCTGATGCCCTTTCCGGAGTGCTCGCTCTATGTAGTTATACGGGCTTGCTTCCTGAGTACAATGATGACAGGTGATCTTGCCTGTCTAATGCCTTTTCCGCAGTGCTCGCTCAATGTAGTTATACGGGCTTGCTTCCTGAGTACAATGATGACAGGTGATCTTGCCTGTCTAATGCCTTTTCCGGAGTGATCGCTCTATGTAGTTATACCGGCTTGCTTCCTGAGTACAATGATAACAGGTGACCTTGCCTATCTAATGCCTTTTCCGGAGTGCTCGCTCTATGTAGTTATACGGGCTTGCTTCCTGAGTACAATGATGACAGGTGACCTTGCCTATCTGATGCCATTTCCGGAGTGCCCGCTCTATGTAGTTATACGGGCTTGATTCCTGAGTACAATGATAACAGGTGACCTTGCCTATCTGATGCCTTTTCCGGAGTGCTCGCTCTATGTATTTATACGGGCTTGCTTCCTGAGTACAATGATAACAGGTGATCTTGCCTATCTGATGCCTTTTCCGGAGTGCTCGCTCTATGTAGTTATACGGTCTTGCTTCCTGAGCACAATGATAACAGGTAACCTTGCCTTTCTAATGCCTTTTCCGGAGTGCTCGCTCTATGTAGTTATACGGGCTTGCTTCTGAGTACTATGATAACAGGTGGTCTTGCCTATCTGATGCCTTTTCCGGAGTGCTCGCTCTATGTAGTTATACGGGCTTGCTTCCTGAGTACAATGATAACAGGTGACCTTGCCTATCTGATGCCTTTTCCGGAGTGCTCGCTCTATGTAGTTATACGGGCTTGCCTCCTGAGTACAATGATAACAGGTGACCTTGCCTATCTAAAGCCTTTTCCAGAGTGTTCGCTCTATGTAGTTATACAGGCTTGCTTCCTGAGTACAATGATGACAGGTGACCATGCCTATCTGATGCCTTTTCCGGAGTGCTCGCTCTATGTAGTTATACGGGCTTGCTTCCTGAGTACAATGATAACAGGTGACCTTGCCTATCTAATGCCTTTTAAGGAGTGCTCGCTCTATGTAGTTATACGGGCTTGCTTCCTGAGTACAATGATGACAGGTGACCTTGCCTATCTAATGCCTTTTCCGGAGTGCTCGCTCTATGTAGTTATACGGGCTTGCTTCCTGAGTACAATGATGACAGGTGATCTTGCCTATCTAATGCCTTTTCCGGAGTGCTCGCTCTATGTAGTTATACGGGCTTTCTTCCTGAGTACAATGATAACAGGTGACCTTGCCTATCTGATGCCTTTTCCGGAGTGCTCGCTCTATGTAGTTATACGGGCTTGCCTCCTGAGTACAATGATAACAGGTGACCTTGCCTATCTAATGCCTTTTCCGGAGTGCTCGCTCTATGTAGTTATACTGGCTTGCTTCCTGAGTACAATGATAACAGGTGACCTTACCTATCTAATGCCTTTTCCGGAGTGCTCGCTCTATGTAGTTATACGGGCTTGCTTCCTGAGTACAATGATAACAGGTGACCTTGCCTATCTGAAGCCTTTTCCGGAGTGCTCGCTCTATGTAGTTATACGGGCTTGCTTCCTGAGTACAATGATAACAGGCGACCTTGCCTATCTAATGCCTTTTCCGGAGTGCTCGCTCTATGTAGTTATACGGGCTTGCTTCCTGAGTACAATGATGACAGGTGACCTTGCCTATCTGATGCCTTTTCCGGAGTGCTCGCTCTATGTAGTTATACGGGCTTGCTTTCTGAGTACAATGATAACAGGTGATCTTGCCTATCTGATGCCTTTTCCGGAGTGCTCGCTCTATGTAGTTATACGGACTTGCTTCCTGAGTACCATGATAACAGGTGACCTTGCCTATCTGATGCCTTTTCCGGAGTGCTCGCTCTATGTAGTTATACGGGCTTGCTTCCTGAGTACAATGATAACAGGTGACCTTGCCTGTCTAATGCCTTTTCCGGAGTGCTCGCTCTATGTAGTTATACGGGCTTGCTTCCTGAGTACAATGATGACAGGTGACCTTGCCTATCTAATGCCCTTTCCGGAGTGCTCGCTCTATGTAGTTATACGGGCTTGCTTCCTGAGTACAATGATAACAGGTGACCTTGCCTATCTAATGCCCTTTCCGGAGTGCTCGCTCTATGTAGTTATACGGGCTTGCTTCCTGAGTACAATGATAACAGGTGACCTTGCCTATCTGAAGCCTTTTCCGGAGTGCTCGCTCTATGTAGTTATACGGGCTTGCTTCCTGAGTACAATGATGACAGGTGATCTTGCCTATCTGATGCCTTTTCCGGAGTGCTCGCTCTATGTAGTTATACGGGCTTGCTTCCTGAGTACAATGATAACAGGTGACCTTGCCTATCTAATGCCTTTTCCGGAGTGCTCGCTCTATGTAGTTATACGGGCTTGCTTCCTGAGTACAATGATGACAGGTGACCTTGCCTATCTGATGCCTTTTCCGGAGTGCTCGCTCTATGTAGTTATACGGGCTTGCTTCCTGAGTACAATGATAACAGGTGACCTTGCCTATCTAATGCCTTTTCCGGAGTGCTCGCTCTATGTAGTTATACGGGCTTGCTTCCTGAGTACAATGATAACAGGTGACCTTGTCTATCTGATGCCTTTTCCGGAGTGCTCGCTCTATGTAGTTATACGGGCTTGCTTCCTGAGTACAATGATGACAGGTGACCTTGCCTTTCTGATGCCTTTTCCGGAGTGCTCGCTCTATGTAGTTATACGGGCTTGCTTCCTGAGTACAATGATAACAGGTGACCTTGCCTATCTAATGCCTTTTCCGGAGTGCTCGCTCTATGTAGTTATACGGGCTTGCTTCCTGAGTACAATGATGACAGGTGACCTTGCCTATCTAATGCCTTTTCCGGAGTGCTCGCTCTATGTAGTTATACCGGCTTGCTTCCTGAGTACAATGATAACAGGTGACCTTGCCTATCTAATGCCTTTTCCGGAGTGCTCGCTCTATGTAGTTATACGGGCTTGCTTCCTGAGTACAATGATGACAGGTGACCTTGCCTATCTGATGCCCTTTCCGGAGTGCTCGCTCTATGTAGTTATACGGGCTTGCTTCCTGAGTACAATGATGACAGGTGATCTTGCCTGTCTAATGCCTTTTCCGCAGTGCTCGCTCTATGTAGTTATACGGGCTTGCTTCCTGAGTACAATGATGACAAGTGATCTTGCCTGTCTAATGCCTTTTCTGGAGTGATCGCTCTATGTAGTTATACGGGCTTGCTTCCTGAGTACAATGATAACAGGTGACCTTGCCTATCTAATGCCTTTTCCGGAGTGCTCGCTCTATGTAGTTATACGGGCTTGCTTCCTGAGTACAATGATGACAGGTGACCTTGCCTATCTGATGCCATTTCCGGAGTGCCCGCTCTATGTAGTTATACGGGCTTGCTTCCTCAGTACAATGATAACAGGTGACCTTGCCTATCTGATGCCTTTTCCGGAGTGCTCACTCTATGTAGTTATACGGGCTTGCTTCCTGAGTACAATGATGACAGATGACCTTGCCTTTCGGGTGACCTTGACTTTCTGGTGCCCTCAGTGGCGCCCTTGCCTCCTCGGGTGGACTATCCACTGTCCACTGTCCAGTGTCCTCAGTCGCCAGGGGACGTACACATTTCGAAATTAAATTTTGCTGATGACCTGAAATTGTTCCTGACATCATTCCAGGTCCCAGGATCAGCTGCATTTTGTCCGTGAGATCTGGTTAAGCCATAGATGCGTTGTTATATTTTGAAAGAAATCTTCGGGATCATCTTTGTTTGACAGTACTGCCAGTGCTGACTTGAAACAATACAAGCTTTGGAACCGTTCCTTAGACCAAGGCAATTCATAAGCCATTTCAGGGCCTCCTGTAAGGGATTTTCACTGGGGGGGGGGGGGGGCGGACCCAAATCTCCCAAATCGTGCTGTATTTTGTATTTATTATTGTGCAATATGTTTCACGAACAGGACAATAATTGTATGTAAGATAGTGTATTGCAATCATTTTATCTGATTCTAGGTCATATAGAGAGATGTGGATAACAGAAGATGGGCGCGGAATGCCTTAACCCGCGTCCCGAGCACTGCCGGGGGTTTGTATCAGCCACGCACTACCGGGGGGGGGGGGTGACTTTCGCCCCCCCCCAAGATCTCGAAAACTACACAACGAAGCGATTAGTGAAAAACGCGATTAGGTAGCCCGATACAAACTCTTTTTTATATAAATTTTAGTCCGAATGTTTTTGAATGGATGGATTTCCGAGGTCAGGCCCCGCGTTAAGCATAGCTTGTTGCGCAGGCCCTGACCCCACCACCCGATCAAGCAATTCTTGGCGTCCGGCAGAATTTAGAAGCGAAAGTTTTACGTGCCCGACATACCTGGACACGGTCCGCCCTGCCCCTCTGACGTCATCTGACCTTGAGTGCGACCGCTGCCACCGGCCACAGGCCATTCCAGTCAGGAGCAAATAGCGAGCGCCGAAGCGACTCGAACCCGGGCTGCCACTACCGGGTGAGGTCAGAAGTCCAGGGCTCTCCCAACTGAGCTACAGGGGCGGACAATCTCTATCGAAAGTTTATCGTTTGTTAGGGTTCAAGTCAATATTGAGGTCACCAGATGTCACCAAATGTCAAATTTCGGCTATATATGAGTGCCCTTGCTAAAACCGCCTATGTCTCGATAACTAAAAGAGTTTGCGACGCGCCGAGAAAAAAAACGTTCGGAAGATAATATAATTTTCTGTTACTACAGTTGCATCATAATTTACCTCAGTTCAATAGTTAGGTCAGGATAATCCATCAAGTTGCAAATAATCTAAAAATCGCAGAATTGTTTTGAAGGAATCACTTTTGATAGACGCTTTATATAATAAAACAGATTTCACCATTGTGTTTGTCTCATGGATACGTATCGAATGCTTTATCATCGAGCATCGAAAATAAATGACAGAGGTAGAGCATACTTAATAGCTCAAAAAGTAACTAAATTTTTATTTGGCAGTCATAAGCCGGTTAGTTTTAAAGACACGATTTCAAGTCCCTTACACACATTCACCGTACAAGGCACCAGGATATATCTTAATGTTTTGTAAGTCCTCATAAGCATATATTTTTAAGGATTTTTTTTCTATTTTTCGGAACTTTTTATAACCAAAAATTAGAAAATCAGAGATAGTTTTTGACAGGCAGATCTGTGGTGATGTATTCGACATCTCACAATTGAATTGAGAGCGCCCTTGCCAGGCCTGAGATGCCACTGGCGGATCCAAAACTGTCAAAAGCTGGTTTTTGGTGCAGATAACAAAACGTTTTACACAATTACAAATCTTATCGGACTTCGCTAATGTGTACAACTGAGTTAAAAGAAACTTTCCCTTATACAAGGTGTTAACATTGTATTTAATATCAGTAAATGCGTAAGTTTCGATCGTGTTTTTTTCTTCGTTTTTGGGCATGACCCCGATGCCCCCCCCCCCCCCCCCCCTCAATGTCCCCCGCCTCTGGTAATGGGCCTCCACTGGTCTTAACAGACCTCGTGCTGGTCTGAGAAGGTCCATGCCATGCCTGATGTGACCTTATGTATTGCCCTACTAGCCGGTTTGTCTTCTATAAAATTATACCTTTCGGCCGGTCTCACTTGAGATATTATGGGGGAGCAAAATCATGAGTTTGCATCCCAAATTGCTTGAGTTGGGGGACAGTGGCTCACCTGCCTCCGCTTCCACCGTCCCTGGGTTCGATCCACCACACCCAGCCACCTGAACCCAAAAGACCCAAAACCCAAAACTATGAACTACATGGATTTCCCCGGGTCTGGATCAAGTTAACTTAATACACGTGATACGGTGGGTCTATTTTGCCTCCCCTCTCTACTTGCAGTATTTTGTTGACTAGGTATTGCCAGTATCGTTACCAAACTTTGAGCACTCCTCTCAGACTAACCGAGGGCCCTCTCGGGCCGTCGGAGGGCCCTCTCGGACCGCCGTAGGGCCCTCCGAAGTCTGAAAGACGACCTCCAGATCGGCCTAGGGCCCTCTCAGGCCTGACACAAGCCTTCTCAGACCGAGTCGAGGGTCCTCTCAAACGGACCAAGGGACCTCTCAGACCGACATAAGGCGATCTCAGATTTGGAAAATACCGTCTCGGATCAGCCGCAGGCTCTCAGACTAGCTACGGCCCTCCTATACTGGCCCAGGGCCTCTCAAACCGGCTTATGCAACTCTCAGGCTGTCTATAAAATGCCCTCTTACACAAGCCGAGGGCCTTCTTAGGTCGGTTGAGTTCTCTTGTGTCCCGTCTAGGACCTCTTTAACCAAGCTCTCAGGTAGGTCTGTGAAATGCCTTCTCAGACCGGCCAAGGACATATGACCGGTCACTGAGGGCATAGGACCTTGGACACTGTAAAAGCCTACCGAGGCCTCTTTCTGACCAGTTGAAATACCTTATCAAGACCCGCCGATGGCTTCCTTAGACCTCTGACCGGCTGACCACAGGAAGAGCCCAGAGTCTCAAAAAAAGGCTCTGACGCCTAGGAGATTGCTTTGCCCCCCCCCCCCCCCCCCCCTGAAACTACAATCCGCCGCCAATGGTCGAACCGAATGTCGACAAATTCCAGCTATCAGTCCAGCATCAAAAATCACCGTCCGGCGCCGCCTACCAAACACGCCGCATAACTGGCAGGAGATAGGATGAGATCCTGAAATTGCTTGTATTGTCAGCACACCAGTCATAATTAAATCTGCGTCAATTGAATTTTTCTTCTTTTTCGCCGATTCGAGTATGTTGTTTTTATACAGACACGATGACAATTACCTGGCCCCCAGTGACCCGATTTCAGCTCGACTGGGGGGGCGGCTTCACCGGGGGGGGGGGCGCAGCCCCCCCCCCCCCAGTTAACATGTTAGAGGAGGCCCTGAGCTATTGCCTTATAATATAAGGCGTTGTTAGACACGACCGTCAGCCGGCTGTCAGTGTAGTGCAGATAAGGCAATATTCCGCTGCGGCGAGCTGTCCCGGACGTGTCGCAGGCCGGTCAGGAAGGCGCGGCAGAGATGACCACCAGGCTGACACTGACACAGCACTTCCAGGACTGACCACAACAGACGTCATCGGCAGGAAGACGCCGCGGCGTCAGGACAGTCCCGGATGTGGGAGAGGAAGGGGGAGGGGAGGAGAAGAGGCAAAAACAGCTGGTCACAAAGTGCAAAAACAGCCGGTCACAAAGGATGGAGCAGAGATGACCTGAGGTGCAAACACGCATAGTGTCTTAACCCTCACCAGCGCGAGGTCCCACACCTACGTGACCGTTCAGGAGACGGAGGGGGGTTCGACATCTCCCCTGGCGTTCCCCAGTAACTGCCATTTAGAAACGAGAATGTTGCTTCTTTTGCAACCAAATATTAAGGTCATAGGTTCTTTGATAACCCCGATGGTCAGGCCAATGGGCTGGATGCTATCCAATTCCAAGTCGTGTACCGATGTCAGTGGAGATCGAGTCAAATCAAGATAGATATATAGTGAATCAAAATGCAGCGCATTCCTCGTCGTTAGTAGAATGCATTTATATTGACCTGAGGTGGCTGCTGGCCTTTGAACTTTGACCTGAGGCCACTGTCTTTAACCTGAGGTCACTTAAATCCAATGACCGGCTAAAAACTACAGGTTATGGCGACCACCAAACAAATTGAAGCAAAAAAATATGCAAAATAGATGCCAAATTCAAAATCAGCGCTATTACAACCAGTAAAGCGCCGTAGTCGGCGATGAACGAGCGAGCGCGAACGAAATGTATGGTGAATTTCAACTCGATGGGGCAAGTAGTTTCTGAGATACAAAAAAAAAGGTGAGCTGTGAACACGTGCGCACGTGCAGAGGCACCCCACCCCTGACTTATGGGAAAGTGGCGGCTGAGAGGTCCCTAGACCCTAACCACACACCAAATTAGAGCACAATCGGCTCCGCTGTTCCTGAGATATAGAATAGGGGTGTGCACACGCGCACGTGCAGAGGCACCCCACCCCTGACTTGTGGAAAGGCGGCGACTGAGAGGTCCCTAACCACACACCAAATTTAAACACAATTGGCTCAGCAGTTCCTGATATATAGAATAGGGATGTGCACCCCCATGAGTCGGCACTGGTCTCAAACAGGTTAGGTTGGATGGGGCTGCTCAGCAAAGAAGTCAGCTTGTCAATTGGACGTGTGGTTGCAGAGATATGAGCTTTTCAAAAGCGTCGCCACGGGTCGGGTCGAGTCGGGTCGGGTCGGGCCGGGTCGGGTCGGGCCGGGTCGGGCCGGGTCGGGCCGCTCATATTAAGATGTTTACCATATACCACGGAAGGACGAGCGAGCGCTTCGCGCTCGCTCGTAACCACTCGAGATCTAAAAATGTCATCTTAAATCATCAGATGCCAGTGACCTCGGTTGACCTCCGAAAGGTTATGATCTCAGTGGAACTTTTGGATGTCATCTGCTTTCACTTGGTCTTATGCTTCTGAACAACAAACAGTTGGAAACTTCACGCATTGTACGCATCTCCAGCACGGCGTAACACTGGTTATGCCTGACGTGACATCGAGAAACAGTTCATAGGTCACTGGTCATAGAATTTCAAAATTCAAGTATTTGTAAAATTTGTATCATTTGTGTTACGACATTTGACCTACACGGCAATGTTTTAAGTCTTTGAGCTTGTTGTGAGGTTATGAATGCGATGACATTAACCCGCCATTGACTGGGGGGGGGGGGCGTTTAACGCCCCCTGATGAATTTTCGCAATAGCTAAACAACTAATAGCGCTATCAACGTGAAACTTCGGGTACTTTCCTATACATTATTGTTACGTGCCTTCCTATACATTAAAAATTATTAAAAAAAACGTTTGGTTTGTTGGGAGGGGGAGGAGGGGGGGGGGGATTATCACGAAATCAACATTTTCTAAAATATTCAAAAAACCGGAATATATGTTAGAGAACCATACCTAGGCAACTTGTGTGCAAACATGAAGAAATTTCGTCAAATTTTGTCCGAGTTATAGCGAATTTAGTGACGTCACTACACGCGATTTTTACACCAAAATCAGCTAAACTTTGCCAGGCCGTACAAATGCCACATTTGAAGTAAAATGCAATCGAAAAACGCCAAAAGATGCAAATTGCAGCGGCTACAAACTGGCTATCTCAGATTTGTGAAATTTTAGTTTTGGACCCCCAAAAACTTTTTTTTAAACTTTGGTTTGTTGGGAGGGGGGGGGGGAGGGGAGGGGGATTATCACAAAATCAACATTTTCTAAAATATTCAAAAAACCGGAAGATATGTTAGAGAACCATACCTAGGCAACTACCATACCAAATTTAAAACTGATATCTCCATTTTTGACTGACTTATGCCATCTAAAGTATGGGTAACTCATGACGTCATATTTTGACATTGCGTTTTTGTCTTTTATTGACTAGATACAGACAGATAAATGCAACTACTGTATTTCGGAGACAAACTGGTCTAGCAACATGCCTTTTTTGTTTAGATTTATCAATTAAACATGTTGACCTTCGGTGACCTGAGCTTGACCTGCCATTGACATTTACTTCACGTAAATGAAGTCAAGTGGTAAAATAACTATCACTATCGAATTATACGTGGAAAATAACTCATAAAACATGTGTTGCATGACTTTCGTAGATATTTTGAGCATAGTGACCTTTTGTGACCTGACCTTGACCTTGACCTTGGCCAACAATCTCACTTTAGCTCATGCAGGATATGTAGCATACCTTTGACAGCATTTTGGGTGAAACTGGTCGCAATCGAAGGCTTTGGATGGAAAGTATGGCCTATAAACTCAAATACGCCGATTTTGACCTTTGACCTGACTGTGACCTGACATTTGACCTCACTTTGACATTTTGTAGCATGCCTGAGATTCGTCTCATTGAGAGCTTTCGTTTGCTGCCTTGCGCGTCTCGCTGCGATCATTGGTTCGGAAGATAACCAGGAGGGAGTGGGGGCGTTTAATCCCCCCCCCCCCCCCCCCCAGTCAATGGCGTTCTGCTGAGATCCCAGTCAATGCCGGGTTAAATCTTTGCCCGATCTTTGATGATAGCGAAGTCAACTAAGGAGGGCATTGTTTGGCTTTCTTTACACCGAGACTTCAATTCGCAATTCGTGTGCATTGTCGCCTGTTTCTTTCTACCGTTCGCCCCAGGTGTTGATGATTTAAAATGAGTGGTCTATGGCCCTTTCTGTGTGGTTCGTAGTGTTGATTTATTACGTCATGAAAGATCTATAGCCCTCTTTCTCGAAATAGTGACTTCTCTAAATAGTGGCTTGTAACAGGTCATCAAGACATACATTTATTTTACAGGTGTGATTATTTGTTTTGTTTTCTTACGTTATAACTTATAGCGGTCAGATAGCACGATTGCTCGCCAAATAAATGACTTCGATATTTTGTTGTTAATTTTGCAACCAGCTTTATTTGAAAAAGAGTGAATAGCATGCACATTGGAGTATGATACTATCCCCTATCAACATGTATATCATATTTACATCAGCAGTAAGCACATGTGCATGCTCTTTATGCTTCGAGACTGCCCTTCTCAGCCTGCCTAGGGTGCCCTTTCCGACAAGAGGGTGTGCCCTTTTGATATTGTGGGGCGAATTGGAAAATCCTTTAAATACACACTGTCCTAGGTTCTATCTAACAGGGCCTCCTTCGTTTAGTGTTTTGCATTGTCCTAACTTCGGTTCGCCTATTTCGCCCACCATGGAAGACTGATTATCGATTCAACTTTTTGGAAACGATTCAATCATGATTCATTTTGGAACCTGAATGATTCAATCACCGTTCGATTCATGGATACATTTTTGTGAATGGATTCTTTCCGATTCAAAGAATCAAACAAAATGTTTTAATCGATTCACGTTTGATTCAACATTTAAATATATATGTTGAGTTTATGTAAAATCAATAAAAATGGAAACATACAAATATATGATCATTAAAACATTGTTACATCAATAATACTTAAGTATACATGAATGTAGCCACTGGGACTGCATTGTAATTGCACAATTTACCATGTGCACTTCAATCGTTAAGAATAGTTCAATATTTTGATTCAATCAGCCTTGATTCCATGCGGGCTTTGATTCAATCACGATTCATGAATCAAAAGATCTGGTGGTGAATCGATATTTGTTTTTATTCCAGGAATTTTGATGGAACGATTCAATCGATTCAATCATAGTCGAATCAATAACCAGTCTGCACCGTGGTACACATTTCATGATTGGAAATTAATTAATTGCAAGGGAATAGAAGCAAACAAAGTCGAAGGGTATGCTTTTTTAATCATCGCCACCGGTGGTTCACTAGAATGCACATGACAAGTACTTTGCCGATACGCTGCCCATAACCAACAGCCGGAGTCGGAATCGCCAAAATTTTACCGCCTCCAACTCCAGCAAAAATCACCGACTCCGACCGACTCCGACTCCGACTCCGGCTCCGACTCCGCAGCCCTGCTGTTAATTATTAACTAATGCCCATTGGATCCACTTTCACAATTTGTTCAGGGATCCACTGAGATCATTGAATCGCCTTCAAAATTGGCCGAAGATCCACTGGAATCCGAGATCTTAGACGCCGTTTTGTATGAGAACCCGTCTGGATCGCAGATCATACTCACCGATGATGATGGTGATTATAAAATATCACAATTTATAAAATATTTATAAATACAATATCAATATTCGGGGCTATGAGAAACCCCGAATATTAATATTTTCGGGGCTTCTAATATAAAAGATCGTCGGTACTTTTTAATTTGCTGTAAATGGAACTAGTATTGCCTATAGTGGCGGATCAAATCAGGGAATGTGTCAATTTTAACCCATTTCAGTCGATCAGGGGAAGGTCATGTCCACGATGACATGGATCGGCCCTGTTCGTCCCCCCCCCCCCCTCCCATCTGTTTGAAAAATCGACACCGCTGCCGGGCTATACGGGTGCCAAACACACAGGGTACAGAGGCGCAGTAAAGGTGATTGAAGCGAGGCAGCATTTGGTCGGCCTTTCTTTCTGCTAAATTCCGAAATTACATCACCGTACTCCTCTTCTCAAAATATTGTTACAAAGGATATGTTTCACTCGCAACGTTGTGATACAGATAATCATTGCGCATTCTGGGCTAATCAAGTGTTCCGAATAATGTGGCGAATTTCACTCCGATGTGATAACACGCATGTGAGGCATTGCATTTTATGCAATATCGAAATGGTCTGGAACAAAGTAAGTTACTCATTAAATTTGTATTAATTTTAATATCATTACTATTCGCAAATGCGTCAAATGCGTGAGGATGAGGTTTGCGCATGACTTTGAAGATGACTTGGCTGCATAAACTCGTTGCCGCTCCGCTGTACCGGCATGGCTTGTCGGTCGGCCCGTCAGCCAACGAACAAAGCGCACGCCCATACTCGTGACCTTGCGTGGCCGCCCATATGCAGGTCGCGTCCCAGCGGACCAATCAGCGGCCGCGACCGGTCAGCCGCCTCCAGCCCGCGGCGCACGAGGAGCTGGGACGCCCGCGGCGTTGCAGTGGGCCCTGTGGTGTATGAGACACAGCGAGACAATCAGTAGTCCATTTCGGATTTGCGTTGTACACTGTAGATCCCTCTCGGGGACTTAGTTTGTGCTATTGTGTGATTTTGTGTTTGTGAGACATGGTGTGTGTACATCTTGGCGACCTAACGTCTTTACGTATTAAGTGGGATCGCAAAAGCCACAAGCTGATTATGGAAGATTATACAACGAGCCTAGGGGAAGGAGAAAAGAATCAAGTGAAGGAATCTAGGAAAAGAGAAAAAGAGAGAAAAAAAGAAGAAAAAAAAGAAAGAAAAAATAGTGAGTACCCGGACCTTGTGAAGCCGGCAGCTCCACTGACCAATAACTTGAAGGACAGAGGCGTTCGAAGTGTGTGTCAACTTGTGGGAGTTCTGATGCCCGTTTTAGAATGGATTATTCAATGTATCGACATTTTATTTAAAAAGCATACTTTTTTCAAAATATGTAGTGTTATTTGCTAATGCACATAGGTCTCTGCTTGTCGACTTTAAACACTGCGGGTATGATGCAATGAAAATGAGTCTTCTGTCTTATCACGCCCCGTGATGTCACCTAAACTGGGCTTTAAGGTGTTACTGCCACTGTCGGACGCTCCCTGCCCGCGCTCCTGTCCGAGTGAGGTGACCTTGAGGTGACAGGTGACAGCAAGTGGCTGAGGTTGCATCAGCACCCCGTCCCTCCCCGGCTCCGCTCCACCCCCTGCACACTCACTCCGTGTTCAGCACCAGTGTTCGCTACGGGCCCACCAACCCCCAGCCCAGCCCGGCCAGGGCCCATGAACACCAAGCCCAGGCCCGGACCAGGCCCAGTCAAATTCGTAATATTGAGGTCCAGACCCGGTCCGGCCCGTTCAGATTAATCATTTCATTATTTTCACAAAATTTGCAATCATTATCCTAACATATTTACTTGTATACTATAAATGTGAAACAATGAACCAACTATGCTAACCACAAAACAAAAAGTAACAGCCACAGCAACGGTGTGTTGCTGTGTAAGTGAACTGCTGGCTAAAATATTGTTTAGCTCTGACCTGAGCTTGTGCGACGCGCGCATTACTTCAAAACTGTCAGGCCCAGGCCCATCCAGAGACCAGTGATTTCCTTAAAGTTGCGGCCCGGCCCAGGCCTACCCCAGGCCCAGCCCAGGCCCAGCCCATGGCGAACTCTGTCCAGCACCCCATCCCTCCCCGGCTCCGCTCCACCCCCACACTCATTCCGTGTTCAGCACCCCGTCCCTCCCTGGCTCCGCTCCACCCCCACACTCATTCCGTGTTCAGCACCCCGTCCCTCCCTGGCTCCGCTCCACCCCCACACTCATTCCGTGTTCAGCACCCCGTCCCTCCCTGGCTCCGCTCCACCCCCACACTCATTCCGTGTTCAGCACCCCGTCCCTCCCTGGCTCCGCTCCACCCCCTGCATACTCATTCCGTGTTCAGCACCCCGTCCCTCCCTGGCTTCGCTCCACCCCCCCCCCCCCCCCACACACACACTCATTCCGTGTTCTGGCTGTGTCGTTAGGGTCCACACCTGTGCATCCACATGATGGCCGTTCGGAGGTGTCCTGGGGCGGAATTGGTCTCCATCTTGGATTTTTATCTTCACGGCCACGTGTCTTTTTTATGGTGAACGTGCTATAGCAAACCGTAAATAAAACCGTAAATAAACTCTCTTGGAATCCCCAACCCACTGGTTTACAACAAGAACAATATGAAGGAAACCCTTCATTTAAAACACGTGACCACAAAATGGCAGCGTTTTCCCTTTACCCCCGGCCACCTCTCCCGAACAGCCACCCTTCATGGTGAGCAGCTGCGGAGCCGAGCGGACGCTCTTCACCCCGCGGAAACGCCAACTGTGGAATTGCAAAAGCATTATTGGAATGATTGTGGAGGCCTAATTAATTAATTAATTTCATGTCTGAGAATGATTAAATCAAACTGTAAACTCATATTTCACTTCCACCACCGCATGTATGCAGGATCCAAACACTTTGTCTTACTAATAATTGAATATATAAAGCGGAAGTTATGTTCTCAGCAAATGCCTATGAACCACATATATTGCAATGCTGAAAGTTAAGTTTTAATTGCATCATTAGTGCAAATACTTCAGCATGACATGTCAATAGCATAGCGGCACCAAAATTATCCATGACGTTCTACTTGATTCAACTACGCAGAACCTAGTATATGGCCGTTTTCCTCCGGATTCCCAGCTGGTGACGGATGCACGGCTGCCTTTTACCGCTGTAAAACGTCACGGTAGCGGACCGCACGCTAGAACGGCACCTCACTCCTTTTGCGCGTCACAAGTCTCTCGACTGTTCCATGCACCGGTCCAGTTGTGTACGGATATGGTTCGCACCTGTCCACTATCCTCTCCCAGGAGATCAAACCTGCTGGTCATGAACGGTGGAAGGGCTATATACTCGCGCCGACACGGAAACCAGCAGCAACAACATGTTGTTGGCAACTGTAAAGCCTGCAGGCTTTACGGAATCCATAGAGTCACTGGTTCGGGGTATAGGGAAGGCGGCTTTATCGGGTAACGAAGCAAACTCCCACTGCAGCGACACACAGCTGCAGCCAGCCGGAAGCGACACACAGCTGCAGCCAGCCGGAAGCGACACACAGCTGCAGCCAGCCGGAAGCGACACACAGCTGCAGCCAGCCGGAAGCCGGCACACAGCTGCAGCCAGCCGGAAGCGACACACAGCTGCAGCCAGCCGGAAGCCGGTACACAGCTGCAGCCAGCCGGAAGCGACACACAGCTGCAGCCAGCCGGAAGCCGGCACACAG
This sequence comes from Chirona hameri, assembly GCA_036785665.1. Taxonomy (NCBI): domain Eukaryota; kingdom Metazoa; phylum Arthropoda; class Thecostraca; order Balanomorpha; family Balanidae; genus Chirona; species Chirona hameri. Next base: position 33,962 of record JAXIVJ010000664.1, read on the forward strand.
CTGCAGCCAGCCGGAAGCCGGCACACAGCTGCAGCCAGCCGGAAGCCGGCACACAGCTGCACCCAGCCGGAAGCGACACACAGCTGCAGCCAGCCGGAAGCGACACACAGCTGCAGCCAGCCGGAAGCGACATACAGCTGCAGCCAGCCGGAAGCGACACACAGCTGCAGCCAGCCGGAAGCGACACACAGCTGCAGCCAGCCGGAAGCCGGCACACAGCTGCAGCCAGCCGGAAGCGACACACAGCTGCACCCAGCCGGAAGCGACACACAGCTGCAGCCAGCCGGAAGCCGGCTTGATTGACGGTGCCGCATGGATGTCAGCTTGGCACACTAAGCTGGATGTAAGCTTGGCACACTAAGTTTGATGTAAGCTTGGCACGCTAAGCTTGATGTAAGCTTGGCACACTGAGCTTAATGTAAGCTTGGCACACTAAGCTTGATGTAAGCTTGGCACACTAAGCTTGCTGTAAGTTTGGCACACTAAGCTTGATGTAAGCTTGGCACACTAAGCTTGATGTCAGCTTGGCACACTAAGCTTGATGTCAGCTTGGCACACTCACCTTGATGTAGGCTTGGCACACTGAGCTTGATGTAAGCTTGGCACACTAAGCTTGATGTAAGCTTGACACACTAAGCTTGATGTAAGCTTAGCACACTAAGCTTGATGTAAGCTTGGCACACTAAGCTTGATGTCAGCTTGGCACACTAAGCTTGATGTAAGCTTGGCACACTAAGCTTGATGTAAGCTTGGCACACTAAACTTGATGTCAGCTTGGCACACTAAGCTTGATGTCAGCTTGGCACACTAACCTTGATGTAGGCTTGGCACACTGAGCTTGATGTAAGCTTGGCACACTAAGCTTGATGTCAGCTTGACACACTTAGCTTGATGTAAGCTTGGCACACTAAGCTTGATGTAAGCTTGGCACACTAAGCTTGATGTAAGCTTGGCACACTAAGCTTGATGTAAGCTTCGCACACTAAGCTTGATGTCAGCTTGGCACACTAAGCTTGATGTAAGCTTGGTACACTAAGCTTGATGTAAGCTTAGCACACTAAGCTTGATGTAAGCTTGATGTAAGCTTGACACACTAAGCTTGATGTCAGCTTGGCACACTAAGCTTGATGTCAGCTTGGCACACTAACCTTGATGTAGGCTTGGCACACTGAGCTTGATGTAAGCTTCGCACACTAAGATTGATGTCAGCTTGGCACACTAAGCTTGATGTCAGCTTGACACACTAAGCTTGATGCACACTAAGCTTGATGTCAGCTTGGCACACTAAGCTTGATGTAAGCTTGGCACACTAAGCTTGATGTAAGCTTAGCACACTAAGCTTGATGTAAGCTTCGCACACTAAGCTTGATGTCAGCTTGGCACACTAAGCTTGATGTCAGCTTGGCACACTAAGCTTGATGTAAGCTTAGCACACTAAGCTTGATGTAAGCTTGGCACACTAAGCTTCATGTAAGCTTGGCACACAAAGCTTGATGTAAGCTTGGCACACTAAGCTTGATGTAAGCTTGGCACACTAAGCTTGATGTAAGCTTAGCACACTAAGCTTGATGTAAGCTTGTCACACTAAGCTTGATGTAAGCTTGTCACACTAAGCTTGATGTAAGCTTAGCACACTAAGCTTGATGTAAGCTTGGCACACTAAGCTTGATGTAAGCTTAGCACACTAAGCTTGATGTAAGCTTGGCACACTAAGCTTGATGTAAGCTTGGCACACTAAGCTTGATGTCAGCTTGGCACACTAAGCTTGATGTAAGCTTCACACACTAAGCTTGATGTCAGCTTGGCATACTAAGACTAAGCTTGATGTAAGCTTGGCACACTAAGCTTGATGTCAGCTTGGCACACTAAGCTTGATGTAAGCTTGGCACACTAAGCTTGATGTAAGCTTGGCACACTAAGCTTGATGTAAGCTTAGCACACTAATCTTGATGTAAGCTTGGCACACTAAGCTTGATGTAAGCTTGGCACACTAAGCTTGATGTAAGCTTGTCACACTAAGCTTTATGTCAGCTTGGCACACTAAGCTTGATGTAAGCTTCGCACACTAAGCTTGATGTCAGCTTGGCATACTAAGACTAAGCTTGATGTAAGCTTGGCACACTAAGCTTGATGTCAGCTTGGCACACTAAGCTTGATGTAAGCTTGGCACACTAAGCTTGATGTAAGCTTCGCACACTAAGCTTGATGTTAGCTTGGCACACTAAGCTTGATTTCAGCTTGGCACACTAAGCTTGATGTAAACTTGGCACACTAAGCTTGATGTCAGCTTGGCACACTAAGCTTGATGTCAGCTTGGCACACTAAGCTTGATGTAAGCTTCGCACACTAAGCTTGATGTAAGCTTGGCACTCTAAGCTTGATGTAAGCTTGGCACACTAACCTTGATGTAAGCTTGGCACACTAACCTTGATGTAAGCTTAGCACACTAAGCTTGATGTAAGCTTGGCACACTAAGCTTGATGTAAGCTTGGTACACTAAGCTTGATGTCAGCTTGGCACACTAAACTTGATGTAAGCTTGGCACACTAACCTTGATGTAAGCTTGGCTTGATGTAAGCTTGGCTCGGTTGGGGGCGTTTTTGTCCCACACTGAACACGGAGCGCGGCTTGATGTCACGGAACCTCAGAAGCCGTTGTTCTCAGTTAGGAATGGAGCGCGGAGTTTCGGTCCTCCGATCAGGAAAGGATGCGGATTTGATGTTCTCAGGTCAGAAAAGGACACGTCTTTTTTAGACCCGTTTGTCTTCATGCCAAACGGATCTAATGGTGATTACCACAGCAAAACGGGTGCTCGCAGTTCCGATTTTCTGGACAGGCTGGATATTGAGGTTACGTAATACGTTGCAGACTGCAGATGTTAAAAAGGTCACTTGCACACTGCACAGACGAACGGTCCCGTCAAACAGGGGTGGCAGTTTGGGGGCGTCGATCCACCGCCTATAGTATACCTCCCGTACCAAAGAGCCGCGCTCTGGCCTCGTTCGATAGGCGGGACACCGGCGTGTCGTGACAGCAGCAGGCTGACTGATGCTGATTGCTGGCATTTGGCAGTCGTGACAGTCGCACCGTCAGCTGACATATGGCAACTGTGGCAGTCTCAGACCGTCAGCTGGCGGGCCGGGGCGGGCCGGGGGGAGGGGGGGGGGGGCGGACCGAGGCGAAGGGGGCATGAGGCTGAAAGGTAACGCGACACGGCTCGGCACGGGTCCGGGACTGAGTCGGACGCGCCACCTGGCGCCGGGACACCATCGGCAGCAAATTCAGAGTCCATTTCAGTTAGTCCGGTCCATTTCAGTGTGTGGTGATGACGATAAATAGTGTGCCAGTCCCCAGGAATGATCATGTCCGTGAAGTTAGCGACGGATTCGGATTCGAATTCAGCGTCGAGGAGCGACTCACTTAAAAATGTGTTAATTTCAATTTGGGCAATTTGGGCACGCTGATCACGAAAATGGCATTCATTTTGACATTCAAGGACATATTCAAGGTAATTTTCAAGGTCAAAGGACGAGACGGGGTACCCTTCAGAACCTTACTCGTGTCAAATGACCTTGACCCTTAGTTTCAAGGTCAAATGACTGGGCGGCTCAAAAGGACCCGAAGTTGTTGTCCGATCGCCAAAATAATGGTCTCATTCGATTCCTCGGTCCGCACGTTTTGAGGGTCAATGTCATTTGCCACGAGTGAGGTTTCGAAGGATGGTGCTAGCTATTGACCCGTGGAATCGAATGAGACCATTATTTTGGCAATCGGACAACAATTTCGCGTCGTTTTGAGCCCTTTTATTTTGAAAATGACCTTGAAGATGACCTTGAATGTCAAAATGAATGTCATTTTCGCGATCATTTCAAATTGACCTGATGCCACAATTTGAAGCGAATCGCTACTCGACGCTAAATTCGCATCCGAGTCTGTCGCTAACTTCACGGACATGGAATGATTGCCAGGTAATGTTCACTAGGACTTCAGTGACTTACTGAAGATTTTGATAAAATGAGGAAGGAACGTGTGTTTACGAGAAAAGGTAAATAATGAAAATGAAAGAAATAAAGCTCTCTGCTTCTCCCTTTAGCTGCATAATTTGTTTACGTGAAACTCACATGGATTTTCCATGCAATTTCTGATAACCCAACCATATGGCGAACAACGTTCTGCAATCCGGGTGTCTAAGTCCCACCTTAATTTCTACTTGCATTTGTTAAGGTACCCAATCCAGCACGCACGCGATGAAAACTCGCCGTTTGTCCATACCGCGTGTTTGTGTCTTATCCGAGGTGAAATTATTACTTTATAGCTAACTCAGTTGGACCTCCATGGACGCCTGTTGTAAGATTTTATGTGCCTTCTTCAGAACAATATTAGTATGAAATTACGGCGAAATGTTATTCACTATACCAAGTCACCTTGTTGTTTACAATAGCGAAGGGCACTCTCATCCAATTGTTTTATTTTCATGTGATGTTTCTATCCCATTGTTATGTTTATGTTAAAGAGTATTTATGGACTGATGGTGCTTTCGACAGCTCAATGTTGTTATTCTGTTTCCTGGATGCGAATCGGACAACAAGTTAGTTCAGTGGGAACCTCTATTGCCATATATGTTCATTGTAAGCAATTTTCTTGTTAACACATTCTTGCATATCTGGTCGCGAATGCGACACCTGAGTTATAGAGGTGGGAAGAATTATGGATATATACTCTGTATCAACATGTCATGTATGTATACAATACATATTAAATGGTGGATTATACCACTATACATGGGGATCATATACCCTATATGATCCATTTGAAGAGTTGTTCATACTCAATGAAGGACGTCAGTTGCTGGCAGAGTATGAAATGGATCGATCCACTGAGGGTCACTCTGAGATCCACTGAGGGTCACTCTGAGATCCACTGAGGGTCACTCTGAGGTCCACTGAGGGTCACTCTGAGGTCCACTGAGGGTCACTCTGAGATCCACTGAGGGTCACTCTGAGATCCACTGAGGGTCACTCTTGAGGTCCACTGAGGGTCACTCTGAGGTCCACTGAGGGTCACTCTGAGATCCACTGAGGGTCACTTTGAGATCCACTGAGGGTCACTCTGAGATCCACTGAGGGTCACTCTGAGATCCACTGAGGGTCACTCTGAGGTCCACTGAGGGTCACTCTGAGGTCCGATCCAATCCAAATCCATGAAGTATTAATCCAGATCTGCAGGCATACACAGACGGGATTGCAAAACTTAGTTTTAAAATCAAACAAAATCGAAAGTCGACCCCAGCAAATCCCTGGATCACCCCATCGATTATCTCTTCCATTAACAGACGCCATGAGCTTTTTGCCGTAAAATGCATATATCCAACTGAACAAAACGAAAACAAATATAGAAACTATAGAAACGTATTAAACAATATCATAAGAACAGCCAAACGTAAGTTCATTGAAATAGAACTTGAGAAACATAAAGAAAATCCTCGTAAAATGTGGGACATAATCAAAGCGTAAGTAACGGTAAAACCCAAGAGTTTCAGTTCCCATCATGCTTTCAAGGAATGCAAGGCGAGTATATAAAAGACCCCAAAAATTGCAAATGAATTCAACAACTTTGACACATCTATTTGTGAAAAACTACAGGAGAAAATTCCTCCTACAGAGGAAGACCCTGCCATTAATATTACAAAAGTTGCAGACTCACCACTCAGTGATTTTGAGGCCATTAGTGTAGATGAACTAAAATCCATTATAACTAACTTGACAAATGTTGGTAGGGATTCACGGTATAAATGCCAAAATATTCAAAGGAACATATATTAGCATCATTAATCAGTTAACCCATCTAGTAAATATATGTTTAAGGAACGGTGTTTTTCCAAAACAACTAAAGATTGCCATGATCAAACCAATATATAAAGCAAATGCAAAACAGGTGTTTAACAACTACATACCAATTAGCATACTTCCATATATTTAAAAAATGCTTGAGAATGTAATATATATATCAGGCTTACTAACTTTCTAACTATGAATAATCTCGTAAGCAATTCTCAATTTGGTTTTCAGAAAGGTCTATCTACATACATGCCCCTCGTGTTGTTGCAAGAAAATATTACGAAGGCTTTTGAAACAGGAAATGCAACATGTGGCATCTGTTTGAACGTTCGAAAGGACTTTGATACAGTTAATTCAAACATACCTATAGCAAAACTTACAAAATATGGTGTAACAAGTACAGCCCTGAGGTTGATTACATCATACTTAACAGAACGCAAACAATGTGTAATAGTTAATGAAAATACTTCCGAACTACGCCATATTAATATTGGAGTGCCACAAGGTTCCATCCTAGGACCATTACTATTCATCATATATATCAATGACCTTTCAAACACTTTCAATAATGTCACTTGCTTACTATATGCGGACGACACCGCTCTTTTCTTTGAAAGCAACAATGTAACACACCTTCAATCAATAATTAATGAAGAGCTCCCCAAAATATGTAAGCGGTAAACATGAATAAGCTCTCCTTACATACTGATCAAACTTTTTGCCAACTCTATAGCAACTCAAGTAAAATCAAAAATGTGGATGTTGTTGTAAATGGTAAGAATATCAAATTTGTTGATGTAGTTAAATATCTTCGTGTATACATAGAAAACCAACTCTCTTGGCGCTATCATATAAATCACCTTGCAAGCATCATTAGCCGAAACATAGGGATTATCTACCGCTCTAAGTTCCTACTTCGGCGGAAACCATTACTTTTGCTCTACAACTCTCTTATATTGTCATATATAAATTACTGTTGCGTTGTCTGGGGTAATAATTTTCCCACATATATAAGCAGAATATAAATTTTGCACAAAAAAGCTGTGCGAATTATAACTAGTAGCAATAGACTTGCTCATACTGGTCCACTATTCAAAGACCTTAAATTACTGAAGGTAAATCAGATATAGCCAAGCTAAAAATACTTTTCCTAATCCACAGAAAGATTCAAGGAACATTGACACAATAATATATATACTTTTCAATATAAAGGAGCAACGAGAAACCGATACCAGAACTATTCAACATGTAATTGAACCTTTCTCATATCAACTTTATAGAACACAAACTATAGGATGGCAGGGCAGCCTATGGAATTATATCATAAGTATTTGCTCAATGTGTTTCTGTCTGTTCAATCTGTTTCCTTTAATATGTGATGTTCCTTCTTCGAAACATATCATTAAGCAAGTCACCAAAAAACACTTTCTGCAATCTTACATCATCTCTTACTTACACATCAAATACCTCGAAGCAATGATTGCATTATGTAGCATAACATGTAGTATTCATGACTAAGCACATATGTGGTATTTATGTATATGTGTGTGTGTATGTATGTATATGTATGTATGTGTATGTGTGTGTATATGCGTGTTTTTCCCCCGGACCGGCCTATAGCCATATCCCGGGTTTGGGGAAAGTACTTCTGGCAATTTGCCAGGCAAAGAGTTACGTTAGTCGGTTTATGGGAACCCGAGCAAGAAAGGGAATAGGGTAGCTATTTTACGTTAAGTGAATTGTTCACAGTAAATCTAAAGTCTATCTTACGTTAAGTATTTCGTTCAAAGTCAAAGTTAAAATAAAACACGAGACACATACATACACAATATATTTCATACACACACAGAGCAGAATACTTGTACAGTGTCAGAGTTGATGGAGCCGTGGGGTGCCGTCATTGCAACAGCGGGAGACTGTTGCCAGTCTCCCTAGCTCCGGCGCCTCGGCGAGACCTGGTTGTGGGGTGTGTTTAGCTGGGCGAAAAGTCCTGAATAATAAAAAACCCAGCGTCTAAGGCAAAGGGGAAAAACCTGCGCGGTGGGCCAGAAATGCGCAGGGACCCCTGTTATATTTGTTTAGCTAAACGTGTGTGCGTGTGCGTCTGCGTCTGCGTCTGCGTCTGCGTCTGCGTGCGCGTGCGCGTGCGCGTGCGCGTGCGCGTGGGTGTGGGTGGTTCATAATAGCACTGCGTGCATCATTCATACTATCCATCGATCTCAACGACATCGGACCACGGACGACTTCTAGCCAGCCTTCACCAGCCCTCCACCGCTTCCGGGTGCGGGACCCTGTCCACGTGCTTGTGGCAGGGTCGTTAGACCCTTAGATAGGTAGCCCTGATATTTTTAAGTAGGTAACGTAATTTCCACAATTTGCAAGGTAGAGAACCCGCTTCATTCTTTAGATTAATTGCAGCTGGCAACACGTTCTGCCGTGTGTGCCACGTTAACGTAACTTAGGTTATTCATTGAACTTTCCCCTCCCTCCTCCGGTCATGGCGACCCCCCCCCCCCGCCCCGCCCCCCCCCCCCCCCCCCGACCCCCCTCCGGGGTTCTCTGGCGCGCGTCCGCGTGCCCCCCCTGGACGGTCCCCCTCCCAGCCCCCTGCCCTTCCCGCCCATCAACCCGTGGGACTGGGGCCCCGCAGTGACCGGCCATCACCCCGACCCGACCCGGCCATCACCCCGTTGGACTGGGGCCCCCCGCCCGCCGCTCAGTCCCCCTCCCAGCCCCCCTCAGGGGCCCCGCCCGCCCCGTCCAGGGGCCCGGCCGTTGCCGGACTCCCATCCCCCCGACCCACCCCCCCGCCCCTCCGCCCCTCCGTCTCCCCGACCCCCCTCTGGGGTCCCCCCCCCCCGGTGCGCGACGTCGCACCTCCCCGGTCGGATCCACTCCCCGCTCCCCTCAGGGGCCTCCCAGGGTCCGACCCGGAGCACGGCTCCCCCCGACCCCACCCCCCCCCCCCCCGGACGGGCCCGCTTGCCTCCTTATGTGGCGAGCGGATGGCATTCCATTTAGGAATGTCAACCCGTTCCAGGTCCGGCCCTGGCTGGTCGCCATCTGTGGCGACGTAGCCAGCGCCAAACCCATTCGATCAGGAGCACTCCTGATCGAGACACTGACGTCCCAACAGAACGTCAGTGTCATGGGACGGACCACCTTCATCGGAGTGAGGGTCGCCGTGGAGGCCCCGGCGCACCTCAACTCCGTGGAGGGTCTGGCATGGTGCCCAGACGTGGCCGAGCTCTCGGAGGATGATCTCCTCCGGGAACTCGCACACCAAGGGGTGTGCGAGGTGACTCGCCTGTCGCCATCGAAGCGGCGACCCGATCAGCCCAACCCGCTGATTCGGCTCCGCTTCCGAGGCAAGGAGCTGCCGACCCACATCCACTGTGGGTACGTGGCTGCCCCCGTCAGGGAGTGGATCCCGCCCCCCCCCCCCCGGCAGTGTCAGCAGTGCTGGCACTACGGCCACCTCAAGTGGACCTGCCGGGTGCGCACCGCCACCTGTGGTCGGTGCGCTGGCGAGCACGGCACCGAAGGGTGCACGCGCGCAGCACGCTGCGCCTCGTGCGACCAGGCCCACCCGGCCTGGGACCGCCGGTGTTTGGCCTGGGGCCTCGCTCGCGAGACGGAGCGCTTGAAGCGCGGCGACAGTCGGCGCCCACCGGACGCCCCGCCCTCCACCTCTCTCAGCCCAGGTCTCGCCCCCGGCGCTTGGCCGCCCCTCCCACCTCCCGGAACCTCTCCCCCACCCCACCGGCCTCCCGCCAGACCCCCCAACCGACAGACCCCCCGACCACCACCCCAGCTCCCCGAGGCATCTCTGTCGGACCTCGAAGGCGCCGTTGCCGCTGATCCACCGGCACCGCGCTCCCCAGCCCAACCAGCCGAGTCGAACACTGACTCAGGCCCCGCCTCCCCGGCCTCCCCAGCACCAGCGGAGAGCCGATTCTCGGAGGACCTCCCCTCGGACGACTCTCTCATGAGAGCCGTCTCCCGGAAAGTCGCCCGCAACCCCGCCCAGTCCCCGCCCTCCCGCCCCAGCTCCCCGCCCGCCCGCCTCTCCCCGCCATCCCTCCCCTCCCCCCACCCTCCTTCCCAGCTCCCTCGTAGCCCCTCCCCCCAGCCCCCTGAAAGTAACCGCTACCGCCGCAATTTGAGACGGTTCAACAAGAAACAATAAATTACCTGCAACAAATACTTCATTAAGTTATTTCTGACTAACTGTTAAATCGTGCTGCTGCTGATGTGGGAGTTGCGTGTTGGCTGCCGGTGTCAGCTTGTCGCGGGGGCCCCCTGCTGGATTGGTAGCGCGGCGAATGGTTATGGCTTGGCTGTTCGTTGCGTGGCTGATTTGGCGGGGGATTTCTGCGATGGGACGCCGATGGTTGATGTGTGGTTTTGCGTTGGCGGCGGCATGATTCCCTGCCAAACCAGTCAGAAATAACTTCCTGACTAACTGTTAAATCAAGTTACTGCTGACGCGGGAGTTGTGTGTTGGCTGCCGGTGTCTTGTTGCGGGGGCCCCCTGCTGGATCTCGGCCGCGCGGCGAAGGGTTCTTCGTTGCGTGGCTGATTTGGCGGGGGATTTCTGCGATGGGACGCCGGTGGCTGATGTGCGATTTTGCGTTGGCGGCGGCATGATTCCCTGCCAAACCAGATCACACGCCGATGCTGCGCCGCGGTGCGGTGGCTGCTGCGCTGCGGTGCAGTGTCCGCTGCGCTGCGGTGCAGCATGTTAAATTATGTTAAAATCACGTTGCTGCCGACGTGGGGTTGCGTGTTGGCTGCCGGTGTCTTGTTACGGGGGCCCCCTGCTGGATCTCGGCCGCGCGGCGAAATTCGTTGCGTGGCTGATTTGGCGGGGGATTTCTGCGATGGGACGCCGATGGTAGACGTGCGGTCTTGCGTTGGCGGCGGCACGATTCCCTGCCAAATCAGTCGCGTCAGTCGCGCAACGAAAGGTTCCATTGGAATTCGTTGTTCATTTCTTAACGTAATGCTCCTCCCAACCCTCCTCTCCCCTCTACTCCGCTCTTGCCAAAGCCGAGTACTTGAACACCCGCCCCTGATAACAGATGCCGATGCTGCGCTGCGGTGCGGTGGCCGCTGCCCTGCGGTGCGGTGCTCACTCCACTGCGCTGCGGTGTGGTGTCCGCTGCGCTGCGGTGCAGTATGTTAAATCATGTTGCTGCCGACGTGGGGTTGCGCGTTGGCTGCCGGTGTCTTGTTGCGGGGGCCCCCTGCTGGATCTCGGCCCCGCGGCGAGGGTTTCTGGCCGTGGCTCTTCGTGGCGTGGCTGATTTGGCGGGGGATTTCTGCGATGGGACGCCGATGGCTGATGTGCGATTTTGCGTTGGCGGCGGCGTGATTCCCTGCCAAACCAGATCACACGCCGATGCTGCGCCGCGGTGCGGTGGCTGCTGCGCTGCGGTGCAGTGTCCACTGCGCTGCGGTGCAGTATCCACCCTGTCAAATTTTTTTTTTACACTGTTAGGTGATAGTTATCTTGTATTGATAGGTCCCCTCTTAGATTATCTCTACCAAACACGTTTAGCTAAACAAATATAACAGGGGTTTTTTGCCTTGCGCATTTTTGGCCCACCGCGCAGGTTTTTCCCCTTTGCTATAGACGCTGGGTTTTTTATTATTCAGGACTTTTCCCCCAGCTAAACACACCCCACAACCAGGTCTCGCCGAGGCGCCGGAGCTAGGGAGACTGGCAACAGTCTCCCGCTGTTGCAATGACGGCACCCCACGGCTCCACCAACACTGACACTGTTCAAGTGTATGTAATAAAAATATGTATGTATGTGTGTCTCGTGTTTTACTTATTTTTGACCTTGAACGAAATACTTAACGTAATGCTAGATATTATATTTGACCTTGAACGAAATACTTAACGTAATGTTAGATATTATATTTACTTTGAACAAATAATTTTTCCGGGTACAAATAAACCGGTTAACGTAATTAGTAACGTAAAATAGCTGCCCTAGTCCCTAGTTTGCTCCGGGTCACATAAACCGGTTAACGTAGTTTTTTGCCTGGCAAATTGCCAGAGGTCATTGCCCCTCCCCGGAAAATGGCTATAGGCCGTTCCGGGGAAAAAAGAAAAAGAAATCATACTATCCATATACTCACATTGAGCAAATGCTTATAATAACACATCAAGCATTGTCATCAAATACCTCGAAGCATTGCAACTTACAAACAAATAAAGTTTAGTTACACAAGCTTCACAAGTTATCATTATTAGTTATATAATTAAGCAATTAGCCATATATTATATAGCTATTGTAAGGTATAGCACAAGTAAGTTATAGTTAAATATAGTTACACAATAAATCAGGGATGGAAATTTATATTGGTTTTGACCAATATAAATACCTCTATTTCTTGTATACTTTCTTGAAGTATAATTCATTTGATACATCATTTACGTAAGCCATCCCGACTAACTGGCGCTGGAACCTGGGTGAGACCGAACAGCAACAAGCTTTGCTTAGCTGGGAGGACTCACCGGGTTCCGGCAAAGACCTGCTTACCTCGACCAGGACCTGCCTTGCCCATCCTTTGTATGAATGAAAGTGTATCCTGCCTCACTATCTGGCAAACCTTTCTTGATATCAACGAGATCGGGGCAGCAGACAGTGAGGCAAACCCTTGCGATCCTTACTAACTCGGTTATGTATGTGCAAATGTGAGAATGTATAATTCCCAGGGGGTGTAGCTGGGGGGCTGTCACTTGCTGATTTCAGTAGCGACTACTTTCTGCCTTCTTATTTTTGACCACAGCTAACACACCACCGCCCTCCGCTCTTCATTTGTTTTTTTATTTTCTTCTTCTATTTCTTAGCTGGGAGTGCCACGGCATTTTCTCTTTTGTTCTCTGGTGTTAACTTAAGGTGATGTGCGTCGCTGGGATCGAGGGCGGGGGGCACTCCTGGTCACCTGTTCATGGGTGGCGGCATATAACATAAAATACAAATCAATCCTGATCCATCAGGCTTTTACCAGGTTGATCCGATCCAATCCAATCCAGTCCATATTACAGTACTGAAAATGTTCATAATTCCATAGGCGTAGGAGCAGGGGGCAGGGGGCCATGCCCCCCCACACTTTTGGGTCAACTTTTTTGTTAGTCTTTTCCTTTGCTTAGTAAGGAAATTATTGTAGGTGGCAAACGGTTCCCCAAGGCGCCCCTGTAGCTCAGTGGGAGAGCGCTGGACTTCTGACCTATCGCGGTAGTGGCAGCCCGGGTTCGAGTCGCTTCGGCGCTCGCTATTTGCTTCTGACTGGGATGACCTGCGGCCAGTGGCAGCGGTCGCACTCAAGGTCAGGTGACGTCAGTGAGCGGGGCGGACCATGTCCAGGTATGTCGGGCACGTACAACTTTCGTCTCTAAATTCTGTCGGCCAACAGGAATTGCGCGATCGGGTGGTTAGGTCAGAACCTGCACAACAAGCTCTGCTTAGCGCAGGTCCTGACATCGGAAATCCATCCATACAAAACATTCTGACTAAATTTATAAAATAAAATAAAAACGAGAAGAACCAAAATCTGCAAATAAATATTTCATAGGGGATTTGGTTCCTCTCAAGGCAAGATTAGGGGGGGGGGGGCAACCTAGCGCAGTGGTAATATACTTGCTTTCTATGCCGGGGACCGGGGTTCAAGTCCCTCGGCGGGCCTCTGCAAAGGTCGACCCATATCCCATATCCCTTGGAACAGGGTGAGAGTTCCAATTAGCGCCTTGGTCCTCAAGACAATATGGTGCTTGGTACACAAACCAACCAACCAACCATCAAGACAAGATCAAAGTTTCACTGCCCCCCCCCCCCCCCCCAACACACTCAGAAACAAGCGAGACCTCAGTGCGGTCTCCGAGGCTAGAAAAAGGTCTCAACAAAGAGCCACAAGTTTGAAACCCTTTTCGCGGCTTACGAAAGATTCTCTTGGGAAACCTTTTTAAATGTTATACCCCTTGAGGGTTTCAAAGACAGTCAATAAGGGTTTCGGAGACCTTCATGGATACCTTTCCCAAGTAAAGGCAATGCGTTCGAGAACCATACATGGTGTCGAAGAAGCTTTTAAGGTTCTTTGAGACCTTAGCTAATTTCTCTAGATGGCATCCGAAACCCCATTGGAAACCTATTATGAGTTTCATATCAGGCTCTTTAAGAACCTTTAGCGGTCGATATATCGATGCTCGTTTCGCCTCCCTTTGCGGCCAACACGACCAAAACAAATCATACACCATTTCATTCATTGTATTCTGAACATAACACGACGTCACAAAGCGAGCTGCTGCGCGTCAGAGGACTGTGTGGATCGGGCCCGCCAGACCCCCTCGAACGCGGCAGGTCGGGGCCACCTGACGCGAACTAGTCTCATCACCACCGCCGGCTGTTTGATCGTCATCTTATGATTGTAAAATAAATCACCCTGTCACTCAATCATAACTGCAACAGCTAAAGAAAACCAACAAACAAGTGATTTGACAATCTCATCTTCTGGAATAAGGTCACTGTTCCCAAAATACCAGCAAGTTGAATTTCGTCGTTGGTGGCTGAAAACCAGTCAGCATCTTTTTGATGTTTCTGGAGTTGCCACACTTGCAAAAGCCACTCAGCAAAATTTAAAGTATTTGCCTGTTGCACACACTCACTTTGGACACAATGGCTTAAGTACAACCATAGGAAATACTTGTAAAAATGTAACTATGTAAGCGCCACACTTCCGTCAGCCAGTGCTGCTGGCGAACTGTCATGGCGTCTGGCGGCCGCGCGCGCTGACAACGTGAGTCCTAAATGGGACTCCGATGAGAAGCTGTATGATTCTTTTAAGGTTCCCATTACATCCAGGAACTTTTCAAATGCAGAGGTCTTCCCTGAGACTCTGCGTAGGCATCAATATTGAGTAAAGAGGTCTCCGTCTAGACCCAGAGAGTCAATTGTTTGGCCTAATGGGTTTCAAAGAACGTATTCATGGACGGGGCGGACAATAAGGATCTCTAAGCAGTCTCCAATCCACATTAAAATTCTTTCAGTGAGACCTTTTAAGAAGAAGTTCTCCAGGTGGTTGTGAGTGCACACACACTTTTCGTGACGTTCCTACTTCCATGCTTAATTTATATAAATTAATTGAGTTATTATGTTATTGTAGTGTATCGAGTGTATTACGTCGGCACCATGTAGTGGCAGCCGCCGGTACTTATAGTTGTAAGGACCTTTACTAGAAGGGATCCGACTTGGCGCGTCCCCGGGGTCTGCCTTTGTGCAGTCGGCGCACGGTCATAGAATACTAGGTAAAGCGGAAACGGTGCTTCAACACAGGGCCAATGGGAGGCAGTTTAACAGCTGACTATAGTTTTATATTAAATATTCTACTTAAAGGTAAATTTTCATATTTTGTCATACATCCTAGTTTTACATTTAAATTACCAAAAACTCATCATTTATACCTGTTAGAAATTACAGAAAACAATTTCGCTAAGGTGGCAATGCTGAGGAATAGGTCTTACTCACAATACGCAGCCAAGGTGGCAATGCTGAGGAATAGGCCTTACGCAGTTAAGGTGGCAATGCTGAAGGAAAGGGAGCTTTTTGGCATATAAACTGGCGCTGGATATACAAAATAATAGTCCGCCAAATAGGTGGCGCGGTGCCATTTAGTAGCCGCGTTTCCACCGATTTTATCCAGTTCCTCAGTTTATCCAGTTGCCGCAGTTGTCCCTCCCCTTACCCCCGAATCATCAGCTGACGTACTATTTTCAAGATGTCGATCGTCGCGCGCCTGGTCTGTGTCGGGTGTCGGCGTGGCCGGTGTCTCGGAGCATCAGTCGGTGTCGGGTGTGGCCGGTGTCTCGGAGCATCAGTCGGGTGTCGGGTGTTGGCGTGGCCGGTGTCTCGGAGCATCAGTCGGTGTCAGTGTCGGGTGTCGGTGTGGCCGGTGTCTCGGAGCATCAGTCGGTGTCGGGTGTCGGCGTGGCCGGGGTCTCGGAGCATCAGTCGGGTGTCGGGCGTGGCCGTTGTCTCGGAGCATCAGTCGGGTGTCGGGTGTCGGTGTGGCCGGTGTCTCGGAGCATCAGTCGGTGTCGGGTGTCGGCGTGGCCGGTGTCTCGGAGCATCAGTCGGTGTCGGGTGTCGGCGTGGCCGGTGTCTCGGAGCATCAGTCGGTGTCGGGTGTCGGGTGTGGCCGGTGTCTCGGAGCATCAGTCGGGTGTCGGGCGTGGCCGGTGTCTCGGAGCATCAGTCGGTGTCGGGTGTCGGCGTGGCCGGTGTCTCGGAGCATCAGTCGGTGTCAGTGTCGGGTGTCGGTGTGGCCGGTGTCTCGGAGCATCAGTCGGGTGTCGGGCGTGGCCGGTGTCTCGGAGCATCAGTCGGTGTCCGGCGTGGCCGGTGTCTCGGAGCATCAGTCGGTGTCGGGTGTCGGCGTGGCCGGTGTCTCGGAGCATCAGTCGGTGTCGGCGTGGCCGGTGTCTCGGAGCATCAGTCGGTGTCTGGTGTGGCCGGTGTCTCGGAGCATCAGTCGGTGTCGGGTGTGGCCGGTGTCTCGGAGCATCAGTCGGTGTCGGTGTGGCCGGTGTCTCGGAGCATCAGTCGGTGTCGGGTGTCGGCGTGGCCGGTGTCTCGGAGCATCAGTCGGGTGTCGGGGCGTGGCCGGTGTCTCGAAGCATCAGTCGGTATCGGGTGTCGGCGTGGCCGGTGTCTCGAAGCATCAGTCGGTGTCGGGCGTGGCCGGTGTCTCGGAGCATCAGTCGGGTGTCGGGTGTTGGCGTGGCCGGAGTCTCGGAGCATCAGTCGGTGTCGGGTGTCGGCGTGGCCGGTGTCTCGGAGCATCAGTCGGTGTCGGGTGTCGGCGTGGTCGGTGTCTCGGAGCATCAGTCGGTGTCGGGCGTGGCCGGTGTCTCGGAGCATCAGTCGGTGTCGGGTGTCGGGCGTGGCCGGTGTCACGGAGCATCAGTCGGTGTCGGGTGGCGGGCGTGGCCGGTGTCTCGGAGCATCCGTCGGTGTCGGGTGTCGGCGTGGCCGGTGTCTCGGAGCATCAGTCGGGTGTCGTGCGTCGGCGTGGCCGGTGTCTCGGAGCATCAGTCGGTGTCGGGTGTTGGCGTGGCCGGTGTCTCGGAGCATCAGTTGGTGTCGGGTGTCGGCGTGGCCGGTGTCTCGGAGCATCAGTCGGTGTCGGGCGTGGCCGGTGTCTCGGAGCATCAGTCGGGTTTCGGGCGTGGCCGGTGTCTCGGAGCATCAGTCGGTGTCGGCGTGGCCGGTGTCTCGGAGCATCAGTCGGTGTCTGGCGTGGCCGGTGCCTCAGAGCATCAGTCGGTGTCGGGCGTCGGGCGTGGCCGGTGTCTCGGAGCATCAGTCGGTGTCAGTGTCGGGTGTCTGGCGTGGCCGGTGTCTCGGAGCATCAGTCGGGTGTCGGGTGTCGGTGTGGCCGGTGTCTCGGAGCATCAGTCGGTGTCAGTGTCGGCGTGGCCGGTGTCTCGGAGCATCAGGCGGTGTCTAGTGTGGCCGGTGTCTCGGAGCATCAGTCTGTGTCGGGTGTCGGCGTGGCCGGTGTCTCGGAGCATCAGTCGGTGTCGGGTGTGGCCGGTGTCTCGGAGCATCAGTCGGTGTCGGCGTGGCCGGTGTCTCGGAGCATTAGTCGGTGTCGGGCGTGGCCGGTGTCTCGGAGCATCAGTCGGGTGTCGGGTGTTGGCGTGGCCGGTGTCTCGGAGCATCAGTCGGTATCGGGTGTCGGCGTGGCCGGTGTCTCGGAGCATCAGTCGGTGTCGGGTGTCGGGTGTGGCCGGTGTCTCGGAGCATCAGTCGGTGTCGGGTGTCGGGTGTGGCCGGTGTCTCAGAGCATCAGTCGGTGTCGGGTGTCGGCGTGGCCGGTGTCTCGGAGCATCAGTCGGGTGTCGGGCGTGGCCGGTGTCTTGGAGCATCAGTCGGTATCGGGTGTCGGCGTGGCCGGTGTCTCGGAGCATCAGTCGGTGTCGGGTGTCGAGCGTGGCCGGTGTCTCGGAGCATCAGTCGATGTCGGGTGTCGAGCGTGGCCGGTGTCTCGGAGCATCAGTCGATGTCGGGTGTCAGACGTGGCCGGTGTCTCGGAGCATCAGTCGGTGTCGGGTGTCGGGTGTCGAGCGTGGCCGGTGTCTCGGAGCATCAGTCGGTGTCGGGTGTCGAGCGTGGCCGGTGTCTCGGAGCATCAGTCGGTGTCGGGTGTCGAGCGTGGCCGGTGTCTCGGAGCATCAGTCGGTGTCGGGTGTCGGGCGTGGCCGGTGTCTCGGAGCATCAGTCGGTGTCGGGTGTCGGCGTGGCCGGTGTCTCGGAGCATCAGTCGGGTTACGGGCGTGGCCGGTGTCTCGGAGCATCAGTCGGTGTCGGCGTGGCCGGTGTCTCGGAGCATCAGTCGGTGTCGGGTGTCGAGGTCGAGGTCCGGTGTCTCGGAGCATCAGTCGGTGTCGGGTGTCGGCGTGGTCGGTGTCTCGGAGCATCAGTCGGTGTCGGGCGTGGCCGGTGTCTCGGAGCATCAGTCGGTGTCGGGTGTCGGGCGTGGCCGGTGTCACGGAGCATCAGTCGGTGTCGGGTGGCGGGCGTGGCCGGTGTCTCGGAGCATCCGTCGGTGTCGGGTGTCGGCGTGGCCGGTGTCTCGGAGCATCAGTCGGGTGTCGTGCGTCGGCGTGGCCGGTGTCTCGGAGCATCAGTCGGTGTCGGGTGTTGGCGTGGCCGGTGTCTCGGAGCATCAGTTGGTGTCGGGTGTCGGCGCGGCCGGTGTCTCGGAGCATCAGTCGGTGTCGGGCGTGGCCGGTGTCTCGGAGCATCAGTCGGGTTTCGGGCGTGGCCGGTGTCTCGGAGCATCAGTCGGTGTCGGCGTGGCCGGTGTCTCGGAGCATCAGTCGGTGTCTGGCGTGGCCGGTGCCTCAGAGCATCAGTCGGTGTCGGGCGTCGGGCGTGGCCGGTGTCTCGGAGCATCAGTCGGTGTCAGTGTCGGGTGTCTGGCGTGGCCGGTGTCTCGGAGCATCAGTCGGGTGTCGGGTGTCGGTGTGGCCGGTGTCTCGGAGCATCAGTCGGTGTCAGTGTCGGCGTGGCCGGTGTCTCGGAGCATCAGGCGGTGTCTAGTGTGGCCGGTGTCTCGGAGCATCAGTCTGTGTCGGGTGTCGGCGTGGCCGGTGTCTCGGAGCATCAGTCGGTGTCGGGTGTGGCCGGTGTCTCGGAGCATCAGTCGGTGTCGGCGTGGCCGGTGTCTCGGAGCATTAGTCGGTGTCGGGCGTGGCCGGTGTCTCGGAGCATCAGTCGGGTGTCGGGTGTTGGCGTGGCCGGTGTCTCGGAGCATCAGTCGGTATCGGGTGTCGGCGTGGCCGGTGTCTCGGAGCATCAGTCGGTGTCGGGTGTCGGGTGTGGCCGGTGTCTCGGAGCATCAGTCGGTGTCGGGTGTCGGGTGTGGCCGGTGTCTCGGAGCATCAGTCGGTGTCGGGTGTCGGCGTGGCCGGTGTCTCGGAGCATCAGTCGGGTGTCGGGCGTGGCCGGTGTCTTGGAGCATCAGTCGGTATCGGGTGTCGGCGTGGCCGGTGTCTCGGAGCATCAGTCGGTGTCGGGTGTCGAGCGTGGCCGGTGTCTCGGAGCATCAGTCGATGTCGGGTGTCGAGCGTGGCCGGTGTCTCGGAGCATCAGTCGATGTCGGGTGTCAGACGTGGCCGGTGTCTCGGAGCATCAGTCGGTGTCGGGTGTCGGGTGTCGAGCGTGGCCGGTGTCTCGGAGCATCAGTCGGTGTCGGGTGTCGAGCGTGGCCGGTGTCTCGGAGCATCAGTCGGTGTCGGGTGTCGAGCGTGGCCGGTGTCTCGGAGCATCAGTCGGTGTCGGGTGTCGGGCGTGGCCGGTGTCTCGGAGCATCAGTCGGTGTCGGGTGTCGGCGTGGCCGGTGTCTCGGAGCATCAGTCGGGTTACGGGCGTGGCCGGTGTCTCGGAGCATCAGTTGGTGTCGGCGTGGCCGGTGTCTCGGAGCATCAGTCGGTGTCTGGCGTGGCCGGTGCCTCGGAGCATCAGTTGGTGTCGGACGTCGGGCGTGGCCGGTGTCTCGGAGCATCAGTCGGTGTCGGGTGTCGGGCGTGGCCGGTGTCTCGGAGCATCAGTCGGGTGTCGGGTGTTGGCGTGGCCGGTGTCTCGGAGCATCAGTCGGTGTCGGGTGTCGAGCGTGGCCGGTGTCTCGGAGCATCAGCCGATTTCGGGTGTCGAGCGTGGCCGGTGTCTCGGAGCATCAGTCGATGTCGGGTGTCAGACGTGGCCGGTGTCTCGGAGCATCAGTCGGTGTCGGGTGTCGGGTGTCGAGCGTGGCCGGTGTCTCGGAGCATCAGTCGGTGTCGGGTGTCGGGCGTGGCCGGTGTCTCGGAGCATCAGTCGGTGTCGGGTGTCGAGCGTGGCCGGTGTCTCGGAGCATCAGTCGGTGTCGGGTGTCGAGCGTGGCCGGTGTCTCGGAGCATCAGTCGGTGTCGGGTGTCGGGCGTGGCCGGTGTCTCGGAGCATCAGTCGGTGTCGGGTGTCGAGCGTGGCCGGTATCTCGGAGCATCAGTCGGTGTCGGGCGTGGCCGGTGTCTCGGAGCATCAGTCGGTGTCGGGTGTCGAGCGTGGCCGGTGTCTCGGAGCATCAGTCGGTGTCGGGTGTCGAGCGTGGCCGGTGTCTCGGAGCATCAGTCGGTGTCGGGTGTCGAGCGTGGCCGGTGTCTCGGAGCATCAGTCGGTGTCGGGTGTCGAGGTCGAGGTCCGGTGTCTCGGAGCATCAGTCGGTGTCGGGTGTCGAGCGTGGCCGGTGTCTCGGAGCATCAGTCGGTGTCGGGTGTCGAGGTCGAGGTCCGGTGTCTCGGAGCATCAGTCGGTGTCGGGTGTCGAGGTCGAGGTCCGGTGTCTCGGAGCATCAGTCGGTGTCGGGTGTCGAGGTCGAGGTCCGGTGTCTCGGAGCATCAGTCGGTGTCGGGTGTCGAGCGTGGCCGGTGTCTCGGAGCATCAGTCGGTGTCGAGCGGTGTCTACTCCGGTGTCTCCGAGCTCAGGTCATGGCGGGGCGTCAGACGTGGGTTGCCGTTTCAGTTTAACGTTCATTATACTCTTTTTTTCTGTCTGTGTCCGCTGGAAGACAATACAGGACGCTACGGATATAAATTTACTCTTACCCAAATGATTATGTAACTATCCATGCATATTGAATAATCATCATCATGAACCTTTGTGATCGATTGTTTGTTGACTATTCAACATATACACAAAAAATCAAATCTAGTCCAAATCCATTTGAAGTCAAACTTGCCAATCCAATTATATCCAAATCTAGTGGATTGGACTGGTTTATGAATCAGTTAGGATAATCCAATCAATTTCTTACCCTGGTTGTTTGTGCGGGTCTCGGTTTCGGAAGGAGATAGGTATAATTAAGTTTTAATTGGTATTTTAGAATGTATAAACTTTGAGCTCCTCATTGCTTTCAATATAGCCAGTTCTTGCAAAATTGTACATTACATTTTAAGGTTATACAATTTGTATTATTTTGGAGTAAAGAAAATCATACAACCTTTTGAAGAAGTGGAAATTCTGACAGTCTAATATGGCTATGTTGTCGTGTAAACATTAATTTTGCCGCCCGGTCCACTGCGCAGCACCGTGAGCCTCCTCACAGTTCGAATGGTCTGTTCAGATCATCACTATTGACGGCTATATTGACGGCTGTTTTTCATCATCGTTAACGAACCCCACGCTACCAGTGTGCCCCGTCTGGCGCCACGCTAGTAACGTCTGGTAACTGGTACCACACTGGTAACGTCTGGTAACTGGTACCACACTGGTCTCGGGTCACCGAGCACCGCGCCGTCATGGCAGCTGTGACGCAGGAATGCGGTCTGTTCCCGGCAGACAGCGTAGGCCAGGGTGGATGCGCACGTGTGGTGCACTCTATGATGATTCATTCAGTCACATGCTCAGGGCGGGAACTAGGAGGCTGGCAGTGTCTGCGATATAACTGCGTCTTTTGATCCCACGACCATACATGTTTTGGGCCTCCAAAGACAGAAAACGTTTTCCGAAGACCATTTCCGAGATTCGGTGGACTTCGGGGAATCGATTCTTGAGCATTTGAGGGCCATATTTTATCATACATCTTTTCTAGAACCGTTCTACGAGCTGTCACATCCAATATTTGCGAGTTGATAAGATTTATCACTTCTGAACGTCTCGTTTTAAACAAAAATAAGAGTTGTGTTGTTTACGTACAATATGAATGTTTTGATAGTAAAAGCTGTCCACTGTGCCGCTTCTCCCATGCATGCAGCGGGCGTCGGTGAAAAACAATAAGTCCTGAGCTGGGAACAGTTAATCCTAGGACATATTATGTACACCCCGCATGATGCACCGAATGCATATATTTGTAATTTTAAAATATACATACAGGAGTCGGACTGATCAGCCAGCTATCCAGGACAAACAACAGGCCTGAGACACCCAAGGTCTGGTCCAGCGATCACTATGTGGTCAGCCAGCTATCCAAGACAAACAACAGACCTGAGACACCCGAGGTCTGCTCCAGCGATCACTCTGTGGTCAGCCAGCTATCCAGGAGAAACAACAGGCCTGAGACACCCGAGGTCTGGTCCAGCGATCACTCTGTGGTCAGCCAGCTATCCAGGACAACAAGCCTGAGACACCCGAGGTCTGGTCCAGCGATCACTCTGTGGTCAGACAGCTACCCAGGACAACAAGCCTGAGACACCCCAGGTCTGGTCCAGCGATCACTCTGTGGTCAGCCAGCTATCCAGGAGAAACAACAGACCTGAGACACCCGAGGTCTGGTCCAGCGATCACTCTGTGGTCAGCTAGCTATCCAGGACAAACAACAGGCCTGAGACACCCGAGGTCTGGTCCAGCGATCACTCTGTGGTCAGCCAGCTATCCAGGACAACAAGCCTGAGACACCCGAGGTCTGGTCCAGCGATCACTCTGTGGTCAGCCAGCTATCCAGGACAAACAAGCCTGAGACACCCGAGGTCTGGTCCAGCGATCACTCTGTGGTCAGCCAGCTATCCAGGACAACAAGCCTGAGACACCCGAGGTCTGGTCCAGCGATCACTCTGTAGTCAGCCAGCTATCCAGGACAAACAACAGACCTGAGACACCCGAGGTCTGGTCCAGCGATCACTATGTGGTCAGCCAGCTATCCAGGACAACAAGCCTGAGACACCCGAGGTCTGGTCCAGCGATCACTCTGTGGTCAGCCAGCTATCCAGGACAACAGGCCTGAGACACCCGAGGTCTGGTCCAGCGATCACTCTGTGGTCAGCCAGCTATCCAAGACAACAAGCCTGAGACACCCGAGGTCTGGTCCAGCGATCACTCTGTGGTCAGCCAGCTATCCAGGACAACAGGCCTGAGACACCCGAGGTCTGGTCCAGCGATCACTTTGTGGTCAGCCAGCTATCCAGGACAAACAACAGGCCTGAGACACTCGAGGTCTGGTCCAGCGATCACTCTGTGGTCAGCCAGCTATCCAGGACAAACAACAGGCCTGAGACACTCGAGGTCTGGTCCAGCGATCACTATGTGGTCAGCCAGCTATCCAGGACAAACAACAGGCCTGAGACACCCGAGGTCTGGTCCAGCGACCACTCTGTGGTCAGCCAGCTATCCAGGACAAACAACAGGCCTGAGACACTCGAGGTCTGGTCCAGCGATCACTATGTGGTCAGCCAGCTATCCAGGACAAACAACAGACCTGAGACACCCGAGGTCTGGTCCAGCGATCACTCTGTGGTCAGCCAGCTATCCAGGACAACAAGCCTGAGACACCCGAGGTCTGGTCCAGCGATCACTCTGTGGTCAGCCAGCTACCCAGGACAACAAGCCTGAGACACCCGAGGTCTGGTCCAGCGATCACTCTGTGGTCAGCCAGCTATCCAGGAGAAACAACAGACCTGAGACACCCGAGGTCTGGTCCAGCGATCACTCTGTGGTCAGCCAGCTATCCAGGACAACAAGCCTGAGACACTCGAGGTCTGGTCCAGCGACCACTCTGTGGTCAGCCAGCTATCCAGGACAAACAACAGGCCTGAGACACTCGAGGTCTGGTCCAGCGATCACTATGTGGTCAGCCAGCTATCCAGGACAAACAACAGACCTGAGACACCCGAGGTCTGGTCCAGCGATCACTCTGTGGTCAGCCAGCTATCCAGGACAAACAACAGACCTGAGACACCCGAGGTCTGGTCCAGCGATCACTCTGTGGTCAGCCAGCTATCCAGGACAACAAGCCTGAGACACCAGAGGTCTGGTCCAGCGATCACTCTGTGGTCAGACAGCTACCCAGGACAACAAGCCTGAGACACCCGAGGTCTGGTCCAGCGACCACTCTGTGGTCAGCCAGCTATCCAGGACAACAAGCCTGAGACACCCGAGGTCTGGTCCAGCGATCACTCTGTAGTCAGCCAGCTATCCAGGACAACAAGCCTGAGACACCCGAGGTCTGGTCCAGCGATCACTCTGTGGTCAGCCAGCTATCCAAGACAACAAGCCTGAGACACCCGAGGTCTGGTCCAGCGATCACTCTGTGGTCAGCCAGCTATCCAAGACAACAGGCCTGAGACACCCGAGGTCTGGTCCAGCGATCACTCTGTGGTCAGCCAGCTATCCAGGACAACAAGCCTGAGACACCCGAGGTCTGGTCCAGCGATCACTCTGTGGTCAGCCAGCTACCCAGGACAAACAACAGACCTGAGACACCTGAGGTCTGGTCCAGCGATCACTCTGTGGTCAGACAGCTATCCAGGACAACAAGCCTGAGACACCCGAGGTCTGGTCCAGCGATCACTCTGTGGTCAGCCAGCTATCCAGGACAACAAGCCTGAGACACCCGAGGTCTGGTCCAGCGATCACTCTGTGGTCAGCCAGCTATCCAAGACAACAAGCCTGAGACACCCGAGGTCTGGTCCAGCGATCACTCTGTGGTCAGCCAGCTATCCAGGGCAACAAGCTTGAGACACCCGAGGTCTGGTCCAGCGATCACTCTGTGGTCAGCCAGCTATCCAAGACAACAAGCCTGAGACACCCGAGGTCTGGTCCAGCGATCACTCTGTGGTCAGCCAGCTATCCAAGACAACAGGCCTGAGACACCCGAGGTCTGGTCCAGCGATCACTCTGTGGTCAGCCAGCTATCCGGGACAAACAAGCCTGAGACACCCGAGGTCTGGTCCAGCGATCACTCTGTGGTCAGCCAGCTATCCAGGACAACAAGCCTGAGACACCCGAGGTCTGGTCCAGCGATCACTATGTGGTCAGCCAGTTATCCAGGACAAACAACAGACCTGAGACACCCGAGGTCTGGTCCAGCGATCACTATGTGGTGGATTTATTTTGCAGCTCTAGTGATAACATTTGTATTGCGACGTCAATCGATTCGAATGAAAGCAGGTCGATCGGTGCGTATTTGTGTTAGTGGCGCAATGCATGCATCACATGGTGCAAGACGCTTCTACGTCTCTTGCATTGGCTTTGGCGATGGTATTGCGCTGGAGCAGTTTGTCCGCCCCTGTAGCTCAGTGGGAGAGCGCTGGACTTCTGACCTATCCCGGTGTGGCAGCCCGGGTTCGAGTCGCTTCGGCGCTCGCTATTTGCTCCTGACTGGGGTGGCTTGCGGCCGGTGGCAGCGGTCGCACTCAAGGTCAGGTGACGTCAGTGAGCGGGGCGGACCGTGTCCAGGTATGTCGGGCACGTAAAAGTTTCGTCTCTAAATTCTGCCGGCCAACAGGAATTGCGCGATCGGGTGGTGAGGTCAGGACCTGCGCAACAAGCTCTGCTTAGCGTGGGCGCTCGTCCTTCCGTGGTGTATGGGAAAAATCTGATTATGAGCGGCCCGGTCCGACCCGGCCCGGCCCGTGGCGACGCTTTTGAGAAGCTCATATCCCTGCAACCGCACGTCCGATTGACAAGCGGACTTCTTTGCTTAGCAGCCCCATCTAGCCCCATCTAACCTACCCTGTTTGACACCAGTGCCGACTCATGTGGGTGACTACCACTGCGCGTGGCGCGTGCCGCGTGAGGGGTGTTGAAAAAATTTCTCGCAATAACTCCGCAACGGCTGAGCCAATTGTGCTCAAATTTGGTGTGTGGTTAGGGACCTCTCAGCCGCCACTTCTCACATGTCAGGAATGGGGTGCTTCTGCACGTGCGCACGTGCACACCCATCTTTTATATATAAGGAACGGTTGAGCCGATTGTGTTTAAATTTGATGAGTGGTTAGCGACCTCTCAGTCGCCGCCTTTCCACAAGTCAAGGGTGGGGTGCCTCTGAACGTGCGCGCGTGCACACCCCTGTTCTATATCTCACGAACGGCTGAGCCGATTGTGTTTGAATTTGGTGTGTGGTTAGGGATCCCTCCACCGCCACTTTCCCACAAGTCAAGGGTGGGGTGACTGCACGTGCGCACGCTTATTATATATCTCAGGAACGGCTGAGCCGATTTTGTTCAAATTTGGTGTGTAGTTAGGGACCTCTCATCCGCCAGTTTCCCATAAGTCAGGGGTGGGTGCCTCTGCACGTGCGCACGTGCACACCCCTATTATGTATCTCAGGAACGGCTGAGCCGATCGTGTTCAAATTTGATGTGTGATTAGGGACCTCTCAGCCGCCGCCTTTCCACAATTCAGGGGTGGGATGGCTTTGCACATGCGCACGTGCACACCCCTATTCTATATCTCTGGAACGGCTGAGCCGATTGTGTTCAAATTTGGTGTGTGGTTAGGGACCTCTCAGCCCCCATTTTCCCACAAGTCAAAGGTGGGTGCCTCTGTACGTGTACACGTGCGCACTCTTTTTTGTATCTCAGAAACTACTTGCCCGATCGAGTTGAAATTCCCCATACATTTCCTTCGCGCTCGCTCGTTCATCGCCAACTACGGCGCCTTACTGGTATAATACAATGCAGATATGCATACAATGACAACCATGAGCACACCCGTATCACACGTCATATTCCCCCTTTAGTTACGACGGTTTGAAATATTTATCATGTAAAATAATTGAATGCCTATGTTGACTAGATATTTCACAAGCGAAGCCATATCAAATAATATTATCGTGTTCACATCTAAACAAGATGAATATGAATCATATTTATATATTTATGTTAAACGAGTGAATGGAAGTCCTTATTTTTATCTAAGAATTCATGTTTTTAAACTTATGCTAAGCAAAAAACGAATAATTACCCGACGTTTCGCGCTTATTGCTTAGCCAATGGGCAAAATACAGGATTATATATTCCCGGCCGGTGCTGGGAAATTATGCGATATTCACCGAGGTTTTTATGCGGAGGACCGAGGGCCGGTAGGCCCGAGGTACGAAGCAAAAACAAACTCTGTGAATATTGCATAATTTGCCAAGCACATGGCCTTGGCCAAGCACAAAGGTGGGAACCAATGCCATAGAGACTAGGTAGAACCGTCCGTGGTAGGTAGCGAAATGCGTGATGTCACGGCCACGTGACGTCACACGCTCCCTATTCAAATAGAGCTAAATCGGCCTACTTTCGCGTCCTACCATTTGCATACTTTAGGTGCCAGAGGGATCAATTGAGCACTAAATGATAGATTGAAATGTCATCTACAGCTCGCTTTTGGGACATTTTCTCCTAAATTGTGAGGGTGAGCCGCTAGACGATGTCAAAGCGAGGCATGCAACCGAGGGAGGCCCATGCCCATATAAGGCAATGTTTGGATTTTGGCCACGGGGATTTTGGTCGCTGGATGCTGTTTTTGGTTGAAGTGCGAATTTTGTATTATTTCACCTGGTTGTTGATGAAGTAAGGTGACTTGAGGATACTTTGTAGTAGTATCGATCAGGTGAAAGTATTTTTACATCTGGATTACACTTGTTTCACCTACAATTATGTTGAAGATCGTTGAGTGACGTGAATGCGCCACCGTAAATAAATATGGCGGCCGCGCCGGTCGAAGGCGTAATTTTTTTGGTATACGGAGAAGTGCCACGAGACGGTCTACGAAAGGAAATACACTTCTCCCGATTCGGCCACCCCATTGGTGGAAATCGAACTGGAAAGTGACGCCATGGGACAGGGTGGACACGTTACGGAGATAGCCATGACACTCCCTGGGTGGGAACTGGGAAGCTATTTACCGCATGCCGCTAACGTTCCGCAACAACATAAATCAAAGCTAATTAAAGTGTAAAGTAAATCATAAAGCATGGAGGATGATGGTCGAATTGAAAGACCATTCTTTCCTCTTTATTTAGGCTTTAACGTATCCGAAGATGAAGAAGATGCTCCAGAAGAGAAGACTAGAAATTCGAAATGACCCACCTGCATTTTGACTGGCGCTTTTGTAGCAACAGCGCCAGAGTCTGAAAATGTGTTCAACAATGCTCTACTATGGGAAAATGTCGTATGCGCTTCTGTTCTGGCACTTCCGCTCTCAATATTATGTTAAATAACTGTCTGGGAAAATCAAAATAACCTAGGTCGAAATCGTTTCCCAAATACCTTTAACATTAGCCGTAGCGGGCCGAAAGCTTTTCCCAAAAGCACGTGCTAATGTTGAAAGGATATCTCGGCATGTGGTAAAATAAATACCTCCCTAAGGCCGGCAGTTTGTTTAAGTCCTTGACCATTTGTTTATTTGTTTATTTGCTTTCATCGCCAACAGAGTCATACTCCACTGACAGGCGAAGTCAAAGTGCCACGAGACGTGCCATCCTGCAAATTTTTGCAAGCGCCCTACGGGCTCGTTCAAAAATTGGTCATGCTGACCTCAGACTGAAACAAACTGTTTCCCGGCGATATAATACATGTATCAAAAAGTCATCCCAAATGATTACACAGTTCTACAGACACTGGAATCCAGATGGTCAGAGTCAGGTCACAGCAGGCCACAGAGGAAAAGGGTACGATAGAGAGCGATGGCCTGGAGGTCCCATGGCATGAACTCATCGTTTTTCTGGGATATTAACGGTTGTCCACGGAAAATGAATTGTCATATGGTACACAAATATTGATTTGTCAATACACTGCGCTTATTGTCTATGACAGTGTATTATAGGACTGGCAAAAAGTAGATTATTATCAAATCATTTGGATTCCTGGGCGATCATGAGTGGAATATTTTATAAATGTGTACGTTTTCGTCTGACAGAACTGTTAGCGCGATTACCTACCTACTTTTACCTTGCCTTTACCTTTCGACCTGCCGTTCGAAAGCACGTCAAAAGTCATTTTGAAACTATTGCAGTCATGTTTTAGCTTAGGTCAATATTGAGGTCATCAAAGTCCAGATTTTTCAGTTCTAGGATTTCGCTTCGAAAACCCCAAAATATCTCGGGACCTATGACATCCAGAAACAAACGGGAAAAAGCAATAGCAAGTTTTTGAACAATGCAATTGCTACGCTGTCCTCACATTTTAGCTCAGAGCAACAGTATAGGCTGCAGAGGTCATCGAAGGTCAAAAAGGCTATTTTTGGCAAAACTGTTTTTCACAAATAACTTTTTACCTAATAAAGATAAGGCAATAATGCCATGGTGTTCGTCTCGTCAAGGCGCTTTCAATCATACGTTACGCGCTGGACGCGGACGCGGGTCGTTGAGCGACGCTAGCGTCACGCTGCGGACGCCGTGAGAACTAAACAGTTTAAATGGAGATATTTGTTAAATATACTGACACAAAGTACTTGTTCACAATCAAATGTAGTACCAAAAATTAGGATAAATCTGTATCTAGCAAAAAATATTTTTGATTGTATCATCCCTTATTCCGGGACCGTCACCAGACAATTGATGGACCACACGGGCTTGTTGTCGCGCTGCCATTAATGAAGTTTGATCTCTTTATGGACAAACTCGTTCCTCTTTACAAAATACCATGATACCACGCGATAATACATTAACATATATTTCATTCTGCATCACTTTTGACTAAATTTACTTAAATTTCGAACCGTCACCTTGCGTCGGAAATGAGACATGCAGTTTTGTGGAATCACTTATGTGGAATTTCAGTGAAATTTAGACCATTTTATAAAAATTAGTTCTCCAGTTTAACCCTATTTGTAACAGGCTCCTGGCTACCCCTATTTGTAACAGGGGGGGGGGCGGATTCCGCCCCCCCCCCCGGAGATCTCGAGATCTACCCGTACGATTTTCGAAAATGAAACGGTGTTTGGTTCCCCGCAACACGATCTACATTTATAAATAATAATACAATAATACATTTGGGATAGGGGGGCAACAGGGGGGCAAAAACTACAAATTTTAGTGGTATTTTTGATCCAACATAGTTTTCATGTTTATTGACCGATTTGAACACAACTAATAGGAATCGATAGAGATTGAATCGGAAATTGATATATGACGGTGACATTTGAAAATTCAAAAATCATAGGCGTGTGCAGGTCACTCAATATGGGGGTGAAGTAAATGCGTAATAAAACCATTTTTTTATGTTGTTTTTTGATAAATGAAATGGTATGTGATTGAGACATTATAAAAAACAGTTATAAATCATATTTTTTTGCCATAGGCGGTACCAGGTTAGTGAAAAAGGGGGGTAAAATTGGGGAAAATATTAACCGCAGACAAGTTGCTACCCAGCACTATAAATATGTTACTGATCATAGATAGTTCCTTTTTGCATGTTGTACTTCATCATAGGCGTATCCAGGATCCAAACTAGGTCGGCGCAAGACCTTTTGATAAGTATATTATCCGCTATTATGATACTAACTAGTCAACAGTGACTATTTCACTTACAACTTCAATTAACATTGCTTACCCCCCTTTTTACCCTACCTGGACTCGCCTATTATCTTATAATCGTTCGTAGAGTAGCCTGTGGTGCGTGTTTCATCCGAAAACTGCAGTATGTTATGTCATTGTACGCCCATGCCTCTTAGTTTCCTTGCAATAATATGACCCCCTTTCTTCCATTCCTGAGCGCGCCTCTGCAAAAAATGACTTTATTCCCTTTTCTGGTCTCATATGTGCATATATTATTATAAGCTAAACGTATATTGCGCCGTTATCGCTGGCATATCGTCATCACCATGCCAGTCACCCCCCTTTTCATGTTCCTGAACACGCCCCTGAAACTCTATATGTAATAAATTATGCAAATAATGGAAGCAGAAGCTATCTTTTACATCTTGATAGCTATAAATGCCCCTTACATTGCTCTATTGTCTTCCCGCCAAGCATTGAATACTTCCTGGAACCCCCCCCCCCCCCTTTTCAAGCCCCTGAAACCGCCTCTGCCATGCAATTTTGTATGATATTTCATTAACATCATCTAATTTGCACTTGTTGCAATCACGGTAAGCCGATGTAACTCCTTCATACTTGATGCAGTTAGGAAGAAACCGTGAAGATCGCATTTCCGTATTTTCGCCAAATGTCGCCTCCGAACCCACCCAAAACTGTGCCCTGGAACCGCCTCTGTTCAAGTTAAGAACTCAAAATTTTGACTCCACATGCGGAGTTCAATTCTATGAAAAGTCCCAAAATTTCATTGGCCTGCTCCCAGCCGTTCTGGAGATATCTGCGAAAAACATGAGGGGGGGGGGGCGGAATCCGCCCCTCCCCCTGTTACAAATAGGGTTAAGAAAACCATTACATTATGATAAAGCATTGCATTTTCTATCGATAGGTATCAAGTTTGTAATAGTTTTCTTAAATTTCAAACCGTCAAATAGCGTTGAAAATTAGAGATTAAAACTGAAAACTGAAGGTCAAAATTTGAAATTGATAAATATAAATAACAATTTCATAATATAAAGGCAAGTTCTCAGACCAGTTTGTCTCAAAAAATACAGTGCTGACATTTATTTGTCTTCATGTGGTCATTAAAAGCCCCCAAAACATAATTTCAAAATATGACATCATGAGTTACACATACTTAGGGAGCCATAAGTCAGTCAAAAATAAAGATATTGCTTTGAAATTGGATTTGGGTATAGTCCATATGTCCGACATATATTCCGGTTCTGGAAATGTTTGCAAATTTAGATTTTGAGGGCATTTTCCCCCAACAATTTTTTTTTTTTTTTGTGATCAAAAACCAAAATTTTCAAAATCCGAGATAGCCATTTTATAGCCCTTGGCATTTACTATCTTCATTTCTTTGTATTGCATTTTTTTAATGGCCTTTGTACGACCTATGCTATGTTCTTGCTGACCTGATAAATCATTGGTCATCAAACTTCTTTTTTACACAGACCAAAGGCCATTCTTATAAATAAAAATCGAGCCGTGGGTCGATTTTTTTTGTATAAGAATGACCCCAGGATTCGGCGCGGGAGATGTTTAGCGTCGAAACAGCGCCTCGGAAATGCAGCAGCAAAACCAAATAATATGCAGGTATTTTACACACTGCCCAAACATAACAAGTTTCCAGTCCCCAGGCCATTCTTATAATTAAACAAATCGAGCCACGGCCCGATTTTTATTTATAAGTGATGTGTTGCCGATCTCCTGAGGTCAAGGTCGCCCCAGCTGTCGCCTGCGCGCGCCGCCAGCTGTCGCCTGCGTGCGCCGCCAGCTGGCGCCTGCGCGCGCCTCCCAAAGCCTCAGTCACGCTCGCGCACTCGAGACGACAGCTTCGTCCGGTAACTAATATATTCCTTTTGTTCAACGGCGTGTGGGATTGGCCCAGCGGAGACGAACAGAACATGGCGCGGTCGGTGCCACCCTGTGGTGCCTGTCGCCAAGAAGGATGGCGGCGTCAGACTGTGCGTGGACCTGACCAGACTCAACAAGTATGTGAATAGGCCCACGAACCCTTTCAGGCCGGTCCATGACTCCTTGGCCGGGATCGCAAGAGACGCGCGGTGGCTGACCGCGCTGGACGCCACGATGGGATACTTCCAGGTTCCCATCGCAGAGCACTGTCGTGACCTGACGTGCATCATCACGCCGTGGGGCAGAATGCGCTTTAGAAGAAGTCCCATGTGCTTGGTCCCAAGTGGGGATGAATACAACTGGCGTGGAGACGAAACCCTCGGCGACATACCTCAGACGATCAAGATCGTAGACGACCTGCTCGCCTATGACGCCACCTACCGGGCACACCTCGTGCACGTAACCAGCATCCTCCGACGCTGTGATGAGCGTGGCATCACCATCAACCCGAAGAAATTCAAGTTCGCGCGCCAGGCGCTGGACTTCTGTGGTTACCGCATCACCGAGCATGGCTACACGGTCGACGACAGCAAGTTGGAGGCGGTCAACGAGTTTCCGCGGCCAGCGAACGTGACCGACCTCCGGTCGTTCATGGGCCTGACAAACCAGCTCAGCGGATTCTCACCAGACATCGCCAACGCTGCTCAGTCTCTCCGCGATCTGCTGAAGCCATGCAGCGTCTGGAACTGGACTACGCAGCACGATGAGGCGTTCCAGGACGTTAAGGAGGCGCTGGTGGCGTCACCTATACTGGCGTTCTTCGACCCGCGCCTGCCTACCGCTCTACAGACTGACGCCGCCCGCACCCGAGGGCTGGGGTTCGTACTGCTGCAGCTGCACGGAGACACCTGGAAGATGGTCCAATGTGGCTCCCGCTTCCTGACCGACACGGAGTCGCGTTATGCGGTGATCGAGCTGGAGTGTCTGGCGTGCCTGTGGGCGTGCCGGAAATGCCACACGTACCTGGTCGGCCTCCCGCACTTCGACCTCGTCGTGGACCACCACCGGCTGTTGCCCATCCTCAACTCAAAGCAGCTCTCGGAGATTGAGAACCCGCGTCTCCAGCGTTTGCGTGAGAAGCTCACGCAATACACCTTCTCCTCCACCTGGCAGAAAGGAACGGCACACTGCATCCCAGACGCCTTGTCCCGTGCTCCTGTCTGTGACCCGGGACCTGAGGACGAGGTCGCCGAGGTAGCAGACGCGCTACACGAGACCGTGGTCGCTGCTCTGAGCGCGACATGTGAAGATGGCGCGCGGATCGCGCTTCTCCAGGATCGGACGTTGGAAGCGGTTCGGGCGGCCGCAGCCCGTGACGTTGACTACCAAGCCCTGCGAGACACCGTCATGGCTGGATTCCCCGAGCACCGGAACGAAGTACCACCTCCTGTGCGGCCCTACTGGGGAGTCCACAGCATGCTAGCTGTCGACGACGACTTTGCCGTGTATGGCCCGCAGATGATCATCCCGGCCAGTCTCCGCCATGAAGTCCTCACCCGTCTGCACGACTCGCATCAGGGCATGGAGAGGACTAAATGTCGAGCCCGCCTGTGCGTGTTCTGGCCGGGCATCGACCGCGACATCACCAACACCGTCTCGTCTTGCCCGAGCTGCCTACAGCTGGCGTCCAGTCAGTGCAACGAACCGCTGCGGCAGGAGGACGACCGGCCGAGTCGCGTGTTTGAGTCCGTGTCGGCGGATTACTTCCACGTGGCTGGACGGACGTATCTTGATACGTGGATCGGCCGTCGGGGTGGCCGTATGTGACGGTTTACCCCAGAATCGCTCAGCCGACCATCTGACGAAACAGCTGCGGAAGATCTTCGCGCAAAGCGGGGTTCCAGTGGTGCTCCGGACGGACGGCGGACCGCAGTTCGCTTCGTCAACGCTGCGCCGGTTCTTGGACCGGTGGGGCGTCCGCTACGAGATGTCGTCTCCGCGGTATCCCCGCTCCAATGGTCATGCGGAGGCCGCTGTGAAGACCACCAAAAAGCTGATCATCGCAGCGTCAGCACGAGGCCAGCTAGATTATGAACAGCTCGACCGGGGTCTCCTGGAACTGAGGAATACGCCACGGGCCGATGGTCGATCGCCCGCCCAGACACTGTTTGGGCACCCGTTACGGTCGGGTGTGCCCACCCATCACCGCGCGTATGCTCCTGAGTGGCAGCGCGCCGCCGATGTGTGTGACGCCAAGGCCGCCGACATTCAGGAGGGGGTCCGGCTCCGTCACGACGCCTCAGCGCGCCCGCTCTCTGGACTGCACGTCGGCTGCCACGTCGACGTGCAGGACACCGACACCGGCCACTGGGACAGGAGAGGTGTGATCGTCGGAGTCGGGCAACGCCGGACATACCTGGGGAAGCTGCCAAGCGGCAGAACCTACTGGCGGAACCGCCGCTTCCTGCGGCCTCGCCGTCCACTGCTGGCGAGTGGCGTTGAGCCACCAGCCGCTGTCAGCACGACCCAGCCGCCGCCTGTCAGACGCGAGACGGCTGCACCGGCAGCCACACTCCGTCGCAGCAGTCGCCAACGCCGACAACCGCAGCGCCTCACAGTGCGCTGGGATGCCGCCACCTACGCCTAAGTGCAGCGCGTAGCCGGCGCTATTGTATTCACTGTTTGTGTGGCTGCGTTGCAATTTGGTGACTCATTTTCTTTGTTGTTTGCACGTGTTGTGTTGCAGAGGCTTGAAGACGATTGATCACCAAATCGTCTTGAGGGGAGGTGTTGTGTTGCCGATCTCCTGAGGTCAAGGTCGCGCCAGCTGACGCCTGAGCGCGCCGCCAGCTGGCGCCTGCGCGCGCCGCCCAAAGCCTCAGTCACGCTCTCGCACTCGAGACGACAGCTTCGTCCAGTAACTAATATATCCCTTTTGTTCAACGGTGTGTGGGATTGGCCCAGCGGGGACGAACAGAACAATAAGAATGGCCTCAGGTGTTTCATATATTTGTTTCATGCAAATTATTGCTTGATTATCTTCCAAAGAAATATAATGGAAATAAGGTAAATATTTTACAAGGAAAACACTAGAAGTAAGAATTAGTTATGCATATATTTTTCCTGAAATTAATTTATTAAGCAGCTAGATAAACACTGGACCATGATGGCGCTATACTCTAACCCAGGGGCGTAGCCAGCATTTTTCGAGACAGGTGCATCCGGTCGGGGGGGGGGCGTCACAGTGGGGGGGGGGGGGGGCAGTCTCCATAAATATCCCAAACGGCATTTGGGCCCATTCCAGGCCTGAGAGGGCGCATGCCAGGCCTGAGAGGGCCCATTTCAGGCCCGAGAGTCAGGCACGTAGCCAGGATTTCGTCCAGGGGGGGGGACGCCTCGAAAGGGCCCCCTTCCCGAGCGCTGAAATGGCCCCTTCCCAAGCGTTGAAAGGGCCAAACAAAACGGATGAAAAGGCACGTTACACGGATGGAAAATGCACTATCACAGGTATGGCATGGGCCATACCAACTTTTAAAAGCTGGAGTTAGCAAACTGCCATATCAACTTTGGAACCAGCGACACCAATTTGGAATCAGCTATACCAACTTGGGATATTTTTTTAAGCTCTAGACCTGGAACTGTTAAACAAATTGCGCCGCGGAGCGGCACGAAATTTTTGAGTCTTATGCCCTATATATTTCTCATCATTCTCATCAATGCGTCGCATTGCGTATGGTGCAGACCTCTAAAAATGTTATTGTGCGTTTAAAATGTGGAAAAAAAGTGCTAAAGTGAACTATTTTGTCCAATTATATAGGAAAGTAGCAACATTACATAACACAAAACGGACCGTTATTTTTTATTACCCGCATATAATTTAATTTGTAGTTAAATTGCGCCGCGGAGCGGCGCAAAATTTTTGAGTTTTA
Source organism: Chirona hameri (assembly GCA_036785665.1). Lineage (NCBI taxonomy): Eukaryota > Metazoa > Arthropoda > Thecostraca > Balanomorpha > Balanidae > Chirona > Chirona hameri. The sequence continues at coordinate 70,375 of JAXIVJ010000664.1, forward strand.
CTCCCTGGACAACTGCATTCTTACCGTTGAAAGGCCCAGGGTCCCTTCAGATTGTCTAGGGGCCCCTCCGACCTTTTCAACGCCCTTCTGACCTGTTCAGAGACTCATCTGGGATCCGCGAAAAGACATGATGTGGACTTGTGGAGTGGGTGATATATATTAAATACAAAGAGGGCTTACTCTACAAGGCAAATTAAAATCGGAGCTTGCGGGCATATTGTAACACCCTTCGTTAGCGATTAAGAGGCATTCGGTAACATGCCATTACTCGTCTTAAAGACGAGAAAAAAAATGTAAGTGACATATTTCAATAACTGAGTATTTTCTCTTCTGTTACCAAATTGCTAAGGCTTCTCAGTTTACTTCTGGGATTCGAGAGGCTACTGGATGTAAGGGCAATGGCTCTGGTTATAATGTATTTGTTTTTGTGAGGGCATTCTTGCCAGGCCCTCTGCTCAGTTCTTTGTCTGTATCATGTTATCTGCTGCTGACCGGAATTCCCGTGGCCCGAACACGAATAAGTCCGAAGCAGGATCTAGCGACCACAGCACGAAAACGCGGAACTCTCGCCAGTATCGCCGCAACAATGATTCCGTGCTGAAACAGTTTACAAGCATGTAGGCCGGCGGAGTGTTTTTTTCCTGACCTTCAAGTTTTTACTTTCTCTACTTTTTAGCGCGGATGTGTGTTTTTTAACTTTGCATCCATTTTAACCTGACTCCGGTGGAATAAACTGTCCTGCATGGAAAGGCGATGAGATCGTAAATACAAATATAAAATGACGGGAACACGATGAACCATATTTATTATATTTTATCTGAACTCAGAAAATCGCCCAAATCACACAGTAAAGTATGGTGGTAAGCAAACTTTGATTTTCCGGATGGCCGGAGGCCCAATTTACACTGTTGGCCATGGGCGGCATGGAAGGTGAAACGGGTGAAACCACGTGGAGGCAAAACCAGTCCCAAGGCCAAGGCCAGTCGGGCCTCATGGCCAATACCGCCAACAACATGCGCTAGCTGAAATGAATTTGTTTGTAAACAGAGTGTGATTATTGGTCATACTGACCATAAGCCCACAGCGTTTTAGATGTTACAAAACTTAACTATTTGGTCACTACGCATCTTTCAAGACACTATTATATACCTTTTATGTTATTTAGAATGTATCTTACCTAACAATGCTGGAACGAAAATCTTTCCGGAAGTCTCCCGGCCGTGTTCAGTGTTCACCCACCGACATCCTACGCGTATGAACAAAGTGACCTGAACAAGGCTGCCGTTTGCGGTTAGTTTACTGGATAAAATAAAGATCCAATGATGACGTCATGGGACAAGGTAATGCTAAAACGCCATTGGAACCAGGGGCCTCGCCGCATCGCAGAGCATTTTTGAGTGTGTAGGAGGGGGGGTTGAAATGACGAAAAAATGTCCCCCATTTTTTTGCGTGTATTTAAGCCTTTGCAGCATTTTTTTATGTGGATTTTCATGTTATAGTAGGTACTTGTTATTTAGCGCCGCCAAGCAGCGCGATTCTTTTACGGGTTTTCCTGATAAAACCCAGAAATATAGGCGGTGGGCCATGTATAGGATAAGAAGCTATAAATACTATAAATTCAATTCAGCGTTACGAGGAACCGAATAAGATGAATGACAATGACTTCTGTATGATGATGGCCACCGATGTAACGCCGCGAAGCGGCGTGAAAATTTTGATTTTAGGTCGTGGAAAACGAAATTTTAATTTTGGAACCAGACCGTGAGTGGAGCCAAGCCTCAGGTAACCCCTTTTACTGGTTACACATCTCGGTATGATACAAAATATTGAAATGAAGGTAGTTTTTCATATACATTAGCCTCGGATAGTAAATCACGATGACCGGTGGCAGTCAGCGCTCAATAGTACATATGATAATAATAACTGTATACATATGTACCGAACTGTAACAAACAACTGGTAACAGTGCAAATGGTTTGAAAGCAGAAAGGGGCAGCACAACTTTTCCGCGCATAAATGGTCCCTCTGGATTTGGAGGAGCCTGGGGGAGATGGGTTGGGGAGATGGTCCTGGCCTGGTCCCCACTATTAGCTCTTCGGTCCAGCAAGTTGGGCACCACTGGAGCATCTTCCGGGTGCCGATGTCCGCGTCTTTGCGTTCGCGTCGCCTTTTTCGAAACTCGGCAGACTAGCTAAACATGTAGCCCGTTTGAAAGTTAATATTTTATGAAGGAAGTGGGCCCTGGTGGAATTCATTTTCCCATTTTCCAAATTTGTTTAAGCAATTGCGAAACTTGTGTCATGCTGCGAAGCGGCGCGAAATTTTCGCTTTTTGACCGTGGTTATCTGGATTTTGACTGCTGTAAAGGCAATTTGTACGATAAATTGTTAACTTCCCCAGCAAAAAGTAGAAGGGGGGGGGGGGGGTCAACCACCCCACCTTCTGAGAGTGGGAGGTCTCCCTCTCCTCCCGTCGGCGACGCCCCTGCATGTTACGGATGAAATTTCCTTTCCGTTACTGATTGAGCCCATTTCCACGTCGCAGGGGTGTAGGATCCTATTCAGTTGAGCCCCCCTCCTACTTGGCTTCAGCCACCCCAACTTGGACGAGGAAGTGGTTCAAATCCGGGGAGAAATCTGTATTTTAGTTGATTTTGATGGTAATTTAACCCTATTCCCTGCGGGGGCAGATTGTGCCCCTCTCGGTGGTTTTTCACTTGCCGCTTCTAAATCGTTAAGGCTAGCGTCATGAAACTTTGTGACTTTTCCCAAAATTGAATGGCGCGTCTTGTGTTAAAATTTTGAAACAATCGGTCCAGCAGAGGTGGTTCCAGGTTCCTGTTTTGGGGAGGGTGTTACGAATGCGGTTTTGCGACGCATACTTCATTCGTGGTTTGCAGTGCAATACATGCGTCAGAAACCATTTCAATGCAATATGCATCATAGATACTGGGATTGTACATATTTTTGGGGCAGAGGCGCACCCAGGATAAAAAATGGCAGGCAATACCCACCCTCAAATTAGGTCGAACTTCAAATTAGTAAGATGATAGAAGCATTACGCGCATGGTGCCCCCATGTTTTTTCTCCTGGATCCGCCTATGCGCAATATATCAAATTTAACAAATTACAGCATATAATGCCCACATGTGACGTTCATGCCGTCCCAAACAATCACGAACAGCACATATTTTTATTCTTCAGAAAATCCCTCATTTTACATTCCCTGAATACGCCTATGATTTTTTATTTTGTTTTGTGTCTTTTGATATATTAAAAACCAGGACATTTGAAACTCAAAAACTTTTGGGTCATGACAATCGGTCGAGCCACATGGCCGCAATGACCTTTCAAAAACACCCAAAATATTCGGATTTTTGCCCCCTGGCCCCCTATTTTTGAATAAAACAAAAATGTCGGGGTCCAAAACGAGAGATCTTGTCATGACGCATCGAATGGCGTTTTCCTCATCGAAATCAACCGAGCGGTTCTCGAGATCTATGGGTGGGGGGGGGGGGCAGAATCTGCCCCCTCCCCTCGCAGGTTAACGTAATGCTGGCAGCCCGCAGGGAATAGGGTTAAGCGATTTTTCCCAGCTCAGCTTCCCAGATTTCCCCTCCAAATTTTCTGGAGAAGCTACGCTCCTGCCACGTCGTATTTTGTCATATTCCAATCTTGATTTTATTAGGAATTACATGCAAACTAGAATCAGTTTCCGCCATAAAAATTGTGTGTGTGTGGGGGGGGGGGAAGTCTGCCGCCATAAAAAGTGGGGGTCGACCCCCCCCCCCCTGTTTTCAAAAGTGTGTGTTGGGGGGGGGGGGGGGGGGTCGCGACCCCCCAATCCCATCCCCCGTCAGCGACGCCCCTGATTGGAACAACAAAACTAACCTAACCTAACCTAACATAACCCCGCCATTAAGTCCGATCGAGTAGTAAACAGGCCTACGTCATTAAGTCTGATCGAGTAGTAAATCCGATAGAGTAGTAAACAGGCCTACTCCATCCGATCGGGTCGGTCTACCGCTCGTAGCCATTAAGTCCGATCGGGTCGGCCTAAGATTCGCTCGTAGCCAGAATCTGGTGACGTCATAAAGGTTCCCTATGACTCCAGACCAACAACGGTGATGGCTTGGCTTGCAGTCAGCTGGCGTCTAAACAAAGTTTGGCGACGGTAGAGGCGACGGAAGTGGCGAAATATTATTTATTGACGTTATTATTAGTTATAGTGCAAAATGTCTTGGGGAAGACATCAGGGGCGGATACAGGGGGCGGCGGCGGGTGCCCCCCCCCCCCCCCCCCCCCCCCTCCCCCTGCGCCGAAGGCGCAGGACGCCCCCTCCGCGCCGAAGGCGCACATAAGGGCCTCGTAAGCAGACCAATGTACGCGCCAAAGGCGCGGAAATAGGCCCCTCTGGCCAGTGACGGCGCCCCTTTGGCCGGTGACGGCCCCCCTCTGACCAATGACGGCGCCCCTCTGGCCAGTGCAGGCGCCCCTCTGGCCGGTAACAGCGCCCCTCTGGCCGGTGACGGCGCCCTTCTGGCCAGTGACGGCGCCCCCCTGGCCAGTGACGGCGCCCCTCTGGCTAGTGCCGGCGCCTCTCATGCTAATGACGGCGCCCCTCCGGCCAGTGACGGCGCCCCTCTGGCTAGTGACGGCGCCCCTCTTTTTAGGGTCGGCGCCCCTCCGGCCAGTGACGGCACCCCTCCGGCCAGTGGCGGCGTCCCTCCGTCTAATGACGGTGCCCATCTGGCCAGTGACGGCGCCCCTCCAGCTGATGACGGTGCTTCTCTGGCCAGTGACAGCGCCCTTCGACTAGTGACGGTGCCCATATGGCCAGTGACGGCACCCCTGTGGCCAGTGACGGCGCCCCTTCGGCCAGTGACGGCGCCCCTCCGGGCCATGACGGTGCCTCTCCGGCCAGTGACGGCGCCCCTCCGGCAAGTGACGGCGCCCCTCCAGCTAGTGACGGCGCCTCACCGGCAAATAACGGCGCCCCTCCGCCCAGTGACTGCGCCCCTCCGGCCAGTGACAACCGGAGGTGCGGCCCTCTCAGGCCTCGACAATCGCCCTCTCAGACCAGCCTGGGGTCCGTCCAGGCATGGCAAGGGTTCTGTCAGGCCTATACATATATGAAGGGGCCTTAAACCATCTAAGGGCCCCTCATGCCGAACGAGGGCCGACAGGAGACTCGCTCAAGACGACCAAGTTCTCCTTCATGCCGATCGAGGCCCTCTCAAGCCGACGGAAGACCGCTCAGGTTGACTGTGGTCCCATCAGGCCGACCAAGTTCAACTTCGGGGCCCCGGAGGAATCCCTAAACCTGACCGTGGGCCCCTCATGCCAACCAAATGCCCCTCAGACCGAACGTAAGGGTCCACAGGCTGACAAAGGGCCGAGTAATGGTCCTAAAGCCGACCCTTTGCGAATTTCTGCGCACGACACTGAGTGTCACTCATGGAAGACAAGAAAAACAATAGCTGCAGTGATGCTATTCCTTCAATTCAGGTAGAATGAGTATATCACTCTGGACGAGGCAGGGACTGCCATAAATGACTTTCCCGCTAAAAAGAAGTTGGATGCCGAGACGGGGAAGCTCCTGGACTTACGGTCTATCCTATTCCTCGTGATGTCAGCTAAAGTTGAGCGCATATTTTATTTGGTTCAACCAATACGTTTGAATGTGTTTCTGGTGTTGGCGCCCTTCGCCAAGCAGAGCTGTTTGCATGGACCATATCCGATCGCGCAATATTTGCTCAAAGGTGGAATTTAAAATAGAAAGCTTTACGTGTCACAAACCTTCGGCGCGGTCCTTCCTGCACACCGACTTCATCTGACTCAGGCCGCTGCCACCGACGCAGGTCTTCCCAGTCAAGGGTATCCCCGCAAAGACGTGGTTACGATGCAATTTGCACGACAGGAGCCTCTCCGTCCTTATTGTCTACCACTTCCATCAGACGCCGCTTGACCAGGTCTAAGAAGAAAGCATCGATAAGGTATTCATGGTGGCTGACAGTGATGCTGACAGTGATCGAATAAATGTGCTTGACAATGGGTGTTTGGTCACTGGCCGGAGAGGAACCGTCGCTGCCAGGAGGGGCGCAGTCACTGGCCGAATGGGCGTCGTCACTGGCCGCAAGAGTGCCGTCACTGGCCGCAAGAGTGCCGTCACTGGCCGGAGGAGTGCCATCATCTGGCCGCCGTCATTAGCCCGAGGGGCCACTGTTGTCAATCCCGCAGTGGCGTCGCCACAACATTTGCAGTGGGGGCAGCAGAGGTTTGGTGGGCTAGCCCCATAGGACTAATGCTAAAATCCAGCGAACTGGGGAGGGGGGGGGGCAACTCCGGCCGGAGCGATCATGGCGGGCCCGGCTTCCAGACCACCTGTTGGCGACGCCCCATGTTAAAAGTACTTGGGTATAAAGGTAAGAACCATTGAAGCGGAGCTGCCTCGAAAGCGGAAGAAGGCCTTGCGATCATGGTGTCTTTAAAACTGAGGAACCTCTGACTTCTGAGCCAAGAAGCCTCTTACGTCGATCGTGCTAATGAAGTGTAGAAACAGACCGGAGAGAGGAGTCGATATATTTTTGTCGGCCAGAGATAGCGTGCATTTCGGCAGACCGGGGAGAGGGTTTGGGTGGATTTCGGTAGGACGAAAAAGGGTCAGGCAGGGTGGATTTAGGTAAACTAAGGAGAGGGATGAGAGAATTTCTACTGGCCGGAGAGAGGGGTGGGTGGGTTTCAGCAGGACGGAGTTACCGGTAAATGCGTCGTTAAATAAACACATACCAGAGAGTTAGGTAGATTTTGGCGGGTCAAAGAGGACAGAGAGAGAGAGAGGGGGGATTCGTCAGGCTAAAGAGAAGGGGTATATTTCGGCAGGCCAGAAGAGAGAGAGAGAGAAGTGAGTGACCTATCCGTGATATACCTAGGCACATCCATGATCTCACTCGAATATACGTGCTACTAACGAAAATGCGTGCTACTGACGGACGACATACCTAAATGTAAGAGTGCTTAAAAAAATATATCCATTATCATTTTTTCTATTATAATTTTGTTTTTTTTCCGAAAAGACAAACTGCAAATGAGTAAGCGTTAGAGAATTTTCTTTTTTTGCAGGATTTACAACGGCAACAAAAAATAACCTTTGACGCCCCTGTAGACCAATGGCACTCCCTTCACGGCGAAAATGCCACCCCTGGGTCAGACGCCCCCCATCGAGAAAAACAAATCCTAGATCCGCCCCTGGAAGACATCCATAGCTACTAAATGTGATATTTGCTATCGATTGGTAGGTGTATTATAGGGATTAACTAATAACTAATGGTGGGCCAATGTCCAATACCCCCTGATTATTGTCTTTCCATGCGCATCCAAATGCTTCCAAACAGGAAAAATTGACTGCCGATGCCAGAATGGTTCTTTTGTTGCTTTTTGGTCTCCGAGAGGGGACGGGAGATTACGGATGCCAGTAATTTCATAGTTTAGAACTGGGTGGGCCAATTCTCGCCACTGGGTGGGCATTTGGGAGCACTGGGTGGGCATTTGCCCACCCAGTACCTTACTTACGGAAGGCCCTGGGACTCATGCCACCCCCGTTTCCTACTATGAACCGTATGCCTTTGCGAACCTGCCAGTCGTCTGATAAATACTCGTACCTGACGCCTGACGTTTTTTTCTTGAAGAAGCCCACCAGACTGGGCTGCACCGACCGCTTCATGGCCGTGTATCACGGTATAACCTACGACATTTACGATAACTCTTGTTTGCAATTGCCGCCCCGTCCGCAGAAGCAGAGAGGACAGCTAGAGGACCGCATGCCAGTTTGACCACATCCGTAACGTGGACGTGGGATAAACTTATAAACAAAATGCAGCAGATGTTTATCGCCGTCAGTGCGTCATTTTAACGACGTCGCACTAAACAGACAACTGCTACCAAACGTACTACTACCAAAGTCAAAGTTTTCCATTATATTTCATAGAACATAATGGAAAAAAGAAAAGGAAGGAAAAGAAAGGTATACGATACTGCTATAAGGGCAAAGCCATATAATACTTATATGACATGCTATTAAAGAAAACCTTACATAAAATAAAAGGGACGTGAGGAGGCTTTCATATTTTCTAAAACTTCTTGTGAAGAAAATTGGAAGAGCCCATTTTTAGGGAAACTTCTGCCACGCCAAAGTTGGGGGGAGGGGGGAACTGCCCCCCCCCCCCCCTGATCCAGATGTTGGGGGCGGTGGGAAAACGCCCCCGCTGCCTCCCCTGTTCCCGGGCCCCTGCACGTGTGCCGGACCATATACGCTTTGTTGCGCTCACGTGTGTGAGTCAGTATTTCGGAGGGACCCGCGAGAAGTGCACGCGCACGGCGTGCGCCCCCGTCCCGGTACTGTTTTTTCGTGATACAGTACTTGCGAGGGCATCGAAGGACCGCACACGTGCGATGTGCGTCCCTGACCCTGTACTGGTATTGATATGCATTTCTTTTCTATTATTTCGTCTACTTTTGGTTCTTTCTTCTTCATTTTGGACATTTAGAATAAACTCTTAAGTGACAAACTCTTTACGAACAATGTTGCCGGCATAGTGCGGATTGTGTCGGTTACAAGGCTTGTCGACGGTGCATTGCAAAAAATAGTTTTATGATCACTGATTACTCCCCCCCCCCCCCCCTCCAACTTTTGGTAGGTGGCGATGCCACTGATGGCTACGTTTCCTTGCCGACTCTGCCCACTCATGCATAAATACGGTTGTATGTTTGTACATACTTATATTTGTGGTATAATACAATGTAGATATACCAAGACAACCATGAGCACACCCTTATCAAACGTCCACCCTTTAGTTAGACTTGCAGGCTTAAATGTCGAAGGCTATATCCATGCACATGACAGCAGCTCCGGAAAGGGGGAATAATGCGCGTACCATGCAACGAATCCAGGCAACCCTTCCAGACTTATACATGATTCTTAAACAGATTGGATGAGGCATTGCAATAGCAAAACATTGTACGTGCATGTGCATGTGTATATATGACTGGAGACGTTCGCTCTCTCCGTTACTGGTGTCGGTCGTAGTAGCACAAGCGGTTAACATTGTGACAATCGTCTCAAAAATATTTGAGACTTCCTTTCCTCGTCCAGCTTTCGAATATTTCTTCGAATATTTCCCTCCAAATAATATGCACAATGCCACCCTAGCGAATCACTTGGCTTACTCAAAAAGTCAAAAGCACAGCAAGCCAATATCCATTTCAGTGTTTCCCGTCAGACGGCATCTTGTTTTGTGCACATCACGAGACAGTGGGCTGACCACCACGAAAACGCGGCGGATACCCACTGAAAAATATCACCCACTACTGTGAACGTCCACTGGAAAATATAATTCCAACTGTCTAGTTGGTAGACTTCATGATGACACATGAGACAATCATCGAGATGAGGAGTAATATCGCCACGGCGATGGCGATGGCGCCGAACAGTTTGCTTTTGCCCTCGAGGAAGTCCTCCAGCTTCTCGACGCAGCCGTCGTCGTATGAGTTGCTGCCTGCGCTGCACGCGCCCGGATTACCCTCACTGTCCTTCTTACAGCAGGAGCGAGGCACGTTGTTCGGTCCCAACGCCCTGGCCCAGTCCGAGGGGCTCTCCACACCGCAGCACTCAAACTGGAATGCAGAGGGCCAGGGTCAGGTCACGGCAGGCCGCAGAGCAGAAGGGATACACGTGAAATCGCAGAAAGTCGTTGGTGACTGTCTCAGCTGGTCTGCCGTATGGACAGAAAGTGTGTGTCTTGGATGAACCTACCAGGCTACAGAAGGCAGGGAATCAAAAATAATTATTCGAGATTGCCAAGCTCAAGAACCTGCTTCAGTACCTGATATTTGATAGCATGGCTGTGAGCATGGGCCAAGTACGCCATGGAGAAGGTTGCGACGCGGTGACGTCAACCAGCGTTGCAAGTTACCGACACTCGCCATCTTCGAGTTACCATTACGAATTGCAAGAAATCAAGTATAATAATGAAATCAAAACAGGAGGACACCCTAAGTATTGCAATAGCCCGAACATTATAAGAAAGAATGGAACAGCACCGCCTTTTAGAACACTGATCGGAGTATGGTCACCACATGAGGAAGCGAACCTCCTCCTTCGGACTCTGTTTTCCCGTTCCACTCACGTTCTCCTGGAGGAAGTCCCAGGACTTCTGAATGGATTCCTTCTCGTTGTAGCCATTGATGGACTTTAACAGGCCGGTTTTGATTTCATCAAGGACAGAATCGCTGCCAATCACGAGGCCCGCGATGGCACCAGCGCCCACCACCACGAACAGGATCAGAACGAGACAGAAGAACGTGCCCAACAGACATTTGCTCTCCTGAAACATAGCAATAAAGTTAGGTCAGATAGTTGTCAGATTGGTGGACCAAACGACGCGAGCGCAGGAGTTGCATAGGTGATGTCCTGCGCTTTCCCGTTTCAGGAGCAAGCGGTGTGGCGAGATTCTGTGACAGGGGTCAGGTCTTGCATGGTGTATCCGCCCCTTTCCATGCTGGTGCCTTTCACGGGTACACTGACAGACATCGGAGTCTCTTGAAAGTTCTCAGAAACCATACAGGAGTCAATTTAGTCTCGGCAGAGAGCCACATTTTACGAGAACTTTCGAGGGGATCTTTTGGTCTCAAGAGTATCTTCTTTGTCAAGGTTCTCAGCGAGAACTCAAATTCTCTTCCTTGAGAATGTCTGAAGAAAAAAAATCGCGGCGCCGGCCGACCTTTCGACCCTTCACATGTTAAGCGAGCGCTCTACCACTGAGCTACAACTGATGGGAGTCCTCCTCGACCAGCACCTCAACTGGGATCCTCATGTGTCCATGGTGGTACGGAGGTGCAATGCAATCACCGCATCTCTGTATAAAATCCGCCATCACCTCACTCCTGACGTCCTTAAACTCCTCGTCCAAACACACGTTTTTCCTCATATCCTTTACTGCCTGTCCGCCTGGGGAGGGGCTGCCCAGTGCCGTCTGCATCGCGTTCAGAAGTCCCTGAACTTTGCCGCTCGGCTCGTTACCGGCGTGCGACGTAGAGAACACATCTCGCCAGCTCTCACGTCTCTCGGGTGGGAGAGAGTAGAGGTACTGGTCGTCCGACACGACTGTACCAACGTCCACAAAGCCCTGACCAGTCGACAGTGCCCTAAGGCGCTGCGAAACATGTTCGCCAAGCGGGCTGACGTATCGGCCAGGAGCACAAGGGCTGCCGACGCCGGAGACCTTCATCTTCCGAAATGTAGAATGGCTCAGACCCAGAAGGGTTTCTCGTACCGAGCAGTCGGCACGTGGAATGCGCTGCCATCAGCCGTGAAAGCTGCTCCGTCCAGGTGCGAATTTGTAGCCGCATTGGCAATAACCGAATGAGTGACGTGAGCGAGTGCCTCCAAATAGTGCCCATGCAAACTGTATTGTGTCGTGTAAAACAAATGTCCTTACCACATGTACTGTACAGGAGCCGTAATAGCCACGTTGTGGATGGTTTCCTAAATAAATGACGAAATAAATGACGAACTGAGGCTTGTACCAGAGTAGGCAAGAAGACGGTACCAACCAAGGTCATTGCTGGGTGAGGTTGATACTTACCGACTTCCCGTGTATAAATATTGGTTGGTTAACAAATGATGGTATGAAAGTAATATTTACAAATCAAAACAATCGAACAAATAATAGTTATTCGGTATTGACTTGAATAAAAGTCGGTGCCGTCGTTGCGATTACAGCGCCACCTGCAGTGTTATGGTGGCGCCATCTGCATGGAATTAATTAAATTTCAGGAGACTCCCATGAGACCAACCACTGTTCTCAACAGCTGACTTTAAAGATATCCCGCGGGTTCTATCCTCGATCGGGACACACTTTTTTATTCGTTGACTGCCTGATGGTATCAGAGACATAAAATGGTCAGCTGGAACATATTTACTCTCAACAACCAACGCGGAGACCATGTAGATTGATCAGGCAAGACCATCCACTGAAAGGTCTCGAAGTAGAAACCGTGCGGGTTTCTCAGTGAAGAGCATTCAGCAAAAGTTCTAAAAAGTGTTTCTGAGTGTAGTCTACAGTGCAACAGGAGAAGACCAACGAATTGAGCTTCGCTCATCGTTATCTGGTATTCATACCCCTGGTAGTCATCGGGGACTTCGAAACGTGAGCGGTAGTCAAAATTTCCGGAGACAAATTCCGTTACAATTAATTTGAGATACATCATTGTTTAATTTATTGGGCGAACAAGACTACAATATTGCTGCATTCGCCCGGCGTGTGGTTTCAGTGTTTGGCTGTTCTCATGGGCGGATCCAGGGGGAGGGGGGCAAGGAGCCATGTCCCTCCCCCAAGGTCCTGAAACTATTATCCCCCCCCCCCCAACAGTCGGACGTACGGTTGTAAAAATTGCCTTCGCAGCAGTCAAAATCCAGCTATCGACAGTGAAAAACTTGACAATTTCGAGCCGCTTCGCGGCATTACACAAAATTCGCAATTGCTTATACAAATTTTGAAAATGGAAAAGTGAGTTAACTAAGTGTCTGGCAGAGGTTCTTCTTGGCGGCACCTAATTGCTAGCCCCAGGGCCCACTCCCTTCATAAAATATTAAAGCGGGCTACATGCTTAGCTAGTCTGCCGAGTTCCGAAAAAAAGGCGACGCGAACGAAAGACGCGGGCATCGGCTCCCGGAAGCTGCTCCAGCAGTGCCCAACTTGCTGGACCGAAGGGCTAATAGTGGGACCAGGCCAGGACCATCTCCCCAAACCATCTCGACCCAAGCCATCTCGCCCCAGGCTCCTCCAGATCCACAAGGACCATTTATGCGCGGAAAAGTCGTTCTGCCTCTTGCTTTTAAACCGTTTTCACTGTTACCAGTTGTTTGTTACAGTTCGGTACATATGTATACACTATAGTTATTATACAATGTACGTTATTTACTATCCGAGGATCATACATGTGCAACCAGGAATAGGGGTTACCTGAGGCTTGGCTCCACTCACGGTCTGATTCCAATATTACAATTTCGTTTTCCACGACCTAAAATTACCATTTTCACGCCACTTCGTGGCGTCACATCGGTGGCCATCGTCATAACGAAGCCATTGTCATCGTCTTCGGTTCGTTGTAACGGTGAATTGAATGAATAGCATTTTTAGCTTCTTATCATCTACAAGGCCCATATTTCTGGGTTTTATCAGACAAACCCGAAAAATTAAGCGCAAGTACTTACTATAACATGAAAACCGCATTAAAAATGCTGCAAGGGCTTAAATACACGCATAAAATTTGGAGTATAATTTTTCTCGTCATTTAAATTTCAGCCGACCCCCACTAACAAAAAAAAATCGACGACGCCCCTGCCTACCTACCCCCCTCCCGCCGCTCAACAACTTTGTGGAAATAAGCCACTGGATTCTCCCCCCCCCCCCCTCCCCAAAGAAGAAGAAAAAACACTGCTAGATCCGTCCCTGGCTGTTCCTGTGAGAGTTCCCTGTCGTACCACGATATACTTCTTTCGAGGATTAGCGTTAAACAAGACGCAACGAGGTCAAGCAGTGTTTGCATTACTTTTGTATTGAGCCATTCGAGCTGCACTAATTCAAGCAAGGCCAGACGCAGAGCGGCGAGTCCATTCCGCCCCGTTTGTGGGCCTGCGGTGTGGGCCTGCGGCGTTAGTTCGCCAAGCGGCTGTCGTGCACCACAGCGATTACTCAAGGCGCTGGCAATGGTACCTCATCCGTAAAGGGCCACAGCCAGTGGCGGATGTGAACCAGACGAGAACATTGTGGTTGGCACGACACGGCGCATGGAAGGACAGGTTGGCGCCAGTAGCCTGAACCGGAACGTCGTGCTTGGATACGATGAAAGGTCGTCGCTATTGGTTACCTACTACTTATAATGATCATTTAAATTTAGTTTATTTACCTCTTGAAACCCCTTTTAAAAAACATAGGCTGGCAAGACTTATGACCAGCGCTATGCTTTCTGTTCCCTTTTCGCTGTCTTTGTCACGTATGACTCATATGTCGCGCATGGGACCCCGGACGAGTCAGACCAGCATACGCCAGCGCGTGACCTCGAAAGACCTCAGTGTTGCCATATCTGTACCGGGGCGGCACGGACAGCTCTCTGGCGGTAGAGCAGGGGGGGGGGGAGGTGACGGACAGTCACGTCCTGTTGACAGGGTCGGAGAGCGGGGGTGGTGAACTATCACACGTCCTGTCTGCAGCGGAGGGGGAGTGGCAGGGGTAGGGGGAGGGTGTTCTGACACACATGTGGTGCGCAGCTGCCAACCCACAGCGTGCCGGCAAGATGTAAGCCAAACAGCTGCCAAAGACATTTGGATTGAACGCCAACTCTTGCTCAATATGCACAAAGTACGACGTGTTGGCGGGCTCCACATGTGTTGTTTTGGGAAGGAGGCGTGGCACAAAACCATATTGATTTGCCATTGCTGAGTTTGAATTGTCTATAATATTAATATATTGTTGACTATCCCTACCTGTTCCTATCAATTAAAAATAGTATTACTACTTTTACCAAGAAAATATAATTAATCATAGTTTATGAACACTATAAATATTCCACGCTGAAAGCTGGTTATTCAATGTCCTCCAGTCCTGCACTTACAGACCAGGCGACAACACTAAGCCACACATGGCGAGTTCCGCTGAAGACCAGTTTGCTGGCCAGTGCTGTGCTATTGCAAGGAAGGGCCATGTCCGGTCATAATTTGGAAGAAGTAGTATTAAATATATTTTTCAAATGTATGTAAAGCTTGTGGCATGATAACGCAAATGTACTGGAATAAACTTTTGTATTTAGGTTGGTTTATGTTAAATACAAATATTGATTCCCTCCAAATACTTTTGATACCTTCGTAATGTTAAAACTCGCCCTGGTTATTTAATCCGTGGGTAGAGGCTATCGCGAAAGGGCGGAGCTATGCTCTGACGTCAGAGCTTAGCTCCGCCCTATCTAACCTTTGACCCAGCACTGTTCGACCCGTCATAGGTCGGTTGCAGATAGTGAGTGGGCGGAGTCAAGTGCCGAACTAATGAGCGACCAGGCGAAAGTTTATATCCCAGCTCGAATTATCTATACTATTACGAGTGAATGGAAGGTGCTCTCAATTTTCGCTTGTCATTAACCAACCTGAATAGTAAAAGTTGGCATAGACTCTGAAACGTCCATTGCGAAAATAAATTATCGTCGAAAATGATGATCGCAAGCGGCATGCCGGCCACAGTATGTTAAATTATGCTATGAGAAGGTTCATCTTCATTCCTCCGCTAAATGAGACGACTGTGTGGTAGAGCAGATGTCAAGTAGGACAATGTATATTGCTGACACTACTGATAACGTCATACGGCCGGAGTAAGTCTCACATTTATGATCCCACACTTTTTTTCTGAGAGAATCGACAAACATTTTGAAACACAAGAGAGGTTGATCATTTAACGTCGCCCAACCGAGCATATTTATCCATCACTCCTCAGGCTCGACGCAGCAATCGGCCACAACCCTCTTTTAAAGGGATATTGCCACCTCCGGAGGATTTCTAAAAAGCAACTTAAATGAATGGTGGGGATCAACAATCGTGTATGCTCAAGCTCAAACTTGCCCCTGCAGCACCTAAAGCAGGGCATCGACAATTTTTTTCTGACTCCAAAACGTTGGTCCCAGCTGTACTCAGTACTAGATTCATGATGGCCGCTCTCATCCAGTTTGGCTGTGAAATTGGCGCCCGCCCAAAGCCGAAGCGTCCGAATTCGCCGAGACTTGAGCTTGAAAAATATATTTGTGTTATAAGGTATTGGTCACAAATCTCCTACGGCCCCAAAGTCGAGCCATAGCCATTCTTGCTGTTTTATTCATGTTTTATTATGAAAGAGGCTATGGTTGTTGAAAATATAATTAACTGTATACGCATTTTAATTTTAACGTGCACTGACGGAATGGTGATGTTGAGTTTGCAATATTCAAAATCAAATCATAGTCCGCAAAGAAGTGATTCTAAATAGTGATGAGGCGACTCCAATTGTGCGAATGTGTGCCAATCATGAATGGTGCAAATGTATTTTTGTTTTATCTAATGGGGAGAGTTTCGGTAACCAAATTTTGCGGATGAAATCGGACACACTTAATCTACCGATACACACCAAAAAACTCCATATTGGCCTGCGAGGTGGCAGTATCCCTTTAAAGGAACATTCCCACCTTCCCAAAAGTTGTAAAATGTACGCCGCTTGTGGTGCAAAATATGAAGTAATTGCTGCCAAACACGATTAGGACATTTGTGTCTCGCAAACAGTGCTCAATTTCATAAAAAGTTAAGTTTTAATATTTGGGTTGATGACATCATATTGAACTATAGAGAGCTATACACAAGTCCTTTACGCTGCTAAAGTATGGCACAATTATTTCGAGACAATTCTGGCACTTCGAAAACAAAACAAACCAATTACCGAACCATTTGAAACACACAAATATCTCCAAGTCTAACCTTAAAACAAGTCGACTATCATCACCATTTGGTAAAGAGAGGTGACGTCATAGGCTTTAGACCCCTATTCAAATACACGTGGGGTTTATTCGTTACAATTGTCAAGACCAAGCTCGAATTTCTTTTTGATTAGACCTATGTGGTTGTTTTAACTGCTACCCTACTTAATTTCAATGCAAATCCAACAACATGGCTATCTCAACTCAAAACTAATGTTAAGGTGGGAGGGTCCCTTTAACACCGACGCGACGGTAGCACCTCTATCCAGCCACCTCCTGCACGCAGCACGCGATCACTCACCTGGAACGCGCCGCAGCAGCCCAGGAAGCTGATGAGCACGATGAGCGCGCCGGCCACTGTGATCACGATTGCCACGCCCGTGTACAGGTTCGTGTCGAGCAGGTCGTTGAGCTGCGCACTGTCGCCGACCAGCGCCGTGATGCCGACGCCGAGCAGCACGCCTCCGCCGACCAGGATCACCAGGTTCACGAACCCGAACGTGTATTTGAGGCAGTTACCGCAGCCGTCCAACATGGTCATGATGGTGAGCTGTGATGGGCGAGCCGCAAACCGACGGGTATGTGTGTGCGAGTAAGATCCGGCAGACACCGACGTCGGGACGACCTGTTTGCCCGGTCTCTAGCGCTCGACTGTGCCGGTCCCCCGGCCCCCGGTCGTTCCCGCGCTGCGCTGAACGTCACTCCGCCCCCCCCCCCCCCCCCGCCCGGCTTGCCAGCTTGTAGGCAGCTCGTAGGTCCCTGGGCTGGCTCGAGTCATTAAAGGCTCAAATGAGCCGATTGCCACGACCAAGGTCACGCACGGCCCAAAGGCGTAAGCGAAGCGGTGCGCACGCATTCCGATGCTGAAATGAAGGGATGGAGGAGATCGCTCGTAGGAGGATATGTTTTGCCATATATCCAACATTGTTGGATTTCAGAGAGTCCGAAACAACCATGTACAGGAGTTGTGCCATCTAGGGTTGTTGGGTTATCCAATTATGTTGAAGCATTTTACGACGATCAAGATTGACTTTTTGCAAGGTATGCAATCTATTGGAGCGCCATCTGCAATTTCACTTCTTATACAGTTAGCGACATAGAGAACATAGTTAGCAGATCTGCTTAAAGGGAAATAATGACCTTTTGATTTTGTTAGCAACCCTTTCTTAGGCTACCGTTATGGTTTTAAAATTATTTTATTTAACTTTAAGAATTAGATACAATTATTCCCAAATTCAAAGTTGTAAGTTTGGAGAGAAAAAATACAAAAGTACGTTGTGTCTTCATGAAGGTCATTGACAAATTCGTCCTTCCCTACCATTGTTTACATCGAGTGCGGCATTTTTGAAGGCTCTGTGACGTTTCCGATCAAACTGATCCGTGAAGCAATCCGTGAAGCATCCGTGAAGCATCCGTGATGCATGACTGACTATCAGTATAAGTCATGAATAACAAAAGCATGCAAACTATACCAACTCGAATGAAATAAGGGCGGAATGATTTGAACTCCAGGCAAGCAAGTACTCGCAAAGCACTTGGCACTGCGCCACAATAGCAAAAGGCGAGGGAAATCCATATTGGATACAATATTATTACGTCATAAGTTTCTGAAGTGTCAACTACTATGAAATACAACTTGCTAAAATACTTTTAATAATGATTAACAAGAAAATTCAAACTTAAACAAAATTGAATAAGTCTTTAATTAGCTTTCAACTTAAAATCAGATATATTTTGCAATTCTACACAAGAAAGGCACCAGTGACGTCATTAATGAATTTTGCTACGGGACTTGGGTATACTAATCAGGAACAACTCGCCACAAATGGTTAAGTGCGCCGAGAAGCATGACAATGACTTTGTAAACAAATCGCCGACGCTAAGTAGGTCGCCGTCGATGTGCATCGATGAGCTTCCGATTTAATTGCCAGTTTTGTGTTATTGTTTGTTAGTTTTTTTGGGAAAAAATCGTATTTTTCATGATAATATAAAATATAGTGTTATATACAGCCACAGACAAATTATGCAAAACTCCTAATGTTGAAAACAAATGAATCTATTTTCACAAATTGAGGGTCGCAACCACTAACTATGCCGCCGTTGATGTGCATCCAGGAGCTTCCGATTTTATTGCCACTTTTTCCAATCGCTGTTAGTTTTAGAAGATCGCCGGGCATATAATCACAACAAGCAGAACGCACAATATATTTTCCACTCCATTGCGTAAAAATGCAATACGGGAAAAGCCCGCAGTTTGATGAGGACCAAAAGTACTTGCAAGTACCGATCGTTAAAAGTGTGGAACGCTTATCAACTATAACTTGAAATATCTTTCGGTAGGAAAGTTTTCATGCAAAATGTGATGAATTTACAATATATTTTGGTCTCGTCCGACGATTTCAAGTGCTAACTCCATTTTTGTGGGAAAAGGTCATGATTTCCCTTTAAAGGGAATAGCCACCTTTTTTCAAGTTGACGAATCACATTTAATTGTATGTCTACATGTCAGGCGAGGTCAGCTGAACATGTTCGTGAACTTTTTCCCGAAAAAAAAATTGTTTATCTTGGAAGATATTCAACTTTTAGTCTTAAGCGGAAAGTTGGGTTGGTGACGTCATATAATTTTGTATTTAATAACAGGGAAATCTTTTGTGCTGCCAAATGTATGGCACAATTGTTGTCGACATCTATTGCGCAGATAAACGGCGAACCACCCGGTGTCTAGATTGGCTAGCACTATCTGCTGGAGTTGTTGCAGCAGTTGGCCGCTAGGGACCGCTAGTGAGTCAGGGTGTTATGACGTCGCAAGCAAATGGTACCACTAACAATTGATTGATTTATTCATAAATAAATAAATACATATTTAGCGTTATAAATTTAATAGTACCATTTGCTTGCGACGTCATAACACCCTGGCTCACTAGCGGTCCCTGGCGGCCAACTGCTGGATCAATTCCAGCTGATAGTGCACCTCTAGATTCTCTAGATCTAACTCCTCTAGATTGCGAACCACCCGGGGATCGAGAAATTAAAGACGAAAATATTCCAAGGCTGACCTTAAAACAAGTCGACTATCATTACCAGTTGGGTAAATAGAGACGACGCTGTCGGTTTAGAGGCCCTATGGAAATACACATGGGCCTTATTTTTGACATGTCAAAATCAAACACGAATATCTTTTTGATTAGATCATTGCAGTTGTTTTAACTGCTACCATACTTAATTTCAATGCCAAGCCATCACAATGGCTATCTCAACTCAAATATAATGTTAAGGTGGGATAGTCCCTTTAACTCACTGTCTCTTTAAAGTAAAATCTGATATGTTAAAGAGCAATCCCATCTGATTAACACTATGAAGTCCGTTTTTCGAAATTCGCGCCCAGTCGCCCAATATCATCGTTCAAAGTTCGGTTTTCTTACAGCCAATGACCTTGACGAGTCCGCTCACCTCTACGCACCAAAATCAATTAATTGCAGGGTTGTGCAACAATTGTAAATAGTTATGTTTTTTGTTTAAGCATTCTGTCGAAATTTCTAATGTCAGAAAACATTTCATGTCTTATTATCCCAGATTTAAGCCCAATAATTGGATTAAAGTAAAGATTAATTCAGAAGGGATGAGATTAATTCTGAAGGGATAAGATTAATTCCGAAGGGATTTCGATTCCGACCGAGGTTTTTTTTTGTGGCAACAACTGAAGTGCTCCAGATGCGCCAGATTCGTTTCATGTAGTTAACAGGAACCACAATGTATAAGTACTTTGCCGTCTCATCCAATTGTTGCAATAGCGTCAGCTGACGGTTGGTCAGATGCAGTTAACTGGAACAAACGCTTCCATAATCCATATATGTAGTGGTGCGTAGAAATCGTAAACAGTTTTTAGATTCTTATGAAAAAATGAAATAAATGATTTTGTTTTGTATTTGCGCTGCTTATGTAAGCCTTTGAGGACGATTACAAATCATAAGTAGTCCTTAGGACTGGTTTAAGCCGGTTTTTGCGATATCATCCGATATAGGCAGTGTCCCTTTAACTATAGTCAAGCAGATATGGAAGAATATATTCTTAATCAGCTGCTTACGAATATTTTAGCTGCATAGAATATAGCAGCTGCATAAGCAGCTGCTATACGTTGAATAATATATTCTTCTCACTCCTCACATTTGAAAATATAACAGCTGCTATTTGCCATTCTAAGCCCATTGTGTCCAGCTTACATACTTTCAGGATTTCCAGGAATCCTATGAAATATTTTACAGAAACGACAACTTTCCATGGCAGGCTGCTTTACCATTTTTTGGAATATTTAAGGAATTTTTCAGTACTATTATATTAATAGTGTGGACTGTTTAAAGGGAAGTATTCACCTTTTGATTTTGTTAGCAACAATTTATTTGGCTACCGTTATGAAAATGATGTGATGAAATGATGTGTTCTAAATTTAAGAATAAAATACAATTATTCCCTAATTCAAAGTTGGAAGTTTGGCAAAATTATTTATCGGTATTTTTCCTCCACTATTGGAAAGCGCAACATCTGGCGCTTTTGCATCAATCTGTTCAACGTTGTTGAATGGGCACTTATAAACAAATCGCTGACACTAAATAGGTCGCCGTCGGGTGCCAAGCTAAACTACCGATCTCAATGCACTTTTTGAAATGATTGTTGATTGTTCATAAAAGTTTGGCACTTATTCGCAAAAGAGAGTGCACACTGAAAAAAAAGTGTACTCTCCATGACACTCTTAGGGGGAGTCCACCAAAACGACACCCAAAAACTCCATCGGAATACTCTCCATTATACCCCCTGTTTCAGTCAAATCACCTCTGTTTGCCTTCAGAGCCTTTCCAGCACTTCACTCGACTCTTTCAAACACGCAAACTTCACATCGTGGCTTTATTCCGCCACAGAACTCACAGTTGGCCTCCAATCGGCCCGGAAGGTCACGGTCAATAGTGATGACCAAACAATACCAAAAGTGCCCAAACAACGAACCCTTCCAACTCTTTCCTGGTTCTGTACACAAACAAATAATCGACAAATACCACAATATTGCCACGAATGTTGGTATATCTAAATTTATCTAAATCGTATCGCAGAAGAGCAAGTGGAAACAAATATCACCACTAGCAACGAAAGAGCTGCCAATTATGTCGGGCTACAAAAGAGGTGCAAATTCCGCACCGCCAGAATCCGCAACACCCCCTACCAAACTCTCCATAACACCCTTATACTCCCCTTCGAAAATTCTCAATAACTCTCCCTACTCCCTCGCCAAATGCCCTTTTACCCCCTAAACTCTCCTCTACTCCTGGTATTCTATCAAGAAAACTCCTCCGAACTCTCTTAACCGTACTCCAAAACTCCCCGGAACTACACTTAACTCCCATAGGAAAATCCACTCGTTATTCTCTTAAAACTCCCACGAATCCCCACTTCAGAACGCCTTGATTCGCATGAAAGCTCCCTTCCGACATTTCTCCTCCTTCCTATCCTCTTCCTAAGAAACGTTCTATAGAACGTTTCTTCATAATAAGAAACTTTACGAAAGTGCATTCTGTATTGTCACCGTTAACAATATCACATCAGGTTCAGGCGCCCTGATACAGGCTCATACAGGTTCAGACCTGTATATACGTATCTCTGTATTCTGTGTACAGATAGTTTCTGTGTACAGATAGCATACAGAAGTACCAGTACAACGTTAAGTCCCGGTACTTCACGTTGACGTCATGCGGCCAACCGCCTCAATGGCCTTGGAGGACGGAGGCCGGTCCACTAGCAGGTTACCAAACACTTTGGTACGCAGAAACCAATTTAGGTTTGTCATGCTTTTAGGCGTTTTTAGGTTAAATATCCAAAAAACACACTGCCACAGCAGCAGACCCTCGTCTACCTGGAGGTTGTGCGTCTCCGGGAGACGTACAACCTCCTGGCCCTCGACTGTTACCACGAGATCTCCGTGCAGGCTGGTTGTCGGATGGGTTTTGCCGCTCTCTTCGGTTGTTTCTTGGAGGACTCGCTGAAGGTTTTCGATTTCCTCACCTGTGGAATGTTTTACCATTAGATTGAAAACAGTTTGAAATGGGACCTTACTAACGGGTGGCCGGTATGAATGGATACAAAATTTATGACGCCATGAGTGATAACTAGGTGGACGCATCCATCTGAGTTTTGGCATAACAACCTATAAGCATTGTTTTTAAGTAGGAAAAGTGGCAAGGCGCTGCTTGATGTTGGTGATCAAGTAGACCTCATTAAGTCCACAAGGTATCCGTGCGCTGGTCGCGGATTTTGCCGAAACAAATCCTAGCATCAGCAAGGCTGCTATTGCTCGCCATTTCGCCCTTCATGACACATTCCGGTCAGTTGTTAATCATAGCTATCCCAATCCCAATATCCCAATATCCCAATAATATAACGCACACACACACACACACACACTTGAAAAACGCGAATCGGCTTGGCTGTTAAGCTGGAGGCGGGAAGAACCCTTGCACCCCACAAGTTTGCTCTAATATATGGATTGTTATCTGATCAGATTCAGTTAACATGAACTAATATCACCGCATGACCTGCGTTTCAAACTCACTCCTAGGTACGTTTACATTTCAATGGTTTCATTTGCCTCATGCGTCATTTTTGAAAGACAAACGCAAGCGCTCTCGGAGGTAATGTGCTGCCACTCGTGATAAATGACGTCATGATGTTTTTAGTGGCATCCTCCCTTCCGAGGCCTCTATTTGCTGGCACCTGTTTTTCATGGAAGCTGTGAGAATAAAAAACGCTACTATACACAGGTATCGTGGTAGCCAAGAAGCCCTCATGCTGGCTCAAATGTGAGTGCGCTTATTGAAATCCAGTAAAGCAATATGTCGAGAAAACGGATAAACGTCAAAAACACAATTTTGAGGTGCAGAAACCCTGACTTCTGCACACCGTCCACAGAAACCGTTCATTGAAATTAATCTGAAACTGAAATTAACAATAATCTGGGGCAGTTAATGTAGACTTCTTATAGATGAGCTCAAAGTAAGCAGCTTGATCGAGTGGTCTTTCACATTGACCGACACATATGGAAAAGGATTTTGTTCCGTCCATATTGCATTGCTATACTGGCTGACGTTTAATGTTATCATCTCAGTTATTACACTAACCTTGCTGACATCCCGTGTGCTCCTGCAGCGTCTCCTTCCAAGAGTTGAGTGCTCGAACAGCTTCATCACGAATCCCGTCACGTCCCGAAATCCTTGCCATTTCCAGCCACAGCTGTGAATCAGAAAATATCTCAATTACATTGAACACTTATTTAACCCGCGTCGTGCCGGTGCTCGGCGCCGAACGTCGCGTGCCGTTGAGGGGGGGGGGGGGGGGGGGGGGGGGTTACGGCCCCGTCTAACTCGGCTTGTGGGCCACGTAGCGACAATCGGCAAAATTCGATTCGAAAGCTCGTCAAAAATACTTACGAAACTATATCGGTATTTTTTCCTCAGGTCAAAAAACCAATGGTCATGAAAGGTCAAAATTTATAAATTTTGACATTTTCCCAGAAATTGAGCCTTAGATCGTGAACTATAGGAGCTAGGACGGCGCCGAAAGAAACAATCGACAGCTTTTTTGAAGGGATTTCGCCATCATGGCGTTAGATTTGAGCTTAGGTCAACGGTTTAGCCTCCAGAGGTAATAAAGGGTAAAACTAACCGTTTTTAGCGGATATGATTTTTCGCTAATGACAGAGAAGCTATCAATGCTATATAATTGATTTTTCCACCAACGTCTTTTTCGTTTTAAGCCGTGTAGAAACATATACTTGGTGACCTTGGAAGGTCAAATCTTAAAGTTCACCTCGGGTCAAGGTCATCACCTGAGTTGGAAAGCTCATGTTGCATATCAGTCGATTCGTCTAGCCAAGACAAACGTAATGCAACCATTTTTAAGTCTATAGATCAAACCAATCAAAAGATATAAGACAAAAACGAATGCTGATCCCCAGTGACGTCACGTGCTCTCAAATGACCCTTACCGTAGCCACAGATACAAATTACTGCAAGGATCTTCGACTATAGCATTAGATGACACAGTTATGATCTATCTAAGCTAATCCTATTATAATAAGAGGTATTTGAAATTTATACCATTGACTTACTATGGGCAGGTCACAAAAATGACCTGACCTCAGGTCATTTATATCCAAAATCGGGGATGTACAAATTGTATGTAACGATTGTCAATGTGGAATCGCAACAACCGGGCAGAGGTCACACAACGCAGTGCTGAAGGGGTCACACAACGCAGTGAGCCCTATCCATGGAGGGCTCACGAATGCACGTAACCGTTCGCCTCAGTCCGAATTAATCATGGAAACGAAAACATTACGAATGAATGGAAAGTAACTTTAATGTATTATTTTAGAGACTCTATGACAAAAATGGATCCCCTGTCCTCATTCAAAAACAAGAAACAAGTAAAGGGTGTTGTGATAATCTGTCAAAAAGTTATTTCCTCGAAAACGAAGAAATGAAACTTGAAACTAGTTTAGACACATTTAATGTTGATTCAGAATCATTTACGTCAATAATGAAATACCATAGCACACGCGACACTTGCAGTTTAATCTATTGAATAGCTTACCTATTCAACTGTGAAGAGATGTGGATAGAGTTTCTTGAGCTTCGCGACGGATGCCCCTTTGATGACATCCTGACGTCGTACTGGAAAAGTGGACACCATCAACTCTTTCACCATTTCTTCCGCGACATCCGGTGACTTCATCAGGTTGATGGATTTCTGGTCATCGATGGCGGTGTTCTTCACTGTTGGTCGATAACCAGGCATATCAGGTGTCTGCTTCAGCTTCTTTCCCCGCGATGATCCAGCACTGATGGGCTGCTACTCCTCTTCCTCCCGTTCTTGAATTTGTTCTTCAAGCGCAGCGCCAGAAGTTCCTGAAAAAAAGTTCCAGCTTCAGTCCGTATTTGCATAGTAACTTCATGTTCTCCAACACTTTTCTGGTGATTTTGGACAGTCCGAATTCCTGGGAATCGCTACCATACTTGGGTGTGCTGAAAAGTGATGCCTCTTTGTTCGTAACAAAAAAAAACCGCTAAAGATGGATAAAACCAAGACAGAGATATTACTCGAACATTTAGCAAATATGCTGTAAATTTCATAGCTTTTGCTTAACCCTATTTGTAACAGGGGGGGGGGGGGGGGGCGGATTCCGCCCCCCCCCCCCTCATGTTTTTCGCAGATATCTCCAGAACGGCTGGGAGCAGGCCCATGCAATTTTGGGACTTTTCCTAGAATTGAATTCCGCATTTGGAGTAAAAGAAAAAAAATTGAGTTCTTAACCTGAACAGAGGCAGTTCCAGGGCACGGTTTTGGGAGGGTTCGGCGGCGACATTTGGCGATAATACGGAAATGCGATCCTCACGGTTTCTTCCTAACTGCCTCAAGTATGAAGGAGTTACATCGGTTTACGGTGATTGCAACAAGTGCAAATTAGTTGATGTTAATGAAATATCATAAAATTTGCATGGCAGGGGCGGTTTCAGGTGCTTGAAAAGGGGGGGTTTCCAGGAAGTATTCAATGCTTGGCAGGAAGCCAATAGAGCGATGTAAGGAGCATTTATAGCTATCAAGATGTAAAAGATAGCTTCTCCTTCCATTATTTGCATAATTTATTACATATAGAGTTGCAGGGGCGTGTTCAGGCACATGAAAAGGGGGGTGACTGGCATGGTGATGACGATATGCCAGCGATTACGGCGCAATAGACGGTTAACTTATAATGATATATGCACATATGAGGCCAGGAGAGGGAATAAAATCATTTTTTGCAGAGGCACGCTCAGGAATGGAAGAAAGAGGGTCATATTATTGCAAGAAACTAAGATGCGTGGGCCTACAATGACATAACATACTGCAGTTTTCGGATGAAGCACGTACCACAGGGTACTCCACGAACGATTATGAGATAATAGGCGAGTCCAGGTAGGGTAAAAAGTGGGGTAAGCAATGTGAATTGAAGTTGTAAGTGAAATAGTCACTGTTGACTAGTTAGTATCATAATAGCGGATAATATACTTATCAAAAGGTCTTGCGCTTCCCCAGTTTGGATCCTGGATGCGCCTATGATGAAGTACAATATGCAAAAAGGAACTATCTACGATCAGTAACTTATTTATAGTGCTGGGTAGCAACATGCCTGCGGTTAATATTTTTGTCCTATTTGACCTCCCTTTTTCACTAACCTGGTACCGCCTACGGCGAAAAATATGATTTATAACTGTTTTGTCTAATGTCACAATAACATACCATTTCATTTATCAAAAAAACAACATCAAACAATAGTTGTATTCCGCATTTACTTCACCCCCATATTGAGTGACCTGCACACGCCTATGATTTTTGAATTTTCAAAAGTCATCACCATATATCAATCTCCAATTCAATCTCTATCGATTCCCATTGGTTGTGTTAAAATCGGTTGATAAACATGACAGCTGTGTTGGATCACATATACCACTAAAATTTGTAGTTTTTGCCCCCCTGTTGCCCCCCTATCAAAATTTTCGATTTTTTTGATTTTTTAGAAATGTAGATCGTGTTGAGGGGAACCAAACGCCGTTTCATTTGTGAAAATCGGACGGGTAGATCTCGAGATCTCCGGGGGGGGGGGGGGGGCGGAATCCGCCCCCCCCCCCCCCGTTACAAATAGGGGTAGCCAGGAGCCTGTTACAAATAGGGTTAAATGGTTCCATAATTTAAAAGACACGGTTAAAAACGCCGAGCAGATCGATTCTTTCAGTTCGACTCAAACTACGCGCTACTGTCTAGTTATTGATGGCAGTTAAGACTGAGCCCGCCAGTATTTATGCGAGACTGAAAGCTGTTTATGGTAACGAGAGTATCAACCTCAGTATAGTTCGTCGTTGGTCGAAACGTGTCACCGAACCGAACATTGATCGCCGTCACCCCCGACTGGTAGATGCCCCACGGAGCGGAAGACCCCGGACGGCAACGACTGCGGCGTACCGCGTCGACCAGCGCATACGAGAGCCGTCAGATCACCCAGGGTGCATTGGCTAAACAAAACTGAATAATTCTCGGGAGCGGGTGCAGGTCATTATGCGTAAGCCTCTGACCCGACACCCAATAGCTGATTCTCCAGCACGACAACGTACAACCCAATGTCAGTAAGCGCACAAGGGAGGCAGTCAAACAGCTGAACATCCAGGTCGTCACTCACACCATACACCCCATACAACCCCGACCTGGCTCCGTGTGACAATCACCTGTTTTTGAAACTTAAGGAGCGTATCCGGGTTCGTCAGTTCTCCTCGGTTCAGGAAGTGAGGAGGTGTGTGAAGGGCGGGCTCAGGGCGCTGCCGGTGAATTTCTTCCGTGACGGTCTCGCAAAACTAGTTCGACGTTGGCAGACGTGACTGGATCGTGATGGTGACTACGTGGAATAAAAAATAATAATTTGAAAGCCTTTGAAAGAAAGAAAGATTGAGGAATGTTTCTGTATTGGTTTTATCTCACTATTATAGGTTCTTAAGTTACGACAAAAGAGGCATTACTTTTCAGCACACCTATGTACGCAGGCGACGCAGGTCAACCCTTTCCAGGGTTGGTGCGCTGGCATCAAGCGGTCTCCCAACAGAGCTATCCGGTTGGACGTTGCTAGAGACTAGGGCATCCGAAATGGTGAGATCTTCTTGGAAACATAATGATAATGTGGTCAGATTAGGACAGGGTTTGTGGTCAACGACTCGACACTACATCACATGTACAACTCATCCACTGATGCCTTCATCTGAGGAAGTTTCTTTTTTTTGGTCGGGAACTGTGAATGACAATATACATGAGACGAAAATTGATAACTCTTAATGATTTGCCAGGGAAGGGTCATATACTTACATTGGCTTTCTCTTCCGTGAGGTCCTGGATGAGGCTTGGATAGGCCTTCAGCATGTCCTTCGCCATAGGCAGGTAGTTGGAAGGATAGCTGGAGAACGTGGAAAAGCAGGAAACATTTACTTGTATTACGCGGGGTGGCAATGCTGGGGCATCGCTGGACGTAAGGTTGCTTCAGTTCGTTGGATAGCAGTTTCGCTCGATTGCCGTTTTAGGTTCAAAATGATTTTTTTAATGATAAAGCTGAGCATTACACGAAACATTATTAGCTGGTTATATGATAAGGAAATATGTAATAGTTTGTTGTAATAACTTAACCCTCGCCCTACGGGGGGGGGGGGGGCTGACAGCCCCCCCTGAGGTTTTTCTTAAATAACTTTTTACACATGCGGTGCATCTTGCTGAAATTTTCGATAGCTGAGTTTACAACAATTATACGTATGATGTAAAAATGTAATTGAAATTGGTTAAGTAGTTTGGGAGATAATCATGTTTTGATGACGTCATGTTGGTAAAAAAAAACGAGAAATATTGGAAAAATCGTAGAAAACAGAGTTTTAAAGCAAATTGCAAACGCAATTCACTAAAAATGCAAAATTACATTTTCTTTAAAATGGCAATCTCGGATTTTCAAAATTTTGGGTTTTTGACTCCTAAAATAAACAAATAAAAAATTAATCCTCACAAAATCAAAATTTTCAAAGATGTTAGAAAAACCGGAATATATGTGAGAGAAATGAGTATGGACAATACCTATACCAAATTTCAAAGCAATATCTTCATTTTTGACTGAGTGATGGCTCCCTAAGTGTAAGAAACTGATGACGTCATTTTTAAAAATAACTTTTTTTGACTTTTTTTGACAAGATACGAAAAATAATTACCTTTTCTGTATTTCTGAGCCAAAACTGGTCTAGGAACATGCCTTTTTATTTACATTTATCAATTTCTAATTTTGAGGTTTTCTTTAGAGCAAAATCGCTGTTCTGGACGTGGTAAATCCGAGGTCATTCACTTGACCTGGAAGGTCACCCGTTGACCTGAAACCTAAAAATCGCATACTGTTAGATTCCTCTCATGCCAGGCAACATGCTGGTTCTTACCGCATTGCTCTAAGTTGCTTGGTTTGGAAGTTAACAGGGGGGCTGTCAGCCCCCCCCCCCCCGTAGGGCGAAGGTGAAAAAAGCTCCCGTAGGGCGAGGGTTAAGTTGAGCGTTATGCGGATCATGGTTAGAAATAATATGATTAAGGAGGTGGTGATACAAAATGAGCACACGATTATATACGTTGTACTGAGCACGGTTACAAATAATACATAATGAAAGGATGATGTTACGCAAACAATTTTATTCTAAACACGGAATCGGAGGGTGTGCCGGGCTTTCGGGTTGTCTGTATAGCTGTTCATTGATCAATTCCGCACATTTTCACACAAAAAAATAGACTCAGGTCAGGTCACAAGGTCACGAAAAGTGACACCACTTCCGAAAAAAGTGTATAGGGAACGTAAGGGTTTTCCCTTTATCTGGATGTCATCCGTTTTTTTTCGGAAACGGCGCGCCGAGTTATGGAAGGAATTTCATTAATTTTGCTATGTCTGGCTTCTGTCCTATTAAAGGGACTATCCCACCTTAACATTAAATTTGAGTTGAGATAGCCATTTTGATGGCTTGGCATTTAAATTAAGTATGGTAGCAGTTAAAACAACCATAATGATCTAATCAAAAAGATATTCGAGTTTGATTTTGACATCTGTAAAAAATAAGGCCCATGTGTATTTGAATAGGGCCTCTAAACCGACAGCGTCGTCCCTCTTTACCCAACTGGTAATGATAGTCGACTTGTTTTAAGGTGAACCTTGGGGATATTTGCTACGTTTCAATGGTTTGGTAGTTGGTTTGTTTTGTATTCAAAGCGCCAGAATTGTCTCGAAATAATTGTGCCCATACTTTGGCAGCGTAAAGGATTTCTGTGTAGCTCTCTAGAGCTCAATATGACGTCATGAACCCAAATATTAAAACTTAACTTATTATGAAATTGAGCACTATTTGCGAGAAACAAATGTCATAGTGTTCGGCAGCAATTACTTCATATTGTGCCCCACAAGCGGCGTACATTTGACAACTTTTGGGAAGGTGGGATAGTCCCTTTAATAATTTGATGCACACCCAGGGTAGCAAGCCACGCTAATATTTGGACAGTTCTGACATACCAGTTTCACCTAATGGCGAGACCAAGACATGATATGCATTTAAAGCATGTTGTTGCCATTCAATGCCGTAATTTATACATACTGACGTTGCTGAATAATTTTTCATTATACACAATAACATGAATCGTGGAAAATATTGCTGAAAATGCATGATTCTTTTGAATAGCAAATGTCCTTCTTTACAAATATATGAGTAAAAAAAAATAAAGACTTTTTAATGAAACCTGCAAAATCTAGAGAAAACACTTTTGATATGGAGACAATCTGACGGCCAAGTTAGAGTTTTCCTGCGATATTTGGAGACTTCCTCGGTATTCCTCGGTATTGTCAGCAAAGTGTTCTGCAATAGTAAAGTAAATACATGGTAGTGGTGGTGAAAACTCGTCCAGTTTTAAAACACAACTTTCAAAATCAAATTCCAGCTAAACTATATAACAGAATCCACTCAAATTTCGGTGAAATATATCATAATTATGCTTCTCCTAAACGCACTCAAGCAGAGTGCCGTAAACAGTATTTTAAAACCCTTACATTCCCTTTAACCCTCGCCAGTGCAGCGTCCGATCAGTGCGTGACCGTGCAGGGGGGGGGGGATGGTACGACCCCCTAGCGTTTCGCCCCTAATTGGGCTAGAGCTTCGATTCAAAAACTAGCGTATTGCTTGTCACGAGAGGAAGCCATTGATATCCGATTTTAAGGTCCTAGGTCATTAGGTGACCTCTGAGGTCATGTCAATGACCTAAATGTCATACAAATTGAAAATGCGTATACATTGAATTTTATCGAGCTAGAATCGTGAATGAGCATATCATAATGCTTAATGGGTGCCAAATTCGTAATCAGCGTCACAAAATGTCATGTCAGGTCATTTGAGGTCAGTGACCTCGGTTGACCTGTTGGGGCGTATGACCCCACTGGAACATATAATTATGTAAAATGTATCCCATATTTGAAATCAGCGTCACAAAATGTCCTAGAAACTGCTAGAAGCCAAAAAAGTAATATGAGGTCATTGGAGGTCAGTGACCTCGGTTGACCTCTGAAAAGGTCAATCGAGGTCACAATCTCCATGGAAACCACAACTGTCACCTGGAAACACCTGTGCATATGCTTCCTGAACAACAAACACTATGAAACTGCACAAGTTACAAGGATCAATACTACGGGACGCCAGTTGCGCCTGACATGACCTTGAAAAACAGGTCAAAGGTCACGGGTCATGTGACCTACAACTTAAAACAAATCAGAATATGTGTTAAATTGTTCAAAAGTAGGGTACTGAAAGTTTCATCGCAATCGGTTGATATTTACGTGAGTTATTCCCGAAAAACCGAGGGGGGTGGCATCAAACCCCCCCCCCCCCCCCCCCCCTCTGCACTGGCGAGGGTTAAGACTACCAAAGAGTTTGAAGCCGATCAATGTGAAACTCGTACCACGTGTTAAGGTCATCAGGACCTACAACTTGGCTATCTCGGATTTTTACAAATGGGACCTAGAGTCAGGTCAGGTCATTGACATTTACCATTATAAGTCAATGGGAAAATGCATTATTAGCCATACTGACAAGGTCTCAGCCATTGTGGCCAAGAGCATGCGAGTTCGAGGTTGTTATAGGCCACTTTTGATGACCCATGTGAAATTTTTGAGCAGCGACCTCTGTGAAGGTCATCTGAGGTCACCTGAGGTCAATAACTGTGTTTGCCAATAACTTCTGCTAGGGAAGATATAAAGACGAGACAATGGTGTCAATGTGTTAGTCTCGTCAAGACGAATCGACTCATATGCAACATGACCTACTTGGATCATCACGTGACTTTGACCGAAGGTCAAATTTGGAAGTTGACCTCTCGAGGTCACCATGCCTATGTTCCGATGTGTCTTGACGAGACAAACACGATGGTGACAAAAGCAATGTCATATATCATTAGCAAAAAAATTGAGAAAAACAATTTCGTTAACAGTTGCTATTTTGACCTTTGGTGACCTTTGTAGCCTAAACCATTGACCGGAGGTTAAATCTGATGACATGTTGGCAAAAGAGCGTTTCAAGATCTATAGATTACCTCAATACGTTGTCTTTGTACTTGTCATAATTCCGGAGATAATGGAGAGTTTCTGGTAGAATTACGGGGGAATCTAGTGTTAAATTACAGCATTGAATGGCAAAAAAATGCTGTAAATGCATGTCATGTCTTGGTCCCGTCATTTGGTGAAACTGGCATGTCAGAATTATACAAATATTAGCGCAGCACGCTAAGTTGGGTTTGCATCGAATTATTAATAGGATTGAAGTTAGGCATAGCAAAAGTAATGAATTCCTTCCATAAATCTGCGCGCCGTGTCCGTAAAACCGGATAATATTCAAATAAAGGGAAAACCTTTACATTCTCTTTAGCGGAAAAAAGAAGGCAGTCTTATCACTCGGGCCTCATATCCCAACCCCAGCGATCCCGCACGCGTGAACAGCCATGAAACATCTAATTTCTCAGGGATGATGGATTCCAATACGTAGGGTCACTCAGAAATGGGAATAAGGTGATTCCACATCTTACGCACCAGTCCTGCTTTGCCGTGCACTCCTCAAAGACGGCTCTTGTTATATCCGACCAGTCTGAGCGTCCAAGTGGCTGACCATTCAGCATCTTTTCACGAGTGACACGGGTTAGGCGATCCATGTGGAGCAGACTGCCGGGGAGAAAGCATACACAATTGGTTAGCTGAAATGTTAATCTTTTTCCAACATATACATACGTACATAATATATACATACACAGACATACATACGGACACAAACAAATTATATATATATATATATATATATATATATATATATATATATATATATATATATATATATATATATATATATATATATATATCAGTGGCGGATCCAGGGGGAGGGCACAGGGGGCACGTGCCCCTCCCGAAACATCTGAGGAGGGCCCTTTTCGGTGCGCGTAGCGCGCCGAAAAGGGCCGACGATACCGCGCGAAGCGCGGTATCATGGGCTCTCTAAGAGACCACGCAAAGTGGTCTTTAGAGAGTGTAGAGCACTTCAGAGGTCCTAAGAGCCAACAGGGTCCTCTCTGAAAGACCAGAGGGCCCCATGGAAGTTCAAAGGGCCCCTGTCCAGGTCAGAGGGATCCTGGCTAGACCGAAAGGGCCCCTGGGCGAGTCAGAAGAGCCCTGCACATGCCGAATGGCCCCTAGACAGCATAGAGGGCCCCTGGGCAGGCCGGAGGGCCCCTGAGCATGTCGGCAGGGCGACAAAGCAGCCAGCGCAGTCCCTTTCAGGTCGAAAGGGTCCCTAAGCAGGCTGGAGTGTCCCTGGACAGACCAGAGGGTCTCTGGGAAGTTCAAAGGTCCCATGTGCAGGTCAGAGGGTCTGCTGGGCCCTTTCAATGCTCGGGAATAGGGCCCTTTCAACGCTCGGGAGGAGAGCCCTTTCAGTGGGTTTGAAAAACACCCAAAACTCACACTCTCACACTATAGAACATTGTTTGGACGCCTTGATTATTTAGTTGCTAGGATTTGTTTTTCTCGTCAGATGTGACTCTGACTCGTAAGAAGATGAATCGACTCAACTTTGACTTGAGCAGCATCCAGGCGACTCAACTTTGACTCAAGCGACATCCATGTGACTCAACTCTGACTCAAGTTGCGTCCCTATTTTTCTTAAGCGACTCGACTCTGATTCAAGTTGAGTTGAGTCAGTTTTGAGTCAAATTTGACTCACCGACTCGGAGTCAAGCACAACCCTGGGCACTAGATTAGTCAGAGATAGCCCTTGACGGACCTGAAAAGGGCCTGCGCCTGTTTGAGAGGATCCTTTCCAGACCTCAGATGGTCCTAAGCCGGTCTGAGAGGGCCTTTACTAGGCGACAGAGGACCCTATACCGGACACCAGGCGAGCCATTTGGGCCCGCCTGAGCCAGAGGCCTGGTCTGAGCCCTTTCAGGCCTGGCAATGGCTCTCTCAAACGGACGGAGGGCCATTCAAGTCTGACAATGGCTCTCCAGGCTTAGACAGGGCCCTCTCAGGCCCATCGATAGTACACTCAAAGAGACTGAGGGACTTCTCTTACCGACCTTAGGGCCCTCTCACACCGGCACAGGACCCTCTCAGCACGACCGAGGGCCCTTTCAAACCTACCAGTGGTCCTCCAGACCAGCATAGGGCGCTCTCAAGTCTTGCAAGGGCCCTACAAGACTGACAGGGTGAGGGCCGTCACCGACGGGGGGTCGGGAAGGAGAGGGTCCGGACATCAACTCTCAGAAGGTGGGGGGTCGACCGCCCCCCCCCCCCCCCCCGAACGCACACACTTTTTTCGGGGAAAGTTAACAATTTATCATAAAAATTGCCCTTGCAACAGTCAAAATTCCGCTATTATTCCAAAGTTTAAAAACCGGGAAAATTTCGCGACGCTTCGCGGCATGACACAAGTTTCGCAATTGCTTATACAAATTTGGAAAATGGGAAAATTAATTCCATTAAATGTCTGGCAGAGGCTCTTGGCGGTAATTGCTGACCCCAGGTCCCACTCTCTTCATAAAATATTAACTTGTAACCCTATTTGTAACAGGCTCCTGGCTACTCCTATTTGTAACAGGGGGGGGGGGGACGGATTTCGCCCCCAGGAGATCTCGAGATCTACCCATCCGATTTTCACAAATCAAACGGCGTTTGGTTCCCCTCATCACGATCTACATTTCTTTAAAAAATCGACATTTTTGATAGGGTGCAACAGGGGGGCAAAAACTACAAATTTTAGTGTTATATATCATCCAACACAGCTGTCATGTTTATCAACCGATTGTAACACAACCAATGGGAATCGATAGATTGAATTGGAGATTTATGATTTATATATGGCGATCACTTTTGAGAATTCAAAAATAATAGGCGTGTGCAGGTCACTCAATATGGGGGTGAAGTAAATGCGGAATAAAACTATTTTTGTATGTTTTTTTAATAAATGAAATGGTATGTTATTGTGCCATTAGAAAACACAGTTATAAATCATATTTTTCGCCATAGGCGGTACCAGGTTAGTGAAAAAGGGAGGTAAAATAGGAAAAATATTAACCGCAGGCATGTTGCTACCCAGCACTATAAATATGTTTCTGATCGTAGATAGTTCCATTGTGCATGTTGTACTTCATCATGACGCATCCAGGATCCAACTGGAGAGGCGCAAGACCTTTTGATAAGTATATTATCCGCTATTATGATACTAACTAGTCAACAGTGACGATTTCACTTACAACTTCAATTAACATTGCTTACCCCCCTTTTTACCCTACCTGGACTCGCCTATTATCTCATAATCGTTCGTAGGGTACCCTGTGGCGCGTTTCATCCGAAAACTGCAGTATGTTATGCCATTGTAGGCCCATGCATCTTAGTTTCCTTGCAATAATATGACTCCCTTTCTTCCATTCCTGAGCGCGCCTCTGCAACACAAATGATTGTATTCCCTCTCCTGGCCTCATATGTGCATATATCATTATAAGTTAACCGTCTATTGCGCCGTAATCGCTGGCATATCGTCATCGCCATGCCAGTCACCCCCCTTTTCATGTGCCTGAACACGCCCCTGCAACTCTATATGTAATAAATTATTAAAATAATGGAAGGAGAAGCTATCTTTTACATCTTGATAGCTATAAATGCTCCTTACATCGCTCTATTTACTTCCCGCAGAGCATTGAATACTTCCTGGACCCCCCCCCCCCCCCTTTCAAGCCCCTGAAACCGCCTCTGCCATGCAATTTTTATGATATTTCATTAACATCAACTAATTTGCACTTGTTGCAATCACCGTAAACCGATGTAACTCCTTCACACTTGAGGTAGTTAGGAAGAAACCGTGAAGATCGCATTTCCGTATTATCGCCAAATATCGCCGCCGAACCCTCCCAAAACCGTGCCCTGGAACCGCCTCTGTTCAGATTAAGAACTCTAAATTTTGACTCCAAATGCGGAATTCAATTCTAGGAAAATTCCAAAAATGTCATGGGCCTGCTCCCAGCCGTTCTGGAGATATCTGCGAAAACATGAGGGGGGGGGGCGGAATCCCCCCTGTTACAAATAGGGTTAAGCGGGATACATGTTTAGCTAGTCTGCCGAGTTCCGAAAAGGGGACGCGAACGCAGCGACACGGGCATCGGCACCCGCGGAAGCTGCTCCAGCGGTGCCCAACTTGCTGGACCTGGAAGAGCTAATAGTGGGGGCCAAGCCAGGGCCATCTTCCCAAGCCATCTCCCCTCAGGCTCCTACAGATCCACAGGGACCATTTATGCGCGGAAAAGTCGTTTTGCTTCTTGCTGCTTCGAAACCATTTGCACTGTTACCAGTTGTTTGTTACAGTTCGGTACATATGCATATACAGTTATTATTATCATATATACTATTGAGCGCTGACTGCCACCGGTCATCGTGATTTACTATCCGAGGCTAGCTAATGTATATGAAAAACCACCTTCATTTCAATATTTTGCATCATACCAAGATATGCAACCAGGAAAAGGGATTACTTGAGGCTTGGCTCCACTCACGGTCTGGTTCGAATATTACAATTTCGTTTTCCACGACCTAAAATGCAATTTTTCACGCCGCTTCGCGGCGTCACATCGGTGGCCAGGGGCTCCGCCACAGGGGGGACGGGGGGACATGTCCCCCCAAACATTTTCTGATTTTAACATTACGCCTATGGACGTTGCATGGCAAGAATCGACTTCAGAATGCCTCCGTCCCCCCCCCCCCCCCCAACTTTCGGAAGGTGGCGGCGCCCTTGTCGGTGGCCATCATCATAACGAAGCCATAGTCATCGTCTTCGGTTCGTCGTAACGCTTAATTGAATTAATACAATGTTAGCTTCTTATCCTCTACAAGGTC
Organism: Chirona hameri; assembly: GCA_036785665.1. NCBI lineage: Eukaryota > Metazoa > Arthropoda > Thecostraca > Balanomorpha > Balanidae > Chirona > Chirona hameri. The sequence goes on from JAXIVJ010000664.1 coordinate 107,956, forward strand.
CATCGCCTGTAATTCTGGGTTTTATCAGGCCAACCTGTAAGAATTTTTCTGCGCTTGGCGGCGCTAAATAACAAGTACCTACTGTAACATGAAAATCCACTGGCATTACAAATGTTGCAAAGGCACGCAGAACAAATGTGGTTACATTTTTTATCTCTCATTTCAGCCGACCCCCCACTTAAAAATTGTCGGCGACGCCCCTGCATAGGGCACTCTCAGGCCTGACGATGGCCCTCTTAGGCTTGTCAAGGGCTTTCTCCTACCTGAAAATACACTCAGACCGACTGGAGGCCCTTTCAGACTCGCAAAAACGCCCGGGGCCCTTTTCAGCTCGAGGGCCCCTTGAAGTATGATGTGCCCCTCCCGAAAAGTTTCCCTGGATCCGCCCCTGATATATATATATATATATATATATATACATATACATATACATATACATATACATATACATATACATATACATATACATATACATATACATATACATATACATATACATGTACATGTACATGTACATGTACATGTACATGTACATATACATATACATATACATATACATATACATATACATATACATATACATATACATATACATATACATATACATATACATATACATATACATATACATATACATATACATATACATATACATATACATATACATATACATATACATATACATATACATATACATATACATATACATATACATATACATATACATATACATATACATATACATATACATATACATATACATATACATATACATATACATATACATATACATATACATATATATATATATATATATATATATATATATATATATATATATATATATATATATATATATATATATATATATATATATATATATATATATATATATATATATATATATATATATATATATATATATATATATATATATATATATATATATATATATATATATATATATATATATATATATATATATATATATATATATATATATATATATATATATATATATATATATATATATATATATATATATATATATATATATATATATATATATATATATATATATATATATATTGATATAATGGCACAGGTCTGACAGTAACGAATCATGTTAGTTTAACTTTGACCAAATTATAATATTGATTTCAATTATTATTTCGCTTTGGCTTCGAGAAATTGGCAAATTTTGAAAAAATGACGATTTTTTGTATGCGAGATCCAGCATCACTCTCACCTGGGATGATTTGCCAAGTCCTCCACTGCTGACTTGTCCACATCAGTCCGCTGTCTGGGTTGCCCTGTAGATGACGCGGACGTGCCTCCCACATCCGACTCGGGTTCCCAAGCCGACCGCAGCAACACAGACCGGCCGACAGCTGCCTCGGCCTTAGAAGGAGTGTGTGTCGCTGGTGCTGAAATCATCACAGGCGCTAGAGAATGCAGGGGAGGTCAAAAGCGGAAGAAGGAAGCAGGGGGTGCTGAAAAGACGGGACATTATGGATGACACCTAGTCCTTTACTAAGGTACTTCGGTAGCTCCAAGGTTATTTCATGGTCACACAACAGCAATGACAGATGGTTATTAACAACAAAGCTTAAATTGTTGTAACGCTTGGTGCGTATAATTCATATCCAGGCACAAACGCACCCACGAACGCGAGCGCACAAGGAAACACAAACATACACGAACGCATGCACACGCACACGCAATGATGCGCATCCACGCACACGCTCTGCAATAATGAGTTATATTGCCTCGTCCTTGCGATACACTTGGCAACATTATAAATGAAATTGGAGAGAAAATGGAAACATCATTAATGTAAACATTGAAACATTCATAAATATCATATAGATGATCATTTTTTTTAATCGACCAATGTCTAGACACACGCACGCGTGCGTATAACTAGACATTTTTATATGCGAGATCCAGCATCACTCTCACCTGCGATGATTTGCCAAGTCCTCCACTGCCGACTTGTCCACATCAGTCCGCTGTCTGGGTTGCCCTGTAGATGACGCGGACGTGCCTCCCACATCCGACTCGGGTTCCCCAGCCGACCGCAGCAACACAGACCGGCCGACAGCTGCCTCGGCCTCGGAAGGAGTGAGTGTGTCGCTGGTGCTGAAATCATCACAGGCGCCAGAGAATGCAGGGGAGGTCAAAAGCGGAAGAAGGGAGCAGGGGGTGCTGAAAAGACGGGACATTATGGATGACACCTAGTCCTTTGCTAAGGTACTTCGGTAGCTCCAAGGTTATTTCATGGCCACACAACAGCACACCCTATTACACAGCAGCACAGCAGCACTCACACACACCCTATTTTTTTAGTAAAATTTATCCTCCCCAGCGGGGCGCGGGTTAAACATGGCCGCACATTATTAATTTGGCTGGTCATTCGGTAGGTACCTGTTTCTGTGGCTGCGATATATCACGCGCTGCCGAGCTGATTATCGTTTTTCTGGTTTCCGAAATTATATCGTGTATTTATCGGTATCATCTGCCCTTCAGTTCCTAAAAATCGCATATCGTGTATCGCAGAAGTTGGACCGGTTCGGTTTTTCTGCCGCTACGAATATCTTTGCAGCGATTGTGTGCTGTTTGCCGTTTCTTATTGATGTTTCAAGGCGAAATGCAGGATATATTGGGAGTTTCCAGTTTCTTGTTAAACAGAAACTTCTTGTTGCTCCAAATTGCGTTATCGAGCAGCAACAGCGTAATATCAATTTGAGAGTGAAGTTGATATACAAATTGCGTATCAAATTGGTGTAGGGGGGCTTGTCGGTGGGGAAAGACTGCCTGGAACAGCTAAATGTGGTGGCGAACTAACTCTCAAACATGTATTTTGCTCCAATCGTACATCCGGGCAAGGCCGTATAAGTACCTTAGGGTTCTGGATGAGTGTTTCGCATTGTCAGTGATGCACAAAGTGTTTCGCATTGTCAGTGATGCACAAAGGCCGTAGACAAGGAAAATTGACAACGTATGATGCTTAAACTTCACTTTCCACTACTGAATTCCGCCCGCAGAATTGCTTACACTCACACACATTCTAACCGTCGGCGGCTCACATTCTCCGTGACTTTGACACGCTGATTTGGTACTGTGTTGTTTACAGCGGTGTCGATTTTTGAAAACGATTGGAGGGGGGCCGAACAGGCACGGATCCAAGGAGAGCCTATTAACGTCATGGCTTTACACATTTTAATGAAATTCTAGGCAACTTGTACAAAAGAGAGTACTTTTTAATCAATTCATAATGCAAAAACAGACGAAATCGGATGAGTTTTGGAATTCTGTCGCACGACCCCTCAAACCAACGTTTTGGGTCGGTCTGCATTAGAGATGCAAAAAAAATCCCCAAAAAACAGGACCGGCCCCGCACCGCCACCGCTCATGCATGAGTTGGGACCGGCATCAAGCCCGGCCACATGTGTCCGCACCCGCCAGGCCCGGCACTCGGCAGCTAGGAATCTGCATGTTTACTTCATTCTACACTTAAAGGGAATAGGTCACCTTGAAAGTTGTCTCGAAGTTCAACCATACGGTGCATCTTGAGCTCAAAACTACGAATATGACTTTGGTTTGGACAACTGATGGATATATGTGGAGAAAGAAGTAAGTTTCTCTTTATATTTCACGAGAAATCGTACGATAGCAGCAGGCGTTACGGCTCCCCCGCTCCGCCTGACGCCAAGTACAGTCTCTGACAAGAGGCCGCCGCGCCGCCCGGGCGGCTGAGCGGATATTAACGAGGCGTCGTGACCAGAGACTACGTGCCTGAGAGTGTACCTGCCTCCGGCGGCGAGCCGGCGGCGGCGAGCCGGCGGCGGCGAGCGGCGAGCGAAAGGAACTGATCGTGGCCCGGAACAGCGGAATTGAAACCGGGCCCACTAGTCCTGTGTCGAAATTACTTAGCGTAGGGAGGTAATTCTTTCACCTCAACCCATTTTTAGATCTGCTCTACAAATCTGCTATCTCAGTCCAAAACTCAATGTTAAAGGTGAACTATTCCCTTTAACATCTTTTAGCAGGAATATTTATAGTTTGCAATGTGCATTTTGCACCATTTTAACACACACCACATTGAAACACCAATGGATAATGGATATATATGGACCATGGAGTAAAGAAATCCCACATAAGTCAGAACTTGAGATAAATAATCAACAACAGACTAACAGGAAAGTGGAATAGGTCAAGGTGAGTAGACTTCTTTCATCTTCGGTGGTTTGCAAAAATAAAAAGCATAAACATAAGACGCATGATAGATATATAGATCATGCAAGTCCAAACGAGCAGCTTAAAAGTATGTAATAAGTATGCATTCATCACTCAACATCACACAATGCAATGTTGGGGTTGTAATTGTAATAGCTTCTACAAACAATGTTCAGGCACTACAACCTACTTACCTATTTGATCAATGTTGACATGGACTAGTAAATAATAAATATACTTCACAGGATAATGGGGAAAGGGCAAGTTTACCTGGACATTTAAGTATGACAAACGTACTAAAAACATTGGGAGTGACAATCATATCTTGAATAATAAAAATAAAATAATCAATCTGTTTTAAATTACAGAGTATCCTCGGTTTTCTCACTATCCAAGCCAAGATATCTATAACTAACATCCAAGCCAGTCACACGCACAGAGCCACTCTTATACGGCCTTGGCACATATTTATACAGCCTTGGGCAGTGGGCACAGAGAAACAAAGCTACTTCACTGCCAAGGCCAAGGCCGTACAACTGCCTTGGCACAACTTCACTGCTGCGCGTAATGGCGGCTGAAGCATTGATCTATATTATATTATAGGTCAATGGGCTGAAGTATTTGACAATTGTGAAGCGTTGAGCTCAAAACGGCGCAGACAATTAATCCCGTCACCGAAAGGAATAACTTTATCACCATAAAACTTAAAATCACCAAAATGAAAATGTCAACATATTGCGGATTCGGCAGATGGACTTCTTTAAAAAGATTTAAACTTGAACTGGCCCCAAGGGATAGGATTTGATACTACAGCTTATTTTCGAATACAAACATGAACAATTGTCTTCACGCAATTCTGAGGCGTCGCGATTCTGAGGTGTGAAGTTGTGAATATCTGTCAAAATGACACATTCGCGAATATCGATCTGCTGCTTAATTGACACACGTGATTCTTTTACGGCCCAGTCCTGGCGAATTAGTCGCAAATGTGACTCATCAAAACACATTGTTTGGAAATTGGTTTTGAAGGTGTTGTTGGGGAGGGTGTCACGTGTAATTATGCAAGGTCATATATAAATTATGGAGCTATTGTGATAAGAAGTTGAAGTAGAACTAGACAGGTTTGCATTCTGGGATAGGTCTTGGCCACTTAAGATTTCTTTGCAAAATGTTTTTTGTTTGTTTGTGTTTTGCAGTCTTTCCACCTTTATAATTGTAATTGCATAAAATACAATATTTTGCATTACCAAAACTACAAATGATATGACTTGAATATGTCCTTTGTCATGTGGAACTAAATAGTAAATATGTATCAATAAATATTCTCAGTAATATGTATTTGCAATAGTATTAACAATAATTAGTATCATATACGTGGGTGGTTTTGTTCCATAGGTACTTATTTGTTATACAAAATAATTTGGGGTGACCTGGGGCAATGGGATGACTAAATATAAAATTGTTTGCCACCCCACCTAGTTACTAGTGATGACAGTGGAATATGATTTGGGGTAGTTGTTTCTGTTTGACTGCACTCGACTCTCGCACTGCTGCAGTGACTGAGCTGATGAATTGATTATGAATTGACCCTGTAGTTTGATTTATTAAGTTTCACTGGTGTGTCCACTCCTTACTAGGTCGTACTAGTTATCATTTTTAATTTTTAAGCTGTGACATTGTTATTTGTTATGATGGTGTTTTACAGTTTATATTTTTTTCTTAAATTTTTCATGATCTTTAAGCATGTATGTTCTGACTTCTGCCAATATTTATTTATACTTAATTAGTTTTTTTGTAATTGATAACTTGTGTTGAGCCCGGCATGAGACCGGCAAACCTGAGATCAGACACAGCTTCAGGCACGCCGGGCCTGAATTTGGGCCCAGCGCTGGCTCCGTGGTCCTGAAATTTGCGTCTCTAGTCTGCATCCTCCAGAAGGCCCGAGGCCTTGCTTGGAACCCTTACTTAGTAAAACGGCAATGTTAACCTGATATTGACTGGGGAGGGGGGGGGGGATATCTCCCCTGACGTATTTTCGCAATAGCTCAAAAACCAATAGCGACATCAACGTGAAACTTGAGGTACCTTCTCCTACACCGACTTTACGTCTTCTGTGCATAAATTAAGCAATTTTGACGATAAAAAAATCGAGATATAGTGAATTTAGTGACGTCACTACACACGACGTTTAATAACTTCACTGAAATGAGGCCAGGTGGTAAAATGAATATCACGATCGAATTATACGCGTAAAATAATCAATTGAACATGTGTCGCATGCCTTTCGTATATTTGTTTGCGCATAGTTACCTTTTGTAACCTGACCTTGATCGTGACCTTTGCCAAAATTCTCACTTTTGCTCATGCGGGATGTGCATTTTACCTTTAAGAGCGCTTTGGGTGATAATGGTCGAAATCGAAGACTTTGAATGGAAAGTATGGCCCATAACTCAAATATCTCGATTTTGATCTTTGACCTTACCGTGACCTGATATTTGACCTCAATTTTTAAAACAAGCATGATTTAAATGCGTCCTATTGAGAGCTTTCGAATGCCTTCTTGCGCATCTTGCTGCGCTCATTGGTTCGAAAGATTACCAGGGGCCGATATCCCCCCCCCCCCCCCCAGTCAATGGCGTTCGAATTTAACGCCATGCATTGACTGGCAATACCACGGTTGCGGTATTGCCAGCATTGCATGTGCGGGGACAAACTTTATCCTCCATATTGCTAGGGTTGTTTGAACACGCTCAACGATTCTTTGGAAATATAAAAAACGGCCTCGCGGAGCGCCGTCATTTTCATGTCTACCGGGCATCGTATTATTGATTCTTTGCGCACCTTTTCGGATTTTTTTTTACCCGGGAGCATTCTAAGTCACGGTTCTATACATACAGCCGTTACCTGAGGTAGAACTGACCTATGGGTCAGGTAAAGCGGCCCATCCCCATTAAAGTTCAAGCTTGACGGCAATGGGAGGTAAGAAGGTCACCCCCCTCTACACACAAATATACTATAGCTACGACACGCAAAACGGTGTCCTCCCGATTATATTTCCATCCAACACTTGTAATGTCCGTTTCTAACACCGTCACTCTACTGTCGAAAAACTCCAGTGACCAGTCATGACACATGTTGATGGGTACGAGGGGAAATTTCACGCGCATCACGCAGCACTGGGACTATATACATGCCCAAACTCAAATCGGTACTAAAATGCGTCTTCCAAATCAATGCCTCCAGATCACAAGAGAAGGAAAAAACTACAAACTTCAGATAGGAGAGAAACATTGTATCGCCGATATCCCCCCCCCCCCCCCTTTGTCTTCGTGCGACGTAACGACGGTGGTATTAGGTAGTCTACGGTTAGTAAAACTAAACAAATTATCAGCAGCTTGGTTTTCCATGAATCACTGCGAATGAAACCTTTATGTTGCAGGTAACTAATCTGAGGCCAGAGACGAGGCGGATCCAGAAAGCAAAGAAATTGGTTTGGGGAGCAAATCCCAAAAAGTCTCACACATGTATATTAAATTCCCCGGATTTCGCCTCTTTATACACGAAGAGGTGATTTAAAACAAACGTTTCTTAGTAAAAGCTGCTTAGATTTTCTTTTGAAATAGGAAACGTGTCAATTTGTTTGCCGATTTCAGCCCGTGTGGGAGGCTTGGCCGCTTTGCTTCCTCTTGGATCCGCCAGCGGCCAACAACATTTGGGGGAGGGGGGGGGAGGGCGAGGGTAAACATTGGGGGGAGCGATGGTACCATTGTGGGAGGGGCGAACTCAACATGGGGGGGGGGGGCGATGGCCAGCCCAAAGGTTTATAAATCGACACCTATGGTTGTGTATTGGCCCACTTGTTGTGCGGGAACCGTGGGTAAAATATGACACGTTCGTATATCTTTGGCGATGTACCAGACTAGCGCACATGGTGTTGAATGCAGAGAAGTTACATCGATGCACAGTACACACGATTTATTACATATAAGCATGAGTGTAAAAGGAAGGGAAGCGAGAACCAGATGGGAATTTCTGAATCCCCAATTAGAAGCGAAACAATACGAGGGTTTCACTAACATTGCGAAGCTAATTCGATCACATATCTTCGCCAGGGCATATTTGGCGGTCGGTGGTCGTATTTGGCGACAGAAGAGCGAGAGTGAGAGTGAGAGCGAGCGAGCGCAAGAGAGGGAGAGAAGCGAGAGCGAGAGCGAGAGCGCATTTATCTGTAGGTTGTAGGTTATAGGTTGATATATAGGTTTCTCATCCTCCGCTCCTCACAGGATCGGCGGGGACACCACTCTCCGCGTCGCTACACCCGTCCCTCCACAGCGGTGTAGTGCGGAGAGTAGTGACGTCACTACACCCGTCCCTCCACAGCGGTGTAGTGCGGAGAGTGGTGACGTCACTACACCCGTCCCTCCACAGCGGTGTAGTGCGGAGAGTAGTGACGTCACTACACCCGTCCCTCCACAGCGGTGTAGTGCGGAGAGTAGTGACGTCACTACACCCGTCCCTCCACAGCGGTGTAGTGCGGAGTGTGGTGACGTCACTACACCCGTCCCTTCACAGCGGTGTAGTGCGGAGTGTGGTGACGTCACTACACCCGTCCCTCCACAGCGGTGTAGTGCGGAGTGTGGTGACGTCACTACACCCGTCCCTCCACAGCGGTGTAGTGCGGAGTGTGGTGACGTCACTACACCCGTCCCTCCACAGCGGTGTAGTGCGGAGAGTAGTGACGTCACTACACCCGTCCCTCCACAGCGGTGTAGTGCGGAGAGTAGTGACGTCACTACACCCGTCCATCCACAGCGGTGTAGTGCGGAGAGTAGTGACGTCACTACACCCGTCCATCCACAGCGGTGTAGTGCGGAGAGTAGTGACGTCACTACACCCGTCCATCCACAGCGGTGTAGTGCGGAGAGTGGTGACGTCACTACACCCGTCCCTCCACAGCGGTGTAGTGCGGAGAGTAGTGACGTCAATACACCCGTTCATCCACAGTCCACCATTCACGCCTTCACTCTCGTCCCTCTGCCTCGCTCTCAACTCTCTCCGCTATCGCCGACGTCTGTCCCGCACTCCGCCGTCCCCACCGCCACTCCACCGCACTACGCCGTCCCCAACGCCACTCCAATCTGTTCATCACTGCGCTCTTCTCCGCGTTAGAGTACTGCGCCCCACATCACAGTGCTGCTGCATTCCCTCTTCACATAACTTGTATGTACGCAAGTCATGTACGCCCGCTGTCTCGCAGACTCGCTGTCTCGCTGACGCGCAGACTCGCTGTCTCGCTGACGCGCAGACTCGCTGTCTCGCTGTCGCGCAGACTCGCTGTCTCGCTGTCGCGCAGACTCGATGTCTCGCAGTCGTCGCGCCGGCGGCTGGCGGCGCCTACCCCGTGTTCCCACAGGTACTGCACTTGACGTCGCGCAGACACCAGAGACAGAGGAGGCCGCACGGGAAGCACACGATGGCCAGGATGATGCCGCAAAAAGTGAACTCCTTCTTGGCGTAGTAGCCCTCCTGAAACCCACGATGGAATAAGTCAGAGGCATAAGTCCCATGAGTCAGAGGCACCCCACCCCTGACTTATGGGAAACTGGCGGATGAGAGGTCCCTAACGATACACCAAATTTGAACACAATCGGCTCAGCCGTTCCTGAGATATAGAATAGGGGTGAGCACGTGCGCACGTTCAGAGGCACCCTACCCCTGACTTGTGGAAAGGCAACGGCTGAGAGGTCCCTAACCACACACCAAATTTGAACACAATCAGCTCAGCCGTTCCTGCGATATAGAATAGGGGTGTGCACGTGTGCACGTTCGGAGGCACCCCACCCCTGACTTGTGGAAAATTGGTAGCGGAGGGGTCCCTAACCACATACCAAATTTGCACACAATCCGCTCAGCCATTGCAGAGTTTTTACGAGAAAACACTTATCAACACCCCTCACGCGGCACGCGCCACGCGCAGTGGTAGGCACCTACATGAGTCGGAACTGGTCTCAAACAGGGTAGGTTGGATGGAGCTGCTCAGCAAGGAAGTCAGCTTGTCAATCGGACGTATGGTTGCAGATATATGAGCTTCTCAAAAGCGTCGCCACGGGTCGGGTCGGGCCGGGCCGCTCATAATCATATTTTTCCCATATACCACGGAAGGACGAGCGAGCGCTTCGCTCTCGCTCGTATTAACTTATATGCGCCACTCGGCTGCTACTGGACTGGCTTTTTGCTTTCGGGAGACACTGGCTCGGTGGTCATGGGGGTCGGGGTCAGGGGTTTGATATATATATATATATATATATATATATATATATATATATATATATATATATATATATATATATATATATATATATATATATATATATATATATATATATTTAGGAGGTCGGTGGTTCGATACAAGGCAACGTCACTGGCGTGCTTTTTTCTATCTTCTTCATAAGCTCCGCGCATCTCACTGTTCTGCATGCTGGCCACCCGGGGTGCCTGTAACTGTACAGGAGGACGGATCGTCCCGGAACCGGTGACTGCCGCCGGCTCGTTGTGCCGGGTAGTCGTTTGTGGACGGATGGCCGAAACGGATGCGGATGAAGTAACTCATGTACTTGGAGTAATGGATGAAGTAGTTATCCGAAAACTACCTCGTTTTGTAAACTTTGGACGCATTTGGACAGAACTTGGACGAAATGGCTTGCATATTTAATTTAATAAATTTAGTCCGAAACTTTTGAATGGATATTGCCTAGGTCAGGACCCGGCCAGTTTGAGGACCAGTTTGATTACCGAGCAGAGCGAGGTCTTCCGTCAACTATGGGGAAAATCTACGTATGAGCGGCCCGACCGTAGCCATGGTTTTCAGAAGCTTATTTCTTTGCAGCTATTCGGTCGAAGTTACTGGAAACTTGCACACAAAAACGTTCATGTCATAAAACTATCCGCCGGTGTTTCCTTTCAGCAACCACAAAGTGTGCCTAAACAACAATTAGTGTACAGCTGAAGTTTGTTCACCATGGACTCACGTGCTTTTGTGAAAAAGCTTAAAACATATTTATTTGTGGTCGGGAGTCCATACACTGGAGTTTATGGTCAGTAGGTCGCGTGACTAAGCCAAATTGTCCGAGACTTGATTTTTATATATCGCTTGCTGCAGCTGCACACTAAATCGCTTTGCAGACTCGCGCTTCAAAATTCGCAGTTTGAGGCCTCGACTTCGTCTCGGCCACAAACTGTGAATTTTGTCGCGCTCGTCCACAAAGCTATAATAGGGCACATTAACGCCATAACATGCCCGTTTTTCTGCAACCGAAATTCCATTTAAATTCATGTCAACTTCCATCAAGAAAAGTAAAAACATTGTCCTGATCACTTCCATTCTTCCATTGCACTGATACTTTTTACAAATGCTTTTATGATATTGAAACCTGCAATATTTCCGAACAAAGTATGGATTTATGTCTCCAAAACTGGGGGGGAACAATCCCCCCAGCCTGACGACTGGGGGTACGGGGGTACGGGTACGGTGTACGATTTTTTTGCCATGCCAGAATCGATTTCGATACATAAGTCTTCGATGGTAAACAAAATTGGAGATATTTTTTCTTCTTATCAAAATATTTTATTTATATTTTTGTATTTGGAAAAATCATGGCCAACAGCACATTTTTGGTAATAACTTTGCACACAAGTGTGTTAGAGAGCTCAAAGCAACGGTAATATGCTTATCTCGTCGACCTGATTTAAATGATATATAACATGAGCCGCTCTCGCTCTGTGGCTTCAACGTCACGTGACCTGAGGTAACCCGGTGCAGCCCACGTCAGGTCGACCAAGACATAACACCCTACTTCTCATATTTCGATGAAAATACGTGTCGGGGGTTATCTGGGCCATACATTCACGCTGTGAAATTTTCAGCTTCGTCCGTCGAATGGTTTTCGAGTTATAGCCTCAGGCATCTTTTCGATGTCGTGCAAAGCTCTAATATTCAGCGGGCAATATCTCCCATATAAATAATTATAATTATAGAAACCTATATATCGTTAGAATCACCATGGACCATAAATTAATGTAATGTATTTTTGTAGTTGAAAATTTGAATTAAAAAAATTGACATGACTTAAAGTCAGGTCACGTGATATCGTAATATTCTCAGTTAAAATTCGTGTTTTTTTTAGGTGGAATAGGAGGATGCAGGCTCTTCGAATCACGTGACACCTGTGACACTCAGTGATCAAGATCACGTGATGATATAATTCAATATTTCGCCGATAGAAGCTTCTGTGGATCCTCAAGAAACCAAATTTTCGCATCCTTATTTGCAGACCAAGGATACTATACATAAGTCGCTAAAGTGTCTTCTAAAGATAAAATGTTAAACTTTGTCAAACAAAACGAAAAATTACAACAAATTACATATTGTATAACCAAGCCAGGTGATTTCAGAAATCAGCCTCAGGTCACGTGACCTTGAGGTCATGGAGTGATCTGCAGGGGTATGTTATGTATCATTGAATGCAGCTCAACGATGCAAATATATTGCTGTTGAGTTAAGTTCTCTATCACAATTACGTGCAAAGTTATTACCAAAGCGCGGTGACCAAGATTTTCCAAATACAAAAATGTAATTAAATATTTTGAGAAAAAACCGATCTGCAATTTTGTGTTACCATCGAAGTCTTTATGTATCAAAGTCGATTCTGGTATGAGAAAAATTCCGAATTTGAAATGGCCACTTTATACAATCACATGATCTGACCTGATATCACATTTTACAAATTCCAGAATTTTCGCATTTTCAAAATAACTATCATATTAATCTAAGGTTTCTGACAATTCTGATGATATATAATTATATAATGATAATGATAATTATCATTATATAATGGTATATAATGATATATAATTCTGCTGATGATATATGATATATGACTCCCATGATTTAGATGGGAGATATCGTCCGCTGAAAATTAGAGCTTTGCGCGACATCAAAAAGATGTCTGAGGCTATAACTCGAAACCCATTCGACGGACGGGGCTGAAAATTGCACAGCGGGAATCTACGGCCCAGATAACCCCCGACACGTAGTTTCATCGAAATATGAGAAGTAGGGTGTTATGTCTTGGTAGACCTGACGTGGGCTGCACTGGGTGACTGACCTCAGGTCATGTGACGTTGAAGCCACAGAGTGACTACAAGATTCATGTTATATATCATTTAAATCAGGTCGACGAGATAAGCATATTACCGTTGAGTTGAGCTCTCTAGCACAATTACGTGCAAAGTTATTACCAAAGACGTGCTGGTGACCATGATTACTAATACAGAAATGTAAATAAAATATTTTGAGAAAAACCCATCTCCAATTTCTTACCATCGAAGACTTATGTATCGAAGTCAATTTTCGGATGAAAAAAATCAGAATTTTGAATGGCCACATTACAAAAACACGTGATTTTAGCTAACATCACGTGTTGAATTTTTGTCTTCAAAAAGTATTTATATCATATTAATCTAAGGGTCATGATGATTCTGATGATATTTACGTTTACATGACTCGGATGATTAAGATTGGAGATATTGCCCGATGAAAATTAGAGCTTTGCGCGACATAAAAATGAAGCCTGAGGTATAACTCGAAATTATTCGACGGACGGGGCTGAAAATTTCACAGCGTGAATATACGGCACAGATAACCCCCGACACGTAATTTTATTGAAATCTGAGAGGTAGGGTTTTATGGTTTGGTCAATCATTCAATGGAATACCCCAGCTAACAGCTGACTGGGGCGGCTTGTTAGGACCGAGGGGCATTCCACGACAAATCGGTCAAAAATAATTAAATTTGACACCCTCATATTTTCGAAAATTCTGAAAAGGGGTTTATAGGGTAATCTCGGGCGCTAAAACCAGTTGTAACAATCTTATTTATTTTCTTCAGATCAACGATCACCGAGTTAAAGCCTCGGGCATTTTTGAGAGGTCATGTTGTAAGGCCATCTTTGATCGCCTGTAGCTTGTCAATGAACATCACGAACATAATATAATTCCATATGTTTGAGCTCACAATGATACGAAAAAACGTTTGTAAATTTCTGATTTTCCTTTTGTTTTGTTTTTTGACCCCGTGACCTCGTGACCTAGTTTTCCAGGAAATACCTTGATATGCGGCACCACAAAATTTGCATTTTTGTCTGAAGCCAAATCGGTCTTTATGAATATTATTTTTTTGAAGTAAAAAAATGGGTTTTGCATATAAATAGTACTTTCAAGCTTCGCAAAAACTCCGGTAGGCGGCGCTGCAACATATATCTGTGTATCTTCGGACTGGGTAGAGATATCGAGGTGCAGTAAAGGACAGTGGATAGGTCTGAGTATTCTGAGAAGAAAATGTAAAAATATTTGTGTGATCTTAGGTCTAGTGAACTAGTGACTAGTGAACGGTTCATTGTAAGGAGAGGGTAACTCAATGAAATTTGCCCTGGAGCGCCGGATGGAGGCCCGACTAGTGAACGGTTCATTGTAAGGAGAGGGTAACTCAATGAAATTTGCCCTGGAGCGCCAGATGGAGGCCCGACTAGTGAACGGTTCATTACAAGGAGAGGGTAACTCAATGAAATTTGCCCTGGAGCGCCAGATGGAGGCCAGACTAGTGAACGATTCATTACAAGGAGAGGGTAACTCAATTAAATTTAGCCTGGAGCGCCGGATGGAGGCCCGACTAGTGAACGGTTCATTACAAGGAGAGGGTAACTCAATGAAATTTGCCCTGGAGCGCCGGATGGAGGCCCGACTAGTGAACGGTTCATTACAAGTAGAGGGTAACTCAATGAAATTTGCCCTGGAGCGCCGGATGGAGGCCCGACTAGTGAACGGTTCATTACAAGGAGAGGGTAACTCAATGAAATTTGCCCTGGAGCGCCGGATGGAGGCCCGACTAGTGAACGGTTCATTACAAGGAGAGGGTAACTCAATGAAATTTGCCCTGGAGCGCCGGATGGAGGCCCGACTAGTGAACGGTTCATTGCAAGGAGAGGGTAACTCAATGAAATTTGCCCTGGAGCGCCAGATGTAGAACAGACTGATAAATATCCACAGGGGCGACGGAAGAAGGGGGAAGGGAAGCAGCTGCCCCCCCCCCCCCCCCCCCTCGCACACACACACTCAAGAAGTTGGGGGTGGGGAGGGGGGGGGGATATATGATTTAGCTTTCCATATACATTTGTAAGAGGGGCCCCTCAAGAAGTTAGTTCGATTTTTTTTTACCAAACAAAAAATGACTGCGGGCCCCGAGGGTTCCCCAGCGAGCCTCATGGGCCCTCTAAGGTTGACAGAAGGCACTCAGTTGGCCTGAGGGGGGTCTTCGGTAGACCTGAGACTTCAACATAGGCCTGTCCGACGGTTTTTGTCGACCATTTAGAGGCCCTGCAAAATATAGTGGCCTAAATCCAAGGAGATACCATTTCGCGACATTTTTTTTTTGGGGGGGGGGGGGGGCGGGGGGGGGGGGCTTTGTCCGAGAGGGTCCCCATTGGTTTCTCTCCCCCCATCCGAAAATACCATCCACCGCCACTGAATATCCATTGTGAGGAGAGGCAATCTCTGATGCTTTCCAAGTCGGAGGGAGTACGTAGCGACCTGGTGCGCTGCGTGGACTAGGTTCTACAGCGGTTTCTAAATGAAGGTCATGATCATCATGCATAGCTTATGTTTATCATCAAAATCGGACGTTGCAAGTGGTTAGTTTTGCACTAATCTTTTAGCGTTTTTGGGTCTTTTGCAACAAAATCAAGTTATTTTTAAGGGGCAGTAGTGTAGCGTTGGGAAATGACGGGGTCATGGGGGTAGTGAGAGTGGGAGGGTAAGATAGAGGACAGGGAACTGCACCAGGTTCCGTTCTACTCTTGCATGTGGAGGGACGACTTTTCTTATTTAATTTTGTTCATAATATAATCGTTTCAATTAGTGCATCTTCCCTCAATTTCTTTGTTGCTTTTGTTACTTCGGCCACGCCCTTTGCTTTGTTAATGCAATGTGACCAGTGCAGCTTCATATAACCTTATAATTTTGGTTCTCTTTGATAACCCTCGCCCTACGGGACCTTTTTTCACCTTCACCCTACGGAGGGGGGTGCTGACAGGCCCCTTGTTAACTTCCAAGCCAAGCAACTTAGAGCAATGCGGTAAGACCCAGCATGTTGCCTGTCATGAGAGGAATCTAACAGTATGCGATTTTTAGGTATAAGGTCAACGGATGACCTTCCAGGTCAAGTGAATGACCTCGGATTTACCACGTCCAGAACAGCGATTTGCTCTTCAGAAAACCTAAAAATTAGAAATTGATAAATTTTGATTTTGTGGGGATTTTTCCATTTTATTTTTTATTTTAGGGGTCAAAAACCCGAAATTGAGAATCCCAGATTGCTATTTTAAAGATAATGCCATTTTGTATCTTTGGTGAAATGCGTTTGCAATTTGCTTTAAAACTCTGTTCTCTACGGTTTTTCAAATATTTCTCATTTTTTTACCAACATGACGTCATCAAAACATTATCTCCCAAACTACTTAAACAATGTCAATTAACTTTTTTACAGCCTACGTATAATTGTTGTACACTCAGCTGACACAAATTTCAGCAAGATGCACTGCATGTGTAAAAAGTTATTCAAGAAAAACCTCAGGGGAGGGGGCTGTCAGCCCCCCCCCCCCCCCCCCGTAGGGCGAGGGATAATGCATCTTGCTGATCAAATCGTATTCTACAATAATCGATCAGATAGTCCTTTCAGTCATTGTATTTCCATTATTACGACAAATGCCGCCTTTGACTGCTGCTGCTGCTCCCTTAACCCTCGCCCTACGGGAGTTGTTTCACCTTCGCCCTACGGGGGCCTGACAGCCCCCCCCCCCTGTTAACGTCCAAACCAAGCACCTTAGAGCAATGCGGTAAGAACCAGCATGTTGCCTGTCATGGGAGGAATCTAACAGTATGCGATTTTTAGGTTTCAGGTCAACAGGTGACCTTCCAGGTCAAGTGAATGACCTCAGATTTACCACGTCCAGAACAGCGATTTTGCTCTTCAGAAAACCTCCAAATTAGAAATTGATTAATGTAAATAAAAAGTAATTTTCCTAGCCCAGTTTGGCTCATAAATACAAAAAGGTAATTATTTGTTCGTATCTTGTCCAAAAATGTAAAAAACAGTTATTAAAAAAATGACGTCATCAGTTTCTTACACTTAGGGAGCCATCACTCAGTCAAAAAAGGAAGATATTGCTTTGAAATTTGGTATGGGTATTGTCCATACTCAGTTCTCTCACATATATATAACGATTTTTCTAATATCTTTGAAAATTTTGATTTTATGGGGATTTTTTATATTTTTTTTTTTTTTTAGGGGTCGAAATACAAAATCTTTAAAATCCGAGATTGCTGTTTTAAAGAGAATGCCATTTTGTATCTTTGGTGAATTGCGTTTGCAATTTGCTTTAAAACTCTGATTTCTACGATTTTTACAATATTTCTCGTCTTTTCAACAACATGACGTCATCAAAACATGATTATCTCCCAAACTACTTAACCAATTTCAATTAAATTTTTACAGCATACGTATAATTGTTGTAAACCCAGCTACCACAAATTTCAGCAAGATATGCCGGATGTGTAAAAAGTTATTCAAGAAAAACCTCAGTGGAGGGGGGGCGGCTATCAGCCCCCCCCCTCGTAGGGCGAGGGTTAAAATTGTTATGGATATGCCGACGTCGATCGTATTTCTAATTGTAAAATTACTTGCAAATAGCTCTTTTCCTCGTGTTAATTTGAATTCTTCTTTGGAAACACTGCTTCTTATTTGGCCGTCTTACTTCGCGTATATCGTACATGTAATTTCTTCCGTAATAATTGACTGTGATTTTCACTGGCTATTATCGAGTACTTAGCCGAAACCAGATTGTGATTTTCTGTCAAATGGCATCAATAGTGTCGGTTTTATCATCAGCATTTCCTCTTAGCAATGAGTCTTCCCTCACTCTCGAATATCTTCTCTCTGTTGCTTTTGGTGGCACAGCTGTCCCACTGCTTTCGGGCGGGCTGTCCTGGCTTAGCGCTAACTCATATAGGGGGGGGGGGGGGGGGTGCGATGTGGCGGCTAGGCGATAAGGGCGGTTAGTACTGGCACGCAAATGGGACTGGTACCGTACTAATGGGGTACAGAGGGCGTACCACCCGGCTGGCGCTATCTCGCCACCGCCGCTCGCCGACTCAGCCGCTCTCTGATGATGGCTGTGATGACTGCAGTTGCTTAGACTTGCAGTTTCAGGCCTCTGGTCCGGATTGTTGTTTGTCTGGGTTGGATGCGGGGAGAGGGGGACGACTGCCGCCGCCAGCTCGGAAATGCGCCAGCTCGGAATTCCATAACTTCGTAATTGTCAGTAACATGGGCCAGACCTGGCGGCGCGTTACCCAGCCCGGTCCGGCACCCTGCCCGCCAGGTCTGATCCAGCCAAGTAAAGTTACCTTGGATCCATCGCCGATTCTGTGGCTCTAAATGTTGCCACTCTAGCGCTGAGTCACCACTTCAACTGTCACCCCTCTACTCTGACATTTGTGCCGTCCTGCCCAGCAAGGCCAGCCAGACAGCCTGTCTGACATTTGTGCCGTCCTGCCCAGCTCACCTACGTTAGCCAAACATCACCTGAGTCGTCACCATATGTAAACCAACCAACCCACCGTGCGCTAATCGATCAACTCACCGTGTGTTAACCGATCAACTCACCGTGTGTTAACCGATCAACTCACCGTGTGTTAACCGATCAACTCACCGTGTGTTAACCGATCAACTCACCGTATGTTAACCGATCAACCCACCGTGTGTTAACCGAACAACCCACCGTGTGTTAACCGATCAACCCACCGTGTATCAACCAATAAACCCCATCTGCCTGCTGCCTACTGTCTCTAATCACTGTAGTTTTGACCAAGGCCAAGGCTCGTTTCATTGCGTGCATGCTCATTGTTCATGCACTGTCTTTGACTCCCTACTCAGAACTCAGTACTCAGTGACTCCCTACTCTGTACTCAGTACTCAGTGACTCCCTACTCAGTACTCAGAACGCAGTGACTCCCTACTCAGTACTCAGTACTCAGTGACTCCCTACTCAGTACTCAGTACTCAGTGACTCCCTACTCAGTACTCAGTACTCAGTGACTCCCTACTCAGTACTCAGTACTCAGTACTCAGTGACTCCCTACTCAGTACTCAGTACTCAGTGACTCCCTACTCATTACTCAGTACTCAGTGACTCCCTACTCAGTACTCAGTACTAAGTGACTCCCTACTCAGTACTCAGTACTCAGTGACCCCCTACTCAGTACTCAGTACTCAGTGACTCCCTACTCAGTACTCGGTGACTCCCTACTCAGTACTCAACACTCAGTGACTCCCTACTCAGTACTCAGAACGCAGTGACTCCCTACTCAGTACTCAGTACTCAGTGACTCCCTACTCAGTACTTAGTACTCAGTACTCAGTGACTCCCTACTCAGTACTCAGTACTCAGTGACTCCATACTCAGTACTCAGTGACTCCCTACTCAGTACTCAGTACTCAGTGACTCCCTACTCAGTACTCAGTGACTCCCTACTCAGTACTCAGTACTCAGTGACTCCCTACTCAGTACTCAGTACTCAGTAACTCCATACTCAGTACTCAGTGACTTCCTACTCAGTACTCAATATTCAGTGACTCCCTACTCAGTACTGACAGACAGACAGACGTGTATTGGAGTCATCCACAATCGGCTTGTGGCTATTACAACCCCACAACAAATCAAAAAAAAAACATGTCAAACAAACAAAGACAAAAGGTTTAAGCAATGGCATCGTAGATATGGTACAGGCGCAGTAAAGATGCGAACAGAAAAGCGCACGGGGGGGGGGGGGGGCAGAGCGTAGCGTTGGGTATAGATAGCAGTTCAGTCGGGGCGAGGCGTAGCCGCCAGCAAGTGTCGCCTCAGGTGAGGGCCGAACAGAGGCGTAGGGAGTCGCAAAAGCTCAGGCGGGACAGTGTTGAATAAGACAGGCGCCCGGCAAACAAATCGCCTTTTGCCCATCTCGGTGCGGGACCTAGGCACGTAGAGCTCATGGTCCCGCCGTGTTGGTCGGTCGTGTACCTCCGCCACAGTGGTAAGGCCGGCGGCCAGTGACTCCGGTTCCCCGCGGCATCTCACTTTGTATGTCAGACACAGCGTTTGATGATTAGTGAGCTGCTTTGCATTGAGCCAACCCAGTCTGTTCAGCAAGTCCGAAACGTGATCAAATTTTTGGCGACCGTAGATGACTCGGGCTCCATAGTTGATAATTTTTTAATACGATACAAATTTCGCTGAGTGCCGTTTCCGTAGACCGTAAGGCAATACCGAACTTGCGAAAGAACCAGGGCGTCGACAAGGGTGTGAATTACGGACGACGGCAGGTGTCCCCTCAAGTGTGAAAGGCCACTAAGGATTCCAAAGCATCGTCTGGTAATGAGGGAGATATGTGAATCCCAGCTTAGAGTTTTATCAAACATTACGCCGAGATTTTTGGCATCTGCGACTGGCAGGAGATCGTTGTCACGAAATTTCACGGAAAAATTTGGGACGTGCCGAACGTTTGGCGGACTGCCTAAAAGCATCATCTGGGTCTTCCCTACGTTAACTTTCAATCCATTTGCTCTGAACCAGATATCAAGGGAAGATAAAGTTTGCTCCATGCGCATGATAAGGTTCTGGAACTCCGATTTGTTACCACTTATCAGAATTTGAGTATCGTCTGCATACTGGACTACTGTGGCATCTTCCGCGAATAGGTTGAGGTCATTAGAAAAGATGCTATAAAGCAGGGGGCCGAGCGATGAACCTTGAAAAACACCAACATTGTTAGGTAGGGAAAGCGACTTTTTAGTCAGACCTGCATTGTCCGTAATGCTTACACTCTGGGTGTGATGTTTTAAGTAGGCCGAAAACCACGAGGTGTCAATGCCGTAGGCTCGTAATTTGGAGAGTAGCTTAGAGTGGTCGATCACATCAAAGCATTTACTAAGATCAAGCAGGCAGAGTAGTGATAACTCATCTCGGTCGTTCGCGGCAAGAATTTGATCGGATACAGATATCAGTGCCGTCTCAGTTGAATATCGGGGTCGAAGTCCGTGCTGGGTGGGTGACAGGAGGTGGTTGCTAGACATGTAATGGTACAGTTGCTGGTGTACTGCGCGCTCTACAATTTTAGCAATAACAGAGACAATAGAGATGGGACGGTAGTTGGAGGGGTCGGTGGGGTCGCCAGACTTGAATATGGGGTGAACCAGGGAATGTTTCCATGATGCAGGAATATCGGAGTAAAGTATGCTACAATTAACCAGACGCAAGATCAGAGGCCAGATGGCGTCAAATGAGAGCCAAATCATACGGATGCTGATGCCATCCTCACCACATGCCGCTGAGCCATTCAATGAGAACACGACAGTACGCAGCTCTGACAGCGATAGCGGCGCAAGGACTAGCGAACACGCTCCCACACGCGGCAGACGGCAGGGGAGGTCCGGCGGGTCTCCCATTTCGCTAACCTCACTCGCCACTCGCGGGCCTACACTGACAAAAAAATCATTCAGTTGGTCAGGTGTCGCATCTGGTAACTTGCGACTAGCCTTGTTGCTACCTACTATTGAGCTGATATGATGCCATACAGACCGGTTTTTGCCTTCACATATTCGCCGCTGTATGTCGTTGCGGGTGTCGCGTCTAATTGCGGACCGTACAGCGCGGTTCAGGTCGCGGTACATTTCTGAGCCGTGCCCATGTGCCGCGAGCACAGCCCGACGGCGAGCCATGAGGGTTTTTGTATCGTTACAAACTGGCGGGGCATTTGGGTTGCGGAGACGAATTGTACGGATGGGGGCGTGAGCGTCAAATATCGGTAAAAACGTTGCGACAAAGTTATCCCACATAGCCGTGACTGTGATCGAGTTTAGAGCATGACTCCAGTCGGCAGCTACAAGGTCGCAATGTAGTGCGTAAGGATCGACGCGGCGGAGACAGCGGGTGCGAACTATGCGTGGAGGGGGACGAGATCGTGGTAGATCGATACAGACATGTACAAATTTGTGAGGACTAAAGTCGCAGAATATCACATTGCAGCGTGTCACCAGGTGAGCACAGTTCGACATGAAAATATCTAAAATCGAGCCAGATGAATACGTGCTGCCATTGACAAACTGATGCAGTGAATAGTCGGATATAAAGTGATTCAGAATCTTTTTCGCAGGGTCTGAATCATGCTTTTTCATATCACAATTGAAATCGCCACAGATGATGACTTTAGTTCTAGCATAGTCCAAAAGCACCTGCTGGTACTGACACTCCAGCTCGTCGAAGTCAGCTTTCATGTCCGCTACACCTCGTCTAGGGGGCCTGTAGACCGTACACATCACGAACTGCCGCTTCTTGTCGGGCTTGATGAGGGCCCATAAAGTCTCTAACTTGCTGTTCGGGGTACCACCTTTGTTGACTTTGAGCAGCGTGATGATAATGCCGTTCTTGACAGCCAGCGCCACCCCGCCGAAACCGCGCTTGTCGGGTCGGTCGGCCCGGTAAAGTTGAAAGCCAGGTAGGGTTAGCAGGCGATTTGGAGTAGAAGGGGTCAACCAGGACTCAGTGATGCCCATTATATCGTAGTGGCCTTGATGTAAATGTCCGCAAAGTTCCAGAAGTTTGGGTTTGATTGACTGGATGTTGATAAGTCCGATTTGGAGTCCGAGCCCGGCGTTTTGGGTCTGTCCGTTCTCTGAAGATAGTGGAGAAGGTGAAGGTGAAGAGTGGCGATCTACACGGCGAGGCCCGCAGGCCCCAACGCCTTCCTTCCGGCTGGTGTTCGGCAGATCCGGCCCAACCCGGAGTTCAGCCGCCGGATCACGCCTCGTGCCGGTGGCACGTCCATAGCTGGCGGTGAGGGGGATCCGGACCCCTGTTCCAGAGGCGGATTCAGGGGCGGTGAGGGGGATCAGAGCGCGGGCGTGGTTCAGGCGTCGTAGTTGTTCCTCGTCGATGGCGTGACGACGACGTGCCTGGACGCGATGGCCGGCTCTTCTCCCCCTGCGGTGCCGCCTTACGCCGCCTCTGCCCGGGTGGGCGCCGGGTGGCGAGTGATGGATGGCGGTAGGAGGGTCGGCCATGTGAAGTGTTCCCCTGTCCGGCGCGCGGGCTGCTGTCGACGTCGACGGTAGACTGGAGACGGTAGGGGAGTGCCGGCCTTGTGATTGGTAGAGACGGCGGTGGTAGGTTCTTCCAGAAACGGTAGAATGGAGTTTCGGTGAGCGAGGCCCATGGCCAAAATTGAAAATACTAAACGAGGAAAAAAGATATTGAACACAAAAAAGAGGCACGAAAATCACTTCGGGCAGTCCGTAAACACTACTTGCTAAAACGAGACAAATCTTGCAGGTGGCCGAAACTTAACACCGCGCGAAATCACTAGAACTGAGGAGCGACGCGAGGGGGCGGCTGCCGGTGGTGGCGCTCAGCCCTGAACAAGTACTCAGTACTCAGTAACTCCATACTCAGAACGCAGTGACTCCCTACTCAGTACTCATTACTCAGTGACTCCCTACTCAGTACTCAGTACTCAGTGACTCCCTACTCAGACTCAGTGACTCCCTACTCAGTACTCAGTGACTCCCTACTCAGTACTCAGTACTCAGTGACTCCCTAATCCCTACTCAGTACTCAGTGACTCCCTACTCAGTACTCAGTACTCAGTGACTCCCTACTCAGTACTCAGTACTCAGTACTCAGTGACTCCCTACTCAGTACTCAGTACTCAGTGACTCGCTACTCAGTACTCAATACTCAGTGACTCGCTACTCAGTACTCAGTGACTCCCTACTCAGTACTAAGTACTCAGTGACTCCCTACTCAGTACTCAGTACTCAGTGACTTCCTACTCAGTATTCAGTACTCAGTGACTCCCTACTCAGTACTCAACACTCAGTGACTCCCTACTCAGTATTCAGTACTCAGTGACTCCCTACTCAGTACTCAGTACTCAGTGACTCCCTACTCAGTACTCAGTGACTCCCTACTCAGTACTCAGTACTCAGTGACTCCCTACTCAGTACTCAGTACTCAGTAACTCCATACTCAGTACTCAGTGACTCCCTACTCAGTACTCAATATTCAGTGACTCCCTACTCAGTACTCAGTACTCAGTACTCAGTAACTCCATACTCAGAACGCAGTGACTCCCTACTCAGTACTCAGTACTCAGTGACTCCCTACTCAGTACTCAGTACTGTGACTCCCCACTCAGTACTCAGTGACTCCCTACTCAGTACTCAGTACTCAGTACTCAGTGACTCCCTACTCCCTACTCAGTACTCAGTGACTCCCTACTCAGTACTCAGTACTCAGTGACTCCCTACTCAGTACTCAGTACTCAGTGACTCCCTACTCAGTACTCAGTGACTCCCTACTCAGTACTCAGTACTCGGTAACTCGCTACTCAGTACTCAGTACTCAGTGACTTCCTACTCAGTACTCAGTACTCAGTGACTCCCTACTCAGTACTCAGTGACTCCCTACTCAGTACTCAGAACGCAGTGACTCCCTACTCAGTACTCAGTGACTCCCTACTCAGTACTCAGTACTCAGTACTCAGTGACTCCCTACTCAGTACTCAGTACTCAGTGACTCCCTACTCAGTACTCAGTACTCAATACACAGTGACTCCCTACTCAGTACTCAGTACTCAGTGACTCCCTACTCAGTACTCAGTGACTCCCTACTCAGTACTCATCACTCAGTGACTCCCTACTCAGTAATCAACACTCAGTGACTCCATACTCAGTACTCAGTACTCAGTGACTCCCTACTCAGTACTCAGCACTCAGTGACTCCCTACTCAGTACTCAGTACTCAGTGACTCCCTACTCAACACTCAGTACTCAGTGGCTCCCTACTCAGTACTCAGTGACTCCCTACTCAGTACTCAACACTCAGTGACTCCCTACTCAGTACTCAACACTCAGTGACTCCCTACTCAGTACTCAACACTCAGTGACTCCCTACTCAGTACTCAGTACTCAGTGACTCCCTACTCAATACTCAGTACTCAGTGACTCCCTACTCAGTACTTAACACTCAGTGACTCCCTACTCAGTACTCAGTGACTCCCTACTCAGTACTCAGTACTCAGTGACTCCCTACTCAGTACTCAGTACTCAGTGACTCCCTACTCAGTACTCAGTACTCAGTAACTCCATACTCAGTACTCAGTTACTCCCTACTCAGTACTCAATATTCAGTGACTCCCTACTCAGTACTCAATATTCAGTGACTCCCTACTCAGTACTCAGTGACTCCCTAATCAGTACTCAGTACTCAGTGACTCCCTACTCAGTACTCAGTACTCAGTACTCAGTACTCAGTACTCAGTACTCAGTGACTCCCTACTCAGTACTCAGTACTCAGTACTCAGTGACTCGCTACTCAGTGACTCGCTACTCAGTGACTCGCTACTCAGTACTCAATACTCAGTGACTCGCTACTCAGTACTCAATACTCAGTGACTCCCTACTCAGTACTCAGTGACTCCCTACTCAGTACTCAGTACTCAGTGACTCCCTACTCAGTACTCAGTACTCAGTGACTTCCTACTCAGTACTCAGTACTCAGTGACTCCCTACTCAGTACTCAACACTCAGTGACTCCCTACTCAGTACTCAGTGACTCCCTACTCAGTACTCAGTACTCAGTGACTCCCTTCTCAGTACTCAGTACTCAGTGACTCCCTACTCAGTACTCAGTACTCAGTGACTCCCTACTCAGTACTCAACACTCAGTGACTCCCTACTCAGTACTCAGTACTCAGCGACTCCCTACTCAGTACTCAGTACTCAGTTACTCCCTACTCAGTACTCAGTACTCAGTGACTCCCTACTCAGTACTCAACACTCAGTGACTCCCTACTCAGTACTCAGTACTCAGTGACTCCCTACTCAGTACTCAGTACTCAGTGACTCCCTACTCAGTACTCAACACTCAGTGACTCCCTACTCAGTACTCAGTACTCAGTGACTCCCTACTCAGTACTCAGTACTCAGTGACTTCCTACTCAGTACTCAGTACTCAGTGACTCCCTACTCAGTACTCAGTACTCAGTGACTCCCTACTCAGTACTCAGTAACTCCCTACTCAGTGCTCAGTACTCAGTACTCAGTAACTCCCTACTCAGTACTCAGTACTCAGTACTCAGTAACTCCCTACTCAGTGTTCAGTGACTCCCTACTCACTACTCAGTGACTCCCTACTCAGTACTCAGTACTCAGTGACTCTCTACTCAGTACTCAGTACTCAGTGACTCCCTACTCAGTACTCAGTGACTCCCTACTCAGTACTCAGTGACTCCCTACTCAGTACTCAGTACTCAGTAACTCCCTACTCAGTGCTCAGTACTCAGTACCCAGTAACTCCCTACTCAGTACTCAGTACTCAGTGCTCAGTAACTCCCTACTCAGTGCTCAGTGACTCCCTACTCAGTACTCAGTGACTCCCTACTCAGTACTCAGTACTCAGTGACTCCCTACTCAGTACTCAGTAACTCCCTACTCAGTGCTCAGTACTCAGTACTCAGTAACTCCCTACTCAGTACTCAGTACTCAGTACTCAGTACTCAGTACTCAGTAACTCCCTACTCAGTGCTCAGTGACTCCCTACTCAGTACTCAGTGACTCCCTACTCAGTACTCAATATTCAGTGACTCCCTACTCAGTACTCAATATTCAGTGACTCCCTACTCAGTACTCAGTGACTCCCTACTCAGTACTCAGTACTCAGTGACTTCCTACTCAGTACTCAGTACTCAGTGACTCCCTACTCAGTACTCAGTACTCAGTGACTCCCTACTCATTATTCAGTACTCAGTGACTCCCTACTCAGTGCTTAGTACTCAGTGACTCCCTACTCAGTACTCAGTGACTCCCTACCCAGCACTCAGTGACTCCCTACTCAGTACTCAGTGACTCACTACTCAGTACTCAGTACTCAGTGACTCCCTACTCATTTTCAGTACTCAGTGACTCCCTACTCAGTACTCAGTACTCAGTGACTCCCTACTCAGTACTCAGTGACTCCCTACTCAGAACTCAGTGACTCCCTACTCAGTACTCAGTGACTCGCTACTCAGTACTCAATACTAAGTGACTCCCTACTCAGTACTCAGTGACTCCCTACTCAGTGCTCAGTGACTCCCTACTCAGTACTCAGTGACTCCCTACTCAGTACTCAGTGACTCCCTACTCAGTACTCAGTACTCAGTGACTCCCTACTCAGTACTCAGTGACTCCCTACTCAGTACTCAGTGACTCCCTACTCAGTGCTCAGTGACTCCCTACTCAGTACTCGTCGTCGCTATCTGTCAACTTGTGTGTTTAGGGTAGCGAAAGGCAGTCGCGACTACGTATCTGGGGCTACCGCACTGCACCGGGACAAAGTATATGCGGCTGCCTGCCGGGCCTGCGACCGTGCCGTTTCCCGCGCGTGGCCCGCCGCTGAGCCCGTGCCGTTGCGGGTTGTGGCGTCGTCGCCGGCGGCGGCCTCCCAGTGAGAGGGCAGACAGGCGAGTCAGGCAGAGGGCAGGCCGAGGTCACGGCCGGCGGCGGTCGCAGCCGAATGATTCGCTCTACTGTCGGCGGTATGTGGCGGCCGCCAACCCGTGATAGCCTGTCACGGGTGCAGAAGGTTCTAGCTGGCCTAGTGAAGTCACGGCAGATGGCACGCAATGTCGGCACTACTGTCGTGGGCACAAGTACAAGTGGGATGTGGGATAATGTTGCCGTCTCTGCAATTCTATGTCAATTTAAGCGCTATTGGTCAGTTGTGTCGCTCACCAAAATCCCATTTAACCCTCACCCTACGGGGAGGGGGGGGGGGGGGCTGACAGGCCCCCTGAGGTTTTTCTTGAATAAATTTCTACATATGGGGTGCATCTTGCTGAAATTTTTGGTAGCTGAGTGTTCACCAATTATACGTATGCTGTAAACATTTAATTGAAATTGGTTAAGAAGTTTGGGAGATAATCATGTTTTGATGACGTCATTTTGTTAGAAAAATATAAATATTTGAAAAATGGTAGAAAACACAGTTTTAAAGGAAATTGCAAACGCAATTCACCAAAGATACAAAATGGCATTCTCTTTAAAATGAAAATCTCGTATTTTCAAAATATTGGGTTTTTGACCCCTAAAATAAATAAAAAAGAAAAAATTGGGGAAAATCCCCACAAAATAAAAAATTTTCAAAGATATTAGAAAAACCGGAATGTATGTGAGAGAACTGAGTATGGACAATACCCATACCAAATTTCAAAGCAATATCTTCATTTTTGACTGAGTGATGGCTTTCTAGGTGTAAGAAACTGATGACGTCATTTTTTTAATAACTTTGTTTGACTTTTTTGACAAGATACGAACAAATAATTACCTTTTATGTATTTCTGAGCTAAAACTGGTCTAGGAACATGCCTTTATATTTACATTTATCAATTTCTAATTTTGAGGTTTTCTGAAGAGCAAAATCGCTGTTCTGGTCGTGATAAATCCGAGGTCATTCACTTGACCTGGAAGGTCATCCGTTGACCTGAAACCTAACAATCGCATACTGTTCGATTCCTCTCATGACAGGCAACGTGCTGGTTCTTACCGCATTGCTCTAAGTTGCTTGGTTGAGAAGTTAACAGGGGGCCTGTCAGCCCCCCCCCCCACGTAGGGCGAAGGTGAAAAAAGCTCCCGTAGGGCGAGAGTTAAACTGACGTGTACCAAAGTTATTTGACGGTTACTGGGCTGTGAACCTTAGTGACCCTCGGTCCCGATACGCTTTAATCTGGACGTCCCGTTCATTGCCTATTTTACGCTGCCGAGTGCAGTTTGACCCATCCTTTATACGGCTGTTCGATAATAACCTCGTTGAGCATGTTAATGACGGAGTTTCATGCAACGCTTTCAATCTACAATAATAGGTCGGATTTCGCAGCCTATTGTCTGCCTGTTTTCCCGATGCACATTTCAAATGGATCAGTCTGTTTGGTCCGTGAGTCGACAAGCAATGGTTTGCCGAGCTGGAGCCAGAAGCGAAACTCAGAGCCGAACATTCTGCTCAACACTTGGGAAATTCATGGTATTCCCGACACGTCGCGTGCTGTGTGAGCTGGGTGTTGTTATAGTCGGTGCAGTCCCAGGTACACTGCACACTGCACAGTGCACACTGCGAGGGCACACCCCCCTTGGATCCCTTCGGATCGCGAGCCTCACTCACCGGGCAGTTGCTGCACTTGTTTCCGATGTTCGACATGGCTCTTCACCTTTTCGACCTGAAACAAACGGAGAAAAACACGTCTGATGTCGGCTCTACGGGCTGGGTATCGCCTTCTTCTGATGCAGCCATGAGGTGGCCAGGTCTGACGATGAGACCTGCTGATGTCAGCAGCGGATCAACAGTCAGGTCCGACAGTAAAGCCTTCTGATGTCAGCAGTGACTCAGCAGCCAGGTCAGGCAGTAAAGCCCGCTGATATCAGCACTGACTCAGCCAGGGGCGGATACAGTGACGGCGCCCATCTGGCCAGTGATGGCACTCCTCCGGCCAGTGACGGCATTCTTGCGGCCAGTGACGATGCCCCATCGGCCAGTGGACAGGTCCCCTTCGGCCAATGACGGTGCCCCTTTAGCCCCAATGGCGGCACCCTTCCGGCCAGTGACGACTCCCCTCCGTCCAGTGACCGCCGGAGGTCCGAGGCTCTCTCAGGCCTCGTACATTACTCTCTCAGACCAGCCTGGGATCCGTTCAGGCATGGCAAGGGTTATGTCAGGCCTATAAATCATATAAGGGCCCCTCGGCTCACATGCCGAACGAGGGCCCCTCAGGCCGACAGGGGACCGCTCAAGCCGACCGAGTTCTCCTTCATGCCGATCGAGGTCCTCTCAAGCCGACCGAGGACCGCTCAGGTTGACTGTGGGCCCATCAGGCCGACCAAGTTCCCCTTCGGGCCGACGGAAGATCCCCTCAACCCGACTGTGGCCCCTCACGCCAACCAAATGCCCCTCAGACCGAACTTAAGGGCCCACAGGGTGACAAAGGGTCTACTCAGGCTGACAAAGGGCTCCCTCAAGCGGATCTAGGGCCCCTCAGACCGAGTGATGGCCCGGAAGCCGACCCGTTGTGATTTTTTTTTTCTCGCACGCCACTGAGTTGTCCCTCATGGGAGACAAGAAGAACAATAGTTTCAGTGGTGCAATTCCTTCAATTGAGGTAGAATGAGTTTATCACTCCGGACGAGGCAGGGGCTGCCCTAAATGACTTTCCCGGTAAAAAAGTGGTATGCCGAGACGGGGAATCCCCTGGACTTACGGTGAACGGTCTATCCTCGTGCTGTCAGCTAAAGCTGAGCGTATATTTGTATTGGGTTAAAACCTTACGTTTGAATGTGTTTCTGCTGTCGGCGCCCTTCGCTAAGCAGAGCTGTTTGCTTGGACCATATCCGATCGCGCAATATTTGCTGACAGACGGATTTTAAAGTCGAAGGCTTTACGTGTCACAAACTTTCGGCACGGTCCTCCCCGCGCATTGACTTCATCTTACTCAGGCCGCTGCCACCGACGCAGGTCATCCCAGGCAAGGGTAAATAGGACGAGTTAGCACGAGTCGCGGCGCCAGCCCCATGCATCAACTCGAGCATCTCTCCCTGCCAACTATTCTTGGTGCGAGAAGAAGTCAGGCGGGCGCGATTGTCAAATGCGCTACGGGGAAGGACTTCAACAAGCACCGCAACGACGTGGCTACGATACAATTTGGACGAGAGGCGCCTCTCCGTCCTTATTGCCTACCACTTCCATCAGACGCCGCGCCACTTGACCAGGTCTAAGTAGAAATAATCGGCAGTGTATTCGTGGTGGCTGACAGTGACCGAACAAATGTGTTGAGCAATGGGTTAACCCACGCGGCGCTGGGGTCTCCATCCGAACGCCCTGTGCTAGGGGGTAAATTTTACCCCCATCGTATCTTACGAACCAATAACCGCAGCGAGATGCGCAAGGCGGCGATCGAAAGCTCTCAGTGAGGAGAATCTAACGCATACCCGACATTTGTAAAATAATGTCACATGTCAGGTCACGGTCAGGTCAAGTGTCAAAAAAATTTACCGCGCCTCTGATTTGTTTTACTTTGTCGTTTTGCAGTGTTTTACGGTGTTTCTTTTTACAATGTATTTGCGTATGGGTTTTGCCCATTTAGGTACCCGACGTGGAACAGTAATACCCATACCTATGGAATGTTCTAATAAACTGAACTGAACTGAACTGAAAATTGAAGTATTTGGGTTTTTGGGTTATACTTTCCATCCAAACCCCTATATTGCTACTAATATCTCACAAAATGCTCCCAAATGTATAATGCATCTCCCGCATAAGTAAAAGTGAAATTGTAAGCAAAGGTCAAGGTCAAGGTCAGGTCACAAAAGGTCACAGGTCTACGAAAGTCATGCCATACATGATGTATGGGTTATTTTACACGTTTAATTCGATAGAAGCAGCCATTTTCACAGCCTGACCCGAAATCATATATTGGCCCTCAGGTCAAGGTCAGGTCACAATAAGGACAAAATTTGAAATGGATTAATCTAAATAAACATTGCGTGCTTGTAGACTAGTTTTGTCTTAGAAATACAGTGGTGGCATTTATTTGTCTGTATCTGGTCAGTAAAAGGCAAAAAATTCAAACAATGACGTCATGAGTTACTTATTCTTAGAGAGCTATGTTAGTCAAAAATAAAGACATTCCTTTGAAATTTGGTTTGAGCATCGTTCATACTCGGTTCTCTAATATCTCTTCGTTTTTTTTTAAAATCTTTTAAAAAAATGTGGAAATTATCCCCTCAAAAATCAGTTTTTTTTTGCATTTTTGGGATCAAAAACCCAAACTTTTGAAAATCCTAGATAGCCATTTTAAAGACAATGTTACTTCCTTTCTCTTGACTTTTATTTGCGATTTGCATCAACACGCTATTTTCTACGATTTTTTTCAAACAATTAGCGTTTTTCACCAAAAATGACATGACATGACGCCACTAAAACGTCATTATCTCCCACAATTTTTCACAAATTTCAATAATGTTTGGCAGAAGACGTATAATTGAAGCACCATAAGCTACCGTAAGTTTCACTTTGATATGTCATAGTTTTGAAGTTATTGAGAAAATCCGGGAGGGAGGGGGGTTAAAATTTACCTAGGCGACTCAATATATTTGTGTCGGCCAGAGACAGCGTGCATTTCGGCAGACCGGGAAGAGGGTCGGGTGGGGCCGAAAAATGGACAGGCAGGGTGGATTTAAATAACCTAATGAGAGGGATGAGAGCATTTCGACTGGCCGGAGATGGAGGTAGGTGGTTTTCAGCAGGACAGAGAGCGAGAGAGCGAGAGAGCGAGAGAGCGAGAGAGCGAGAGAGCGAGAGAGCGAGAGAGCGAGAGAGCGAGAGAGCGAGAGAGAGAGAGAGAGAGAGAGAGAGAGAGAGAGAGAGAGAGAGAGAGAGAGAGAGAGAGAGAGAGAGAGAGAGAGAGAGAGAGAGAGAGGAGAGAGAGAGAGGGAGAGGGGGAGAGAGGGGGAGAGGGGGAGAGGGGGAGAGGGGGAGAGGGGGAGAGGGGGAGAGGGGAGAGGGGGAGAGGGGGAGGAGAGGGGGGAGAGGGGGAGAGGGGGAGAGGGGGGAGAGGGGGGAAGGGGAAGGGGGGGGGGGGGGAGGGGGGGGGGAGGGGGGAGGGAGGGAGGGGAGGGAGGGAGGGAGGGAGGGGAGGGAGGGAGGGAGGGGGGAGAGAGAGAGAGAGAGAGAGAGAGAGAGGGAGAGAGAGAGTGAGTGAAGTGAGTGAGTGAGTGAGTGAAGTGAGTGAGTGAGTGAGTGAGTGAGTGAGTGAGTGAGTGAGTGAGTGAGTGAGTGAGTGAGTGAGTGACGGTCAGAGTCAGAGAGTCAGAGTCAGAGTCAGAGTCAGAGTCCCGCGCGCTAGGTATATTTCGGCAGGGTCAGACAGACAGATAGACAGTTTATTAAACAATGAGTCCACAACATGTATGGGTTTTCATCGGTACGAGGCAGTGGACTAAAACGAATAACTGGATAAAAAGTTATCACCCCAAGTGTCGGCCCGGCGAGGAACAGGTAGCACGCTATAAGGCATAACGAAAGATATAATGCTAAAATAGCATGGGCGGATCCAGAGGGGGGGAAACGGTGCTGGCAACCCCTCCCTCTTCCTCAATGGAAATTGGCGCCCCTGCGCCGAAGGCGCAGGGTCACTAGTTTTGCGCCCAAAGGCGCAATCTGGGCGATATATATATATATATATATATATATATATATATATATATATATATATATATATATATATATATATATATATATATATATGCATGTATCGGTAAATATGACAGCATATCGAGCGTTAGTATGTTTCTTATGAAGGC
Source organism: Chirona hameri (assembly GCA_036785665.1). Taxonomy (NCBI): domain Eukaryota; kingdom Metazoa; phylum Arthropoda; class Thecostraca; order Balanomorpha; family Balanidae; genus Chirona; species Chirona hameri. Next base: position 141,728 of record JAXIVJ010000664.1, read on the forward strand.
CCTCCAAACGTCTGATTATCGTTCTGCCCAAGGTACTTTAATAGAGGTAGGGGGCGTAAGGTTTCAGTCACGTGACCTCCCAGCGCACGTGCAACCGATCGCCGGGATCCTCCAGTGTGGTTGGCTCCAAGGAATCTCAGTCAGCTGATAACATGGATTGCTTTAACATAGATATTTTGCAATGCTTTTAAGGGAAAAAAATATTTAGGTACTAAAATGACTTCGCAGGTGGATTCATGACCCGGGTATGGATAGAAGATAGAACAAGGTGTTTTTGTATCACCCGGCGGTAGCTTTTCCCGCCTTATATTCCTCACCAGACGGTCTCAATCACAGCCCACAAATCGCACGCGTTCGGATAGAGCGCTTATGGAGGTGGTATCCGTGGCGGGTGGGTGGTATTTTCGGATGGGGGGGGGGGAACAAACCCAGGGGGCCCCTTCGATCAAAGCGGGCCCCATCTCACGGTACCCCCCCCCCCCCCCCCCCCCTAAAAAATGGCGCGAAATGGTATCTCCTCGGATTTAAGCCACTATTTTGCAGGGACCTAAATAGTCGCAAAAAAACGTCGGGCAGGCCCATGTTGAAGTCTCAGGCCTTCCGAGGACCCCTCAGGCCTACCGAGGGACCCCTCATGCTCACCAAGGGCCCCATCAGGCCATGCCGAGGGTCCCATCAGGCCTACCGAGGGCCCCTCATGCCTACCGAAGGCCCCCTCAGGCCTACCGAGGGACCCCTCAGGGCCTACCGAGGGCCCCATCAGGTCATACCGA